>CABPRJ010001907.1:481545-781958 GCA_902439185.1 Cinara cedri | reverse complement strand
TGCTAAAAAAAAAAAAAAAAAAATATATATATATATATATAAAAAATATGATAAGAATATTATTAAAATCATGCAAAAAAAAAAAAAAATAATAAAATAAAAAATAAACACCAAGCTTTTATACTAACCCCAGAACCGCCGCCGTTTTACCACAATGACGAATAATAATTACGTTATAGTAATGGATTGGTGGATTTTTTTTTTTTGTTTTCACTATTTTCCGTATTGTTAAAAAAAAATGTTTCCCCGGTCACCGTTGTATACACGTGATATCCGACCACACGAAGCTTTTTTTAAAATATAAATATTTCTAAGCGCAAAACAATCCCACAATGTGTACCATAAAGTGTATATATATATATATATATATACACATATACATATATATATACGAAACAGAGATGTATAAAGAAGAAATAAATTTATCAATAGCGAAAGCCTATATATATATATACATATACATACATATATATATATACGAAACAGAGATGTATAAAGAAGAAATAAATTTATCAATAGCGAAAGCCTGAGACTTTTGTAACTGGGTGTTAATGTTATAAATTAAAAAAATAACTACTTATGTTTCAAAAAAATAATAATAATAATTTTCTAAATCTAAGTGTTGTCTAGATAATTATAAAAAAAAAAAATGTAAAGTAATAATCTAATATGATATTGTTACACTATGTATACTAAAATAATATATTGTCAAAATGATATATGATCCAAATATAGATTTTTGTAAGCTAAACATTATGTATATACATATATATATATATATATATATGTATATATATATATATATGTATATAGGTTAGGTTAGTCCTAGTTAAGCAGAAAAAAAAACAAAAAAAAAAAAATAATAATAATAATAATAATAATAAAATAATAATGTGTAATAATAATAGGTTTAACAGGGCCTATAAAACTATAATATGTATAGCGAAAAACGAAAAAAAAAAATAAATAAGTAACAAAATAATATAACCCTAACGAAAAATGTGTTGTCTTTATAAAATGGGATGTATTCGAAGTGTGTGGATGGTAATAGTTAATCGGAATGTCCGCGTGAAATTATTGTCGTAGTCGTACGATATTTAGGGAATAATTACGTGTAATAATTTATTAGAATCTCGTAAAAACGTGCGTAAGATCGTGAGGTCGTAATTTAATTCGAATGAGTTATTACATTGTTTCGCGGGAAACAACGTTTAAGTACATAATATTAGTCGTTTAAAATTAGTCTCTTAAAATCTATTAATAATAACTAAGAAAAAAAAAAAAATAAACAGTTCAAAATTAATTTACAAAATTCGTTCGGTTACCCTGTATAAGATAATATTATATATAATATATTATTATGATACAAGCTATAAATTGCTTTAAGTACGCTTTGTGCAGCAGTCTGTACCATGTAAGTATATATGGATATAATATAATGGTATATATTATTGTTTGGAAAATAATATAATCCAGAGGACGGATATTATTGTTATAAAAAAAAAAAAAAAAAAAAAAAACAAAAATGTTGTGTAACCATTTACCACTAACCATGTACCCGGTTATAAGCTCTAATAACCAAAACTAACAGCAGCAAACTAACAGTGGTGGGAGGGAGGGAGGTAGGGGAAAAACAAGGGTGGCGGGAAGAACAACAAGTTAAATGGTATAAAATTGCGCGGGGTGTTGCAGATAGGGGGCTGACGCGGCCATGGCGGCGGCCGCGGCTGCGGCGGCGGCGGAGTTCGGCGAATTCATTTGGAACATGGGTGCGTGGCCGGCGTTCGGGGCGGACGGCGGCGAGAATTGCCGTTTGTTAGGGTTCTCGACGCCCGGGAACGCTTGTTGCCACGAACGTTTTTGCGGCAAGTGGTTGGCCGGCGGCACGACGAACGGGCCGGCCGGCATCGAGACCGGCGCGAAATTCGGCTTGGCGGCCATGTTGTGCGGGAACCGCGGCATGTTAAAGTACGCCTGCATGTACGGATTCTGCGCCGCGTTTTTAGCCATGTAATTCTGGGCGCTGTTGTCCAACATTTGCTGGGCCGCCGCGTTAGGGGATAAAATCGCTTGGAGGTTGGGCTGCTGGTGGACGGCCATACCGCTGCCGCCGTTCATATCTTGCTGTTGTTTGGTAAGCAAAGCCAGATTGTTAATCAGCTGATTTTGTTGAGCCAGTTGATACAACCACGATTCCTGTTGTTGTTGCTGCTGTTGCTGGTGTTGGGCCGCCGCCACTGCCGCGCGTTGGAGGGCTAGGGATTGGGCCAAATTTTGCGTGTAAACGGACATTGGATCCCAAGCGGGCATTAGGGTGGGGACCGGGGGACCGGGGTTAGCCACCGGGCCGGCGGTTATTAGAGGCTGTGCAGGTAACATACCGGGTGGCGATAGCAGCGCTTTCGCGGCTACTGGGGATAACGCTCCAGTAGCGGCACCTCCGCCGGTCAGCACCACGTGCATGTCTTCGCCAGAACACTGGAACACTTCGATGTACCGTTGTTTTTTGCCGAACGACATATAATTGTGGTGTTTGGCCATGGCCGCTTGAGCGGCACTGCCCTCGTTGTTCATTTGAATGAATGCTTCGCCGGACGCATGGCCCTAATAAAGTACACCCACACCGGATTAAAATCATAAACTGAACAAAACAACAATCGACACACAAAATAATATTATCGTATTATGTTCAAAAGGTAGCCAGTACCTGATGTCTGAGGAAACGGTAAAAGTACGCGTAGAATAAAATAAGTTCAACGACAATTTCGTAGTAGGTACGAACAAAATAATAATAATAAAAATGATTTTTTTTAGTCCAAGCGAAGCACATTATACAATTTGTGGTTTATTTGATTATTATACGAAAAAAAAAAAAAAAAAAATTCCACCACTGCGACATAACATTATATAGCCGGATATATTTCCGTTCGAACAAACACTTACCACCGAGTTGTAAACCATGTGCACGCCTTGGAACACGATATTTTTGGAATGCTCTCCGAGGAACTCGAGTATGTGTTCTACGTTCGCTTCGTACGGTAGTCCGCGTAAGCGTATACAGTCTTTTCGTGTGCCACTGGTGATGACGTGTTGAGGCAACGGCAACAGCGGCATGTGCCCGAGGATGGCGGTCGGCGAATTGTTCACGCCGGCCGTCGTCGTGACCGGAGTGGTAATGTTGCCGTTGCTATCGCTAACCGTCGAACGCACGGTCGGATCCATCGCGCGGTTCAACACCTTGGGGAAATATCAAACGCGGGTGAATATTATAAGATTTTAAAAAAAAACAACAACAAAAGCTATCCTAGGATAATAGGGACGGATGCGGCCGTTGTTATTATAGGCGAGAAGTTCGAAAGGTAGTAAAGGAGAAAGTAAGCAACGATAAACCATTGCAAACGAAAAAACGATTCTGAGCGGAGTTCGATGGACAGTGTTGCTTTGACAACAATGTATATGTTATGGCAAAATAATTACACATGCGTTATATATTGCCTTTAATAATATCTGTTTAATATTATATCTATTTTCCCGGCTTTCTCGTGTTTTTTTCCCAGTTTTCTCCCCATTTATTGGGAAAACTCTTGGGAAAATCAAAAAGTGACTTCCCTAAAGTACCACCCTAGTCAGATTTAATTTTAGAAAAAGTGCTATCATTGTAAATCGAAGCAAAATTGCAAGTAGAAAAGTTGTCTACAGGAAAAAAATAAAATAATAACCATCATTGTAAAACCAATACATTCCTCGTTTCATTCAGAATCTAAAAATTGAACGACGAGCGGCAAACGTCTGGCGATGAAACGTACGGCAACACCGAAATTGGTAAAAGCTAAACTTGAAAAATTTCAAAATCCAACGGCACGTTGTCGACTTTTCGAGTTTAGTCACGTTTCCGTTGAAATAAATAGAAACTATACATTTGCACACGTATATTAGCGAGACCTAATCTTCGCGAACAAACGATTAGGTTCTAACTCGTGAACAAATTTAATGACGTTTACTAACGAATTATTTTTATAAATGTTTGATAACACCGTTCCGACTGAAATAACTTTAATGTTTTCTAATAGATAGTGCTATTTTATATATTTTTTTTTTTTTTAAAAGAGACTTGTTGAATTCAAAAGCTCATAATGGAATTATTACTTGAATCTAGTTCGTTTAAACGACGAATTCGGATCTACAATTCAATGAGTACGATTGAGGCCATACTAATATAACATGATACACGATTACAGTTTTCATTGATAAGTTTTCATGATGTATGGTCAGTGGTTTTTTTTATTACCTACATAACATCAGTTATTTCTAAATAAGATTATTATTATAGAAGGTAGACGTTCTCTTTCGAACCCTTAATAAACACTGCAGTGGGTTTCAGTGGCGGCGTATTTGAACGAGGAGGGGTTGACGGTGAATCTTTATTCATCCCTCTCCCTCCCCACAGAGTTAAGTCAGATACGCCACTCACGGGCGTATATACGCACAGTGTAAACATCCAAATGGAATCTACCCATATCGCTGCAATGGTAATATAACAATAATATCGTAATGCGATAAATGAAAGTGGCTTACCTGCTGCACTTCGGCCGTTGTACTCCGGAACAGTTCGATATACCTCGTGCCTATGAGGTCTCGGTGCTTGCTAAGCGCTTTGGAGGCGTCGTCTTCGTCGGCGAACAATACGAACGCGTCGCCCGTCGCACGTCCGTCGGTCTTTTTGACGAACAAAACGCCGTCTTCCGCGTCCATAACGGAACAAGTTTGTTCGCCGTTTTCAAAGAAGGTTATCTATAAAACGAAGATAAGACAATACGTCACGAATTATCAACGACAATAATTTACGCCGCATAAAGTAAAACATTCCGCATATATTTGTTTATAATGTTTTTTTTTTTTTTATATAACTTACCACATCTTTGGCCGTACAGTCGTACGGCAAACCTCGCATGCGCATAATCACTTGGGCGCCTTTGGTAAGGAACGCTTGTGCTTCGCTGCTGTTACCTGTGCACAACGGACAAGGTTGTAAAAAAAAAAAAAATTAAAAAATAGGTACTGATGATAATATAATATTCATTAATTTTATGAATAATACCATGAATTTCGAATGAAAATTTACCTCCGGCGACGTTTATGAAGTCTTCACCGTTGGCTTTGTACACCTCGATGTAACGGCTACCGATGTGGTGCTTATGTCTCTTCATGGCCATGTCTCTGTGCTCTTGGTTCACAAAACGCACGACTGCCTCACCGTTGCGACGACCATGCGCGCTCAAACACAACGCTACGCCACCCCTGCGAAAAACGATTATAAAAACAAACGATTCGAAATTGAACGCTAAATCGAAAATGTCTATAACAGAATTGTTCGCGTACTTTGCTATGTTCAAACCGCGGAAGAACTTGGCGATGTCTTGATCGGATGATTGCCAAGGAAGACCTCGGGCTCTGACCACACAGTTGTTGTCTACTTCTTCATTTTTCCAACTGAAAATGGAAATTTAAATATTAATTACTTTTATGTACGGACGGCGCGCTTAAACCTTTAGGCTATATGGGTATTAAACAAACGGGAGAATTTGAAATCCGAGAGAAAATCGAGACATTACTGTGCCACCTGTGCCCGGACGTATACCACTAAACACACTAGACGAGTCGGCCATACGATAGTAATAATATAATATTACGATTCTCGGAGTCGATCACAAAAATTATAAACGTATACAAAGTAGAATGTAGATAATAATATAAAATATAATATAGAAACTCGATATTATATTATTCCGCATAAATCTCAATTTATTAACAGTTGAAAATTGAAACGTAATGTATACGGTTTTATAATAATGTACGATCCGATATTCATCTATAAAAAGCAATAAACTTTAAATAATCAATAAGTATAAAAAAAAAAAAAAAAAAATTGAAATTTCAGATTAATGGGTATCGATAAACTACGTTATTTAAATATTAAACAAAACGGTGGATTTATATATTATATTTTTCCCTTGTCCCGTCCGTTCACCGCCGCCGTCCCCGAAAAGATAAAAACGAACGCGCCAGACTTTTACATATCTAATTCAAGGTTTACGAAACTGAAAATAAATAACATTATGTACTATTATAAATATTTAAATGTATTCAAATTCGATGAGTGGTTGAAATTACGATAGATTACTAGTAGCAGAACTCCGTCATATTTTTCTCCCCTATTTTGTGTCAGAAAAATATTTTTTGTAAACCAATAACCAACCGAATAATAATAGCCATATGAGATTTTATACATAATATTATACTATTTCCAAAAAATAAAAACTGAATCGTGAAAATTGACCATAAAAACGGTAGGTGTATGGGTTGAAAGTTCAAACGCTTAAAAGTCACATTCTCGATTCCAACGCCACGCATAAACAAAATGTCATTCATTTAGTTTTATTTGGGGAAGGGTACTATAAGGGTGATATTCAAAGCTAAAAAAAATAACGACCTCATCCCGCGACGAGAATATGAAATTCATAATAATAATTCGTAAAAACATTATCTGCGTTTGTATACATTGGGATTTTTCCCTTCGAAATTTTAATTTTTAAGCGAGATAAAATCGTATTATTCATATTTTGACTCTCATTTCACATATCCGCTCACATTTTACTAATCGCTTAAATAATAAATATCGAAAAAACCGACGTCCAAAAACGGATAATGTTCTCGGGTCATTGACTTTTAAATTCGATAACAGATCGAGCCACTTGAATATCAAAACTACCAGCACACGGTGCGTTTGTAAGACGAAGACGGCCTACGTCATATCTTAAGGGGCCACTAAAAGTAATATATTTGTTTTTTCTGTCTCGCATGCAATATAGCAACAAAATAAACATCGCACTTCAACGAGTGCGACTCCTTTTTAGTAGAGTTTAAGGTTTATGTACTATACATTTTATAAAAATAAGAGGATTTGTTATGCCTTGACCCAATGATTTTTTGTAATACCTTCATTTTTACGATGAACATATTTAATTTAACTTGAATTATCCAAATTTTTTTTTTTGGCTATAAATAAGGTCAAGAAAGTTTTAGACCCAATATCTCCCAAGACCTCTCCCCCATTGATAAATCCTATCATTGAATACCCTTTTTTTAATTTAAATGTATAATAGGTCTTTTTTCCTAAACTCAACAATGAGTGACAATAGTTAAAGCGCGAAACATATTAATTTGTTATTATATTTCGCGAGAGATAAACAGAGAAAACAAAGTATATGTGTAGTGACCCCTTATTAAGCTACATAATCCAATAAGAGTCTAAAACAACATTCACGGCACTATAACAATAATAATGATAATATAACGACTGCATGCGGATCTGCAGAAGTTGTATTATATTTTATAATCATTTTCATTTTTCTATTTTAGTAGATTTTCGCATCGACGGTATCGTTGTCGAGACTGTAATTTTAGCACGGTAAGTTGGTATTAACTATCATTATAATTATAATGCATATTATATGTTAATCATTACGCACGGAACCGAGGCATTTGCATCATTTCGCTAAAACGCATTATTGTAGAAAATGACGAATCGAACAACAACGTGCGCGCGACACAACGCCATATTTTAACCGAACCCAATTATTATTTTATAATAACAGTTTACGATAGGAAAAGAAAAGGAAGACGAGGAGGAGGTCTGGATAAATAGTTTGCAGTCGTCTTGCTGCGTGTCAGCCGTCGGGGCATCGTAATAAAGTGCTGTTGGGAACACCCGCAAAATACATAACCCGCGATATTTTTCTTTAACCGGTATCGAAAAATTAATTATACACGGTGGACTCGATTTTCGAGTATTAACCTATGCGTATATACATGTGCCCGAAAAAACGTAAAGGGCAAAACGGAAATTATATAGCGTGCGTGTAGCCAAAGTTGTTTTCGCATTGAATTGAAAAAAAAAACGGATTTAGAAAACAAAAGATTATCGGTTTTCCTTTTTTTGTTCACCAATACAAATCTTCCAAACAAATGCCAAGGCCGCGTCAATTTAGGGGAGATTTCGCAAAAACAAAAGTGGGCGAATATTACCTTCTTAACGCAGCATTTGACGTAGAATCGTAAGGCGAGTTCTCGCCTAAAAGATTCAAAATACGTATTAATGTACAGGTGTTACAACTAGTAATAGTATTACTATAATATTATTATAGGTATCGCTCGTGTTTGACTAAGTGAAAAAAAATAGTACTCTCAATATAAGTTTAATATAGAACATTTTTGTGCAGTGCATTTTTTACCGACGGCGCCATGATGAATAATATTTATATACATAATGTAAAAAAAAAGCGAACGAACGAACGCGATTATCTCCGTGAAACGAAATTATGATGATTTTTTTTTATATAGTTTATAAGGCCCAGACTTTTATCTAATACGGCCGTGAAAACAACACTCGAACGATAAGAAAACGATATAGTACCGCATATAATACGTATAATATACAAGGTGATTGTTTTATCGTGAATTTGAATTTTCTTTTTTTTTTTAATCATTATCGAATCGTTAAGTTTTATTTTCACATTTTTAACCCCTACTGCTTACGCGTGAAATGAGTATCCGCTTGGGAATTTTAAATAACAACTACTTCCACCATCCTCTCTCAGTCACAGATTTAAATAAAGAACATTTTTCTAGACATTTTTATGCGCACAATACTAATACAAGATTTACCGTTTATGAGTTATACCAGTGTAAATTTAAGACCGGAGGAGTAGGAAAAGATAATTGCATATTGCATTATCTATTGTTTACTGGTTTCTGTATAACAGAGTCACCCTGTATATGCAGTCGTCGTAACCGTTCGGCGCGGTGTGCACTTGTAATATTATTGTGACATTTTAGATTCCCTAGCATGGCGAGAAATATGTATTGGTTTTACTATGACGTGTGTTTTTTATTTCCGGTCTGATGGCACGTTTTATTTTACCAGAAACCTTGCTACAATTTGTAAGCGTAGGTACCGTCGTTGCCGAAAGAAAATTGTCTATGTTCGTTGCACTGCGGAGGTCATTTTTTCGATTTTCCGTGTAATTTTTTGAATGGTTGCCGAAAACCCCGGAAAAAACGTATAGGACGACAAAATATACGGCAATAAAGATTTCATTATTTTCGATGATAGTTTGTTGCAGCTCGGTCTAAAACGATCTGAAATACGCACAGAATATTTATATTTAACCTAACCTAACCTTTACGAGACGCGGTAAAATGTTCAAAATATGCTGACAATTGTATCAATATACAATTGAGCTTTGAGTTACTTATTGGCATTTTCGGTTTTCGAATTTGTTTAGTTTTCGAGTATTCGCCTTCAGTTGTTGATGAAATGGCGTTGGCCGAGTAGAAATGTTCGAAAAAGTAACACATGGTTCATAATTAGTATTGTAGGTACTCGGCGGTCGAACAAAATAAATACAAATTCAAGGGTTGCGTAGAATCGTTTTTCGTTATGCAATGTAGGTTTATCGTCACGCACAGATATAAATTAAATTACTCTATATAATATATATCCAACATTGCCGAATTCCCGACTACAACAGTGCAAGTATACCCGTGAGCAGTATCGGTTATTTATTTTATTATTTTTATTATTATTTGTCGCTTTACAACTACTGGAACTATCGTTGCAACTTACGGCTACACATATACTATTACAATACTGCACACGATACCTACTAAACTGTACTAATTCGGTTTGAGAGTTCCCGGGGGCAGGGAATAGAAAAAACAGTAAGCCCGAGGAGAGCGAGAGGTTTTTTTTTTTATCGTCCGTGTCAACGCCACAAGTCGAGTGCATTTAGAGTGAGTGTGTGTGTATTTTTTGTGTTTGCCTCGTGTGTACCTATTCTTGTGCGCACACGTTCGGAGAATTAATTTTCGGTATAGTCTACGCGCTCTATACTCGTATAATATTATAATAATATATAATAGACGGCGACGGGTGAAAGAAAAAGAGACAAAAAAAAAAAAAAAAAAAAAAAAAAAACCGAAAAATATGTGTAACGCCGTTTATATTATTACATATATTATTATTTGTAGTAATAAACGGTGGAAATTAGTGCGTGTGCGCGCCCTACTATACACACTAAAAAATACGAGTGTAGGTAGGTATACGCCAGGCACCTATAATACCTGTATGTGTGTACTATGACTGCCGAACGCACGAGCACACGCATAAAATATTGTCAACGAGTTTCACGATATGACGAGAAAACAGTAACAGTAATAATGATTATTAAGGTTTTTCAAGACGAGATGTAGCGCGTGTGAATAAAAAAATATAAAATAATAATAGTTTTATAAAATACTAGAAATAGCTGCTCAGCAGTTTACTCATGTAGGTTTTTAACACAATAAAATACAGTCCACCGGGAACGGTGTAAGTTTTCTACCGGTAGTACCAGAGATTCCCTCCATTATAAACACTTACAAGATACGACGTTTACCTTTTTAAAATATTAAGTATAGATTAATCGGTTCAAAAACGTACTTATTATATAACATAAACACTACAATGTGTTTAAAAAAAAAATTTACACAACCATCATAAATGTTTATCACCTGCAGTATTCGAAAGAAAAAAAATCGTATAGACGGACTACAGCGCATTTTCAATAAATAATGGAGGATAAAAACCGAGAAAAGGCAAAAACGATGTGTACCTAACAAATATTAGCACGTAAACCAAACGAAACGCATTTCATAATGTATACAATTTATAATGGTTATCTCTCTATCTTTTTCCCACAAAAATTCAAATAAAGGCATTTTGCCTTTAAATTCGAACCCCGTATATATACCCCGTAATAAATAATAGGTAATGAATAATGGGTACGTCCGAACGTGTGTGAAACTAAAACGTTTGTGTTATTAGTGTAGGTACGAAACACGAGTATTTACGAGAAAAATATAATACAACGAAGGTCGACAAAGGGGGAGGGGGAAATACCGTCGACAATATTGTATAATGTTTGTAGGTATGTACACCGAATGGACAATTTCTCGATTTTTCAAAAACAGTATATAATCCGGGCCACATACTATTCTCCCGTCGCCACTACATTCGAAAAAAAAAAAAAAAATGCAGGTATATGTATAGTATAAATTCAACCGCGACAATTCGCGTCCTGTAAATTTAAATAAAATTTCGTTTAGACAGACAGAACGCTTGTCAATTCGGATTGACAAAATCAATCCGTAATTTGTATTAACGTATTCAAATATAATATTATTAGCGAGAGTAACAATAGCATCAAGTAAAAATGATAATTACAATCAACAAAACAGTACAATCGGACCAAACTGCAAGGTTCTTCTGATTTATTTGATATTAATTCTTAATCGTTATAGAAATTTATTCGGTGTTGAACTATACAGATTGATCCGGAGTGTTCAGCACTAGTTCAAACGCGATTGATATACGATGATATACGCGATTTGATTAAATTTGGTTCGAATTCCATTATTGACGTCTCGAAAATCGTATCTTACACATCATTTTCATATATTCTCCTTTGTCCTAGTGTGGTTTGCAATTACTGCCCAGAGTCTAATGACTATGCATATATGTCTCGGAAACCTGTTTAAACCCAACGTGGAGTTTACTGAAAAACGGGTAGATTTGGACCCGATATGCCATCTTTCCTATAGTAAACCACCACAGAATTTTGCGTGTACGTAAGGTTTATATATAGCTAATCGCAAACAAATTCGCCGTCGACGCCGCCGTATTGAACGCGTACAATTTATAAATGTAATAGATAAATACCGAAAATTTGTTCGAAAAATTCAAAAGATGTTATCAGGCGCGTTGCGCGTTATCCTACAATATAGGTACAGGAATTCGCAAAAATACCTATGTGATTTTTCATATTATACAAATTATGATAATAATTAAAATTAAACACAACTTGAAATAAAAAACACCGCAGGCCGGTAGAATTTAATATATTCGATGTTTACACGAAAACGAACACATTTATCTGTTTTTTTTTTTTTTTTTTTTTTTTTTTTAATGACGCATTATTTAATTAGAAATGTCGTAATATTTTTCAGAAAATTGCGTTTTGATTGCAGCGTTTCAACCTTATGTTTTTGGAATGGAACAAACAGTACATTAAACAAACAATTAGGTCGGAGCAATATTTCGAATTCGAATAAAATTCGGTAAATATATAATACTATATACTACTCAAGAATATTGAATAGAATCTCAAATAATCGAAAAAATGTTTTTGGGTCGTTTCCATTTTAGTCCTTTGGCTTGTTAGTATTGTATTCAGCTAACACAACAAGAAAGGCACTGAGAGTACCTTCAAAAAACGTGTGTCTACGCGTGTTTATATTGTTAAAACTGTTTAATACTATATTAGAAATCATAATATTATCATTAGGACAAGGTAGCAGTTAGAAATATTAAAACGAGAAAATGTTTATACATTTAAAGAGAAATTTTGATTATTTTATGTAAATATTTCCCCCCCCCCCTCTGTTTTTTTTGCTCGATTTTGAAGCTTTGCTTCGTATATTACAAGATCATTTCCAGACTCAATTCAAACGTATTATTATATATTACAGAAAATACACCGGACTCTGACCAATATAAAAAATAAGTTTAGGGCTCAATTCAGTGTTATAGTTTAAAGACTGAACGTCGACAATTTAATGATATTTAGAAGTTTATGACGTACAAGTCATCGTTTAACTCGGTGATTAATGTCTAGTAGAAAAATAATATGAATATCGTTAGAGATTTACGTTCTTTAACGCATTAACTTTAGTTTTATTGGATTGCAAATGAAAAATAATATAAATGCATACATAAACAGTTATTGACGTTATCGAATAATTGAAAACCTGTCGGATGTAATTATTTGAATAACGTCCATAATATAGGTACCTGTATAGGTATACAGGGTAATAAAATATTATACATTATATTTATTATTGAAACAAAATGTGCTATAGTAAAAAAAAATCAATTATAAAATGAATGATGAATTAAATGATGGGAATACATTATTATACTTTGAACAGCGGCCATTTTTCTAACTAATGCTATAATATATAACAATATGATTGCCAGGTCTTACTTGCATACGTTAAAAATTCCAATTTTCTAAAGTATTGATACATAATCTACCAACTTAACAATAACGTTGAATTGGGTCCCAGACTAATTTTAGGTTTTCAGACGATTCATGTTTATTTTCTGTAGTGTGCCCGTAATGTATGTTAGCGGCGTCATTTGGGGAGTGGCAGGGAAGACATTTGCCCTCCCCCATGTCATCTGCGAGCCTCTATTGGGTCGGGTATAGGTTTTTTTGGGCCTCAAGCCTACATGACATGTTTATATTTTTTGTAAATACATATTGGTGCAAACAGAACATAAATTAGGGAAAATTCACCTCAAATTAAATCTTTATATAGTAGCTAATAATTAATATATTTAGGTATCTCTACGTATATATTATATTCTCTACATATATATTTATTATTTTATCATTGTTGTCCCCAAAAAAAATGGGTAATTCATGCCTATGATAGTAAGTATAAAATGATGTAATGGGGATATTTGTATTGAGATAAAAATTTAATAATGACGAATGAATTATCAAACGGTTTTTTTACAGTTTTATTACGGGCTGGTCAAATCTTTTGCCTCTCCTCTCAAAAACTGAAATGACGTCACTGATGTATGTTCAGTTCGAAAATAAGATATTTATAGATATTTATATCTACTATACGAAACAAATCCTGCAAAGGTACAAAACAGAATAAAACATTAGGGAGGGAAACAGTGATTTTGAATCGGAGCAGTTGACCGGGTAGAAACGTAAATTTTAATTTTAAAATATGTACTCGTATCGTTTTAATGTCTATCCACAATTTTATAATGGTTATTAAAAATAAAATAATTTGACTACGTACAAGCAAAATCGAAATTGGATAAAGTGCTCTGATCGTGTACTTGACTCGGTGGAAGGGGGGAGGGAAAGCAGACTTTTGACTCTGTTGTAGAAAATTGTAGGGTTACTATTCAGGATAAGGAAACATAGAGAACTATGACGATGATAGCGAAAACTTACGAGTAATGAAGAAGCAAAAGTTATCGGTTAATTTCAATATTAACTCATGGTTATCGAATTCAAACATCGTACCGAAAAAAAGTAATTTCGATTCACCACTAATAATAATATATGTATTTTAACATGCAAATTTGGCGTCACTACTGAAATTATTATTCATATAATTATATTGTGATGAGGGTAATGATAATTTCAACGCGATATTAAAAAATATCCGCAATTATTTATACGCAAAATAATCTTAAAAAATCAATGACAAAATATTACAATTTTGAAAAATGTTCCCGTCGTATTCCTTTCTCTCTTTTTTTTTTAAATATATTTTAGTAACAACTGAGAAATCAGTGTTTTAAGAATCAATAACTAATTACCTAACGGGTACGATAAAATAAGGACAAATTGGTTTACAGCTAGGTTTACAGATAGGTACATAAATTGTATGCAATATTATAACAAAGTGTTATCGACGGAGAAATTTAATATTATTATTTTCGGATATCTCTGAATGCACAACAATAAAACCGTCACCGTATTAAAAATACTATGCAGATAATGTAAGAAAGGAATAAAAAAAAAAAAAAAAATTAAAAACTAGTTTAATGTATAACTGAATAAGTACCGCATATTTTTGATAATAATTTACAAAACTCGCGATAACCTTATTTTAAGGGGCACCAAATCAATGAGCAAATTGTTTTCTTCATTATACGATTTACTTACTAAATTCTATCGTGGCATTATTATTACTGGTAATAAGCGATTTACCTATATATGGGCATTTCGATACACATTTTTGCAATAAATAATTATTTTATATAATATATTAGGCATGTGTGCGTGTAAATTATCAATAAATACATTATCATACTATCTATACTATATAAATACACGTTTGTTATTATTTTTAGATACTGAGTGAAACGAGTGGTTTTACTATGACATCATTATGTGCTTTTCATAATTTTTTTCTTTTTGTGCGTCTATTCTACCGAAAAATCGAAAAATGTTAAAAGACTTTTATTGTTGGATTTTGGATTGCAGTTGGTGCATTAATAAATCATGTTTTGATTTTCAAAACCGTTTCCATAATAATTGGAAAAAAAAACTTTTAGGAAAAACGAATAAATTTAAAAGTTACATAATTTTTGAATTTGTTTTTCTACTATAAATCTTGCACCGACAAATCAAGTTTAGTATCTTTTCTGAAAAAAAATGTTGTCTAGTTGGTGATTGAGAAGGACGTTTTTTATTTACGGCGTTGGCGATTTCATTATTTTCAGTTTTGTTTGTTTGTTGAAATTCAGTTGAAAATAATCGTAGACACCTTTTGTAATTTACACAAAATATTTTATATTGGCCTTTTCTAGACGTGGTAAAATTTTGAAAATATCCATATGATTTATTATATCTATTTAAAGTCGTTTGATATTTTTAAGTTGTTTTTAGTTTTATTTGATTTTAGTGTTCGCCGAAACAGAAATGTATGGAAATTGAATACAACATTCATTATGAGTTTAACTCAGTAGTACAAAAAAAATTAAGCGTGGTGTAATAATTTTTTTTTCCATGTAAGCTTTTTAAGATCATATTCTAATGAAAAGCATACAAATTACGACATTTGAAAAAACATGTATATATAATATGTACCTATATAAACGAATTTCGCTCAGAATCGTTTTCCGTTAGCAATAGTTTAATCGTTTTATACAGATATAAATTAAATAAATTTATTTATCCTACCTTCCAAACTTTTCACCCACAACACAGTGACAGTATCAGCTCATATTTTTACGAATAAATGGAAAAAAACAAAGAGTAAAATATACGGTTCGAAAACAGTTTTTTTTTTCTAATATCACCACGTTAAATGAAAATAACGCATATGGCATCGGATATTATGGTAAAAAACAAACGATACTTAATCGTATGTTCGTAACTGCAGCAGCAGCAGCAGTTCCCTCATCGAAAAATACAGTTTTTTTTTTTTATAGTCTACCGCGCTATTATGTTTGTGTTTGCGCAGCAGGTACTATCGTATAATGAGACCTGTTATATATTATAATATTGTCGTACATGAAATATTGTCGTGAATATAAGTACGTCGTCGTCCTCCCAGAAATAATAATAATATTGCAGTATATTATAAGCTGCAGCAGGACACACGACATAAATATTATACACTTCGGGATCGTGAATATCATTGTTTTTTTTTTTTTTTTTGTTTTTAAATTAATATTTAATATTGTTTTATACGCTTTCATCCAAACAGCGACTTTTTTTTTTAATATACGCCCGTGCACATCAAAAACGACACGTATCGTGAAAAACACAAACATATTTTCACTCTTATACATACATATGAAATTATAATAATAACTGACTTTACTTATTATAACATATTCAGTGAGTGATATTAGAGCTAAAACACCAAATGTATTATCGAAAATTAAAGAAAATTAGAGAAATTATGCTCCCCAGATATTATACGCTAAACACAAATCGAGCGAAAAATCCACATCTTTATCGTTACTTATGTGGACAAAGTTCAAGAAGACGTTTTCAAGGATTTCTGTTAATCGAAAAAGCGTTTTTCGTAAAAGAGACACTCAAACATGACTTCGTAAAACTATGGGTGATTTTCCATCTCCAAGAAAAACAAAAACTACGACAATCGAATCTTGGGGGGCCACTATAGTCGCTTATTATATTTAAATCACAATAACAACAACAAAAATATAAAGTACGAGTAGGACATGTTTGTCGACGATGTGTGTGTGTGTGTATGTCGTTTTCACTCGTCTCGAAATAATTGCACCGTGGGTTGCCGAGGGTCCTGGGTGCGTGTAAGTATTCTGGTATAAGTTTCAGCACCTAGGAAGCGTTTCCCGTTTGTGACTGGTCATTTCAATCGTGCTTGTCATACTGTGTTGCTCTCGTGATTAAGGATATTGATAATATTTAACGAAGATGATGGCTCACCGGGCTAACACGGCATTTAATGTTCCAAACCGCGGTGACCGAAGACGAAGCAATTTCACGTCGTCCATAACATCGCAGAAAACAGCAACAGTTTCGCATGCGCGCGATAAATTCGGATCGACCGGTTCACTGTCGAAACGGATCCCGGACCGCTAAACGTACGCACGTGGCGGCGTCCGGGGTGCGAAAACAAGTGTTGAATCTCTCACGCGGCGCGTATTTTTATTGTTATTATTTTAAATAGTAAAACGCTATTAATGTCCGGGTACAAAACGACCGTGGCACGTTATTCTCGTGGAACAAACGCCGTCGTTCTATCATAATCATTATTATATTACAATATATGCGCACGAGTAATATTATTAATACATGTCTACCCACCTATAGTAACTAGGTACCCATAACTGGCGCGCGATTGTAATAATAAACGCGCAGCGTTTATCGCGCGAACAAAAACGGAACGCGGCCGCGATAACCTCTCGGGATTACGAATCGGTGACACGTAGCTATATTACAGAGACACCACCGCACGGCGGTGATATTAAATAATACAGTGTTATCGACGACAACGACGGAGGAAACGTGTGTATATACACACACACACACACACACAAGTACGTACGTACGTACACGGAAAAAAAAATAATACTGGTCGGGTATATATAATATTATTACGTATAGATATGTTCTGATATACAATAATATGATTTACGATTCTCGAGCAGTTTTTCGATAACGGCCTCAATATACGGGAATAAGAAGGGTGTCGATTGCTGACGCGACCGGCACTCGAGAACGACATATGTGCTTCAAATACGAATCAATAATAATCGGTGTAGTATTTATAATATACCTAAACATATAGATATAAAATAACTAAATATTATAAATCTCTATGCCTATGAATACCTGCACCGAAATATTATCAAGGCTGTGCCGTTGGTAGTGAAATATATTTTTACTTTTTAAAAAAGGCTTTCGGTGAAAACAAAAGCGTATTTACGAGAAACCCCTGGATTCCCCGTGTGTTAGCCCCCCCCTCCCGTTAATGATATCCGCTATTGAGTATAGACAATAACCAGTTTTCCCATATACTAACATCACATCTGGTTGCTTCGATTTTAGTTCTAATTTCTGCATTGGTTGATAAATTGGCTGGAATTAATATGCATTGATGACAGTGGCGTATTTAGGGTTTTTTTTTAGTTATTTAAGTATATATGAGTAATTCGTAATACGATCTGTCCTTAAATTATTATTGAAATTAAATAACTACCAAAGTAAGTTATTATTATTAATTAATTCAACATTTAGGCAGTAATCTAACCTTCATATAATACTGATTCGGTTATAGATTTCGTTGGAAATAAGAAAATGCATATTCATATTAACTATAGGTACCAACAGGTTGTTGAATATTCTGACTAATTTCCCTCCGTAAATACGCCACCGATTCATCCGGACCTCGAGTCAAGAGCAGTGATTTTCAAAGGGTGTGTCGCGACAACTTGAATTATATTCTACTCAAATACCATTGTAAAATAATCATACAACTTTATTAAAAACGATTTTTGAAAATATTAAATATTAAACGTAAAATATAATGGAATAAAACTAGTTTCAGTACAAATAAAATAATATTGATTTATTATCATATCTCCAAATTTTAGCGTAAAACGTGTGCTTGGTGTTGTTTACATAATAATTCAATTCGAGGAGGGATCGACAATAAATAACTCGCATTACTTGTTCAACTGATAAAAGTCGTTCACATGTCTTATTTTTAATATTGGTTAGGGCGGAAAACCCAAGTTCGCAGAGGTATGTTGTAGAAAATAATAATAGCGTATTTATTGCTATTTATGTAATTATTGGATATTCGATATTAATTTCAATAAACGATCAGCTCGAAGTTATAAAAGTCGCTCTTGTTCAACTAATCATAGATGAGATATTGCATCAGATATTATTGCAAAAGGATTACGCATCCAATCATATTCGTTAATGGGCAAAAATGGGAAATAAATCCGGTCCAAAATCACTTATATTTAGAAAGTTGACAATATTTATCCATAGTGTTTCGCCGACTTACATTAAATAACAATGATAATGTGCTGCAATGGCAAAAAGTTTGGAAACCGCTGATCTAGACGCTAATGGACATATCATCAATGAATTATCATTTATCAATATGTCCTAAGAGATAAGCGTTCGTATATAAAATGTTTTGTAACGATAATAAATTATTATTATTATGTCAAGATCACGTATATAATATATTAATCTGATTGTATATAATAAATATAACATAAAATATTATTATTTAGATAACACTATTAACTAAAATAAATAATTATTAAGTAACCTCAAAACATTTTTCTTGTAAATATATATATGGTACTTAGTAATAAATTGTATTTTTTTTACAGCGTGCTAGTATCGCAGTTTTAGTTGGGATGAGTGAGAATAATTGCTCCCCACGGATCTATGCTAAACAAAATTTCTTGACCCTCCCCCCATACCCAATAATAATTTTCTAAATACAGTATACACCCTTGCCTCCCTCCACACTAATATCAAAATTATTAACAGGTTTAATTTGTTAGCACATATATATTCAAAGATTAAATGACATATTGTAGGGAGGGCGGTATAAAGAAAACGGCAATAACTGCTGTTTTGTAATATTATACGTACGTATATATAAGATGGTTCGTAACCTATATTATAAATCCGATGTTCATAGTACACGGGTCGAAAAAATCATGCATAAGATGATTACACAAGGAACACGGTGGTCATGTAACGAAGTCGAGAAAACATTGTGCGAAAAAACCATAGTGCTCAGACGTATAAAAAAAGAAAAAGAAAAAAAAGAGAGATTATATAGAGAAAACATGATTTATCTATCTATATTTAAAAACGGCTAACGAGAGCTGATATTGGTGATGTATGATACTACAATAATATATATATTAAATGTATAATGTTTAAACAGAAACGACATTTGAGCTAACGAAAAAAAGTCAGTCAAAATTCAATTATATAGGGATAAAAGTTTAAAAATAATTATAATAAACTAGTTATTCAGTATATTAGGCTGTGAATCACAATGCTTAATAATAATCAAGTCATCATCCTCATGTGATGATATATTTAGCGGTGGCATCACTGATAACAACTACATGTAATCATCAACCGACTCGTGAACAAGGTAAGTAATAAGGCCATCTAAATGACACCGGTACCGTGACGAATGAAATAAGGAACATAAGGTTGCATTATACTGTAGTTTAAAGTTTAGGATTTTCAGACGTCGGCGTTGAATAGATATAATATTATTCAAATTCACTTGAAATTACTGGTTCTCCCCACCTCCCATTAATTTCATCAGACAAATCACATTGGCCGATTCAAATCTAATTTGAATTGACCGTAAGAGAACCATCATCAATTGACAATATTATTATATTGTCACGTGATTCATGAACAATTCTAAAACGGCGAAAAATCAAAAACTTACTCGGTTTTAACCACGTTAATTCAACAAAATTTAAATTAATCCTCCGCTTAAGTTACAAAAATTGTTTGTTTTAATTGGCTTGTTATTAACTTTGAAGGTGACGTGTCAAAAAAAAAAAAATGTCGACTTTGTTTAGGAAAAAATTGACTTTTCAAAAATTTAGAGTAATTTGCTCAGTTTCGATTACCCATATACAACTATACGAGTATATAAGTAAGTAGTATTAAAATAATATTGTAGGTTTGAGTACTTACCATATACCGGGTTCGAGTTTTAACTGAACGATTTCTGGAGAATTGAACGTATGGCCTGTAAAACGAGAAAAACAATATTAGTAAGTAGGTAAATAATTTGAAAAACAAAAAACATCAAGAAAATTGAAAAATATATATTTTTCATAAACTACCGTTTTCCAACATTTAATCTGTAGTGTTGTATACATTTCAAAATATCTAAGTGAAGATATGAGATAATTGCTAGAATAATTATCTAGATGAGAGATAAAATATACGTAACTATCATGATAAGAAAAAAAAAGATAATTTCGTTCATAACTTATCATGAAAATGTTAAAATTTGTAAAAGCATAGCATCAAAAAAGGTTATCAAAAAAGGTTAAATCGTATGATTGATATGACATAATAAATTATTTAAGAGTATATGTTAATATAAATTACAGCATATAGTTTAACTAAAAACTATTATCTCCAATCAGTGGCGTGCACAGGGGGTAACAGATTAAATCCGTCCCCATTAAATTAAGAATACAACAACTATATGAATGTTCAATTAGTTATTAATTTATCTTGATATTACACATTTTCAAGAAGTTTTAAGGTAAAAAAAAAAGCTTGATTTATTGAATACAAAAATGGCCTTTTCGGATTCGGTGTTCAAAATTCCTATTGTCGGCTTAAATGAAAGATTTCAGGATTCACGAATCACAATAATATTGTTGTTTACTAAATCCTTTCCGTTGGAAATTCCTGGGCAAGCCGCTCTTTCTTAAACTTAATAATTACTAATTACAATTTTAAAAAATGTAGACCATTGAAATTATAACGGATAACGGCTCGGACAGCCGTATAATAACAATGGTAAAAGATAAAAAGAAATATTGATAGGCACCTGTATCTGGATAGCATTCGGCACCGCGTTCTACAAAATAACAGACGTTGCCGTCGCGGCGAAAACGAATATTGCGAAACTATAATACCACGCTGTTACGTATATTACATTTAACTAACAACAAATGCGACGACGAGCACAAATAATTTGTATTTATATTGTTATTATTACAATAATGTGTGTTTACCGAAATTCGCTGAACGTTGCACTTCCTGTGCTCGGTATATAATATTATACGAGTATGGTATGATATTATTATTATTATTGTCACCCGAACGCGGAGGAATTGGAGGGACAGAAAACAAATTATGTTTGTACGTTCGGCCGAAAAGAGACGGTGACAAAATAAACAATATTATTACTCAACGACACAAATAAGTAAAAATAATACAGGGTGCCCCGCGGATTATTGCAGCGTTTGTCATATTATGTACGCGTTAAATTTTGTTCCGTCCAGTATTTTTAAGTATTCTTTTTGCATACAAAATCTAAGATTGTCGTTTTTAAACGAATTTATTTCAAAACGAAATTTCGACACGACAAACATTCAGTAAGTAAAGCCGTTAATTTTTTGACGTTTACGATAGTATTATACATATTTTGTTTTCATCGGCTCATTGCCACCAAAAAAAAAAAATAAATTTGGCAATCTTAGATTTTGTAAAAAAAAAAAAATATAAAATTGTATTTTTAGTTTTATAAAAATATAAAATAGAAGAATCATAGTGCAAAGCTTGAGTAATTATTATATACATAAAAAATACTTTAAAATATTGAATTTATAAGACCTCCGTGAAACACCCTGTAAATATAATATTGGATTATGCGCGTTTTGTGCTGAGAGAGAGCAAGAGAGATACAGTTTTAGGAACTATGTTAAAATTCGATGACTTCATTATATTTTTTGGTTAACGTATTCTTAGACACGAATACAGAAAAAAAAAAATTAAAAATACTGCCTGCGAGGCGCATTTGTAAGAGCCTCCTCAGTTCTCCTTTCCTATCCCTCCTTTCACAATCGCCACGAAATCGTGGTGATGTAGTACGACACCCCGATACTATTACTCGGAAAGTAATAATATAAACTGTATTTTTTTTTACATTAAAAAAAAAAAAAAAAGAAAAACAAACAAACAAACACACCGCATTGCTCTTTCGACTTATTAACTATTAGCGGATGAATTTATTTAAATCATTAAAAACAAAATAGCAAACATAAAAAAGAACGAAAATCAAAGATTTCAAACGGTTCAATTATTTAAGAAATCAGCTCAAATAATGCGCTTGAAATAATTACTCCCCTCCAAAAAAAAATGTTTACAAATCACAGAGATATGCAATATTAAATGCTGCAATGTTAAAAAAATAATAATAAAAACAACACGTGCTGCTCTTATTGAATGTGTTTTTTTCAATCGTTCTTTAAGTTTTATTTTATACATTTTTCAAACGTTCACCACTACTCTTTATTTCACCTTAAATCAGTGTTCACTTTTTATTTTCATATGGCAAGCACCTTCATTCTACACAGATTCGAATAAAGAATATATTTCTATACACGTTGACAAGCAAACAGAATATATTAAACCGGAGGAAGATGGGAAAAGTAATTTCATATCAATTTTTAGATAATTATTAATTATACCCTTCCCTAACTATTCTGTCTGACTAATTCTAAACTGTTATAACTCATAAATAGTCAATCTAGTATCAGTGTTACGAACGACATAGTGTTCGGACAGATGTTCTCTATTCGAATCCGATATAAATATAAGGTGGTTGCTAATTGAAAATCCAAACAAGATAATATAATGTACGGAATAAGATTAAAATATTGTAAATACGATCGTTAATTAATCGTTTCTGTAACAAAAAAAATCACCATGTATGTATGTGTATTATGGCTAATTATTATGTTAAGTGAAGTTATTCCCGCAGGTTAATGCGGGAAATATGTTAAAATATAAATATCGCCTACCGGTTTCTAATCGCTATTCTATACACGTCATATTATCATATATTATTATAAAATTGCCAATGACATATTTTTATTCAAACCGTTTTTCTCGTCAACTTACCGTCGGCTATGAGCCTTTGGACAATGTTTACCATATCCTTGACCTCGGCTACATAGAATTGAGAATCAATTTCGTGGGTTATTTCTAGATCTGAGATGAATACGGGGGTCAAGGAAATAATACCGACCAATATTATATTATCGTGATTATAGAACAGTTTTGTTTTGATGTATTATATTACATAATATATTATTATCATAATAGTTATAATAGTGTCGATCGTATTAATTCATAATAATGTACCTACATTACAGAAATATTATTAAACAACAATAACAATAATTTATTATTATTATTAAATTACAGGTACCGATTGGCAGTGTGTGTGTACATAATAAAGAGTGTGCGCGCGCAATGACGACAAAAACAACAATAATAATTGTGGGTAATATACATACGTTTCGTAAATTGTTAAATTGTACAAAAATTAAATATTACAGTTGTACGACGGTAGCATGTATCATAACGTTATAATGATAATTTAAATGTTTAAAATGGTTTGAATTCCAAATGCTGCAAATGGCGTAAACTATTAAAAATTTCTTAGTGAAACCGAGGAGAATGTGTCCGGTTAATTGTGTCGGTTAAAAGAACTTTTCTATAATAAATCTTTCTTGTTGCATTTAAATTATCTATAGTTGATGCATTGAGGAGATCGTTTTTTCACTTCCCTTATATTTTTCTAAATAACTAGGGAAAACTAGCATTTTTTTGGACGAATATCTGTTTATTTCTGGATTACCTTGGCCGCAAAGGAAAAACTACTATTTACAATATAATGTGATCAAAATCGCTTTTCGTCACTAATGATTTATCGTTGCATACAGATATTAACTAAATAACTTTATATATCCTCCCTTCTAACTCGCGCTTCCTAAAACACGGCTGTATCTATTTTTTTTTTTTTTTTTTTTTTATATAGAAAAAAAGCTACGTATTACAGCCTTCGAAAATATTATCTTATTTAAATTTTGTTATTTGCGTTTAAACTCCAATTACAACCCAAACGACACAATTTACATTCTGAGTACTATCGAAAAAACGTTATAGACGAATCCGGCCTTTTATATATGAAATTATAATTGAAATCGGAGTGCAGGTTTCGTGTAGTATAAAGCAGCCGGCCAGGTGACAATTGCGAGTATACATAGGTAACCACGGTATTTGGTAATATATATATATATATTCATAAACGGTGTATTCAATTTTTTTTTTTTCTAAACGCATATAGTGTACCAATTATATTATTTTAAATTCGTTACCCGGTGAGGCACAGTAATCGACGAAAATAATCATAATAATATTATACGTGTATTTTATTTTATTTTTTTTTTTCATTCTACGCCAGTACATATTATAATATATTGAACATTACGATGGCGCGATAATCGGTTATAATTATAATAGTAATTTTTTATTGTATTCGGTATGTCGTATACATAATGTGCACCTAGTTATACGCAGTCAAAGTCACTGCTACCGCAGTCGGTTTGTTTCGTTAATTATATACGGAAAGTAATATAAAATGATTTTTTTTTCCCAACCAATATCCATAAATTTAATTTAATAGAATAATTATTATATTTTCTAAACGGGGAGCTGAAAAAAAAAATAGAAAAATAGCGCGTGTCAATAAGGCACGACTGCGCCCGTTTGTTTGTGGGTTCGTGTGAAAAAAAAAAAGACGAGCACATAAATAAATTATTTAAACGATTAACGGCGGCTGCAAACAACCTGTTACTGCTGATAACGAGCCGCCGCCGTCCGTATGCGCAACGTACGTTTAAAAATGAAAAAAAAATACTCGTGGGTATCACAGGTGCAAAGTGCGGACCCCTTTTTTTATTATTATTCAATTATATTATACGCGAAAATTATACACGTTCGAGACACATTTGCAGTAGATACGCGATGCAGTTTTTACAATTTTATTGTTATTATTATTCCCCTCCGATAAACTGCACTGCAGAGCGCATAACGTATTAATTTAATAAATGAAAAATATTGAAAGTCTATTTTCTAACAGTTCACTTATATTATTGTTATTATTTTCTAAACAAGCGATGCATCACTCCAATCTATACTATATCTATAATTGCGTATTATAGTAGTTTATCGACAAATTATTTTGAAATGTTATTCATTCGAAAATCATAACGAATAATAATAATTGGCACGTCACACTATACATATGAATAATATCAAGTCATTGAACGAAAATTGTCACGAAAAATATTTCATAACAATTATATTAAATTGTATCAAAATACGACCGCACAAATTTATAAATCTATAATGCTACAAGAAATCCCTTCTTACGTACAGTTTTTGATCGGATCGACTACTTGAAGTAAGAAAAAACTGTTGAAAAAACAATCTATAAACTTATGTGACTGGACACGAGTTGAGTCCCAACAATGTAGGAGTTTAAAATTTAAAAATTAATAATAAGAAAACTACTGGAAAAAGTACCATTCTTTTATTTTTTAAAAGATACCTAGGATGTGTTTTTTTTTTATGTATAATATTACTTATCAAGAAACAAGTTTCAAACAAATAATCAAACTTTAGTACCTACAACTGTATCTAGGTTAACAATATTTTCTTCAAATAATATGCTGTTAAATATTCGGCAGTTCGATAATTTGCAATAAATTCTACTCAATTTTCGAAACAAAACTTTAAGATCACGAATAGATTAATAACGTATTACTTATTAAAATAAAAATTTCGACGGGAAACTTTAAATTTCTAACTATAAAAGTAGGTATATAATATAATGCTCACCCTTTAAAATTGTTCAAGAAAGACAAATATACCTACTTAATATCTTCGAGAAAAAAAAAAACAGAAAAAGGAATCTCATGTTAATGACTTTAAAGTGATAGTCTTAGTTGCCTATATAAGTTTCGCATAGTAATTTATTGTAATATTGCCGTATCGATAGGTCTGTACAAAACGTATAAAATGTTCATAGGAAAATAGTGTTTTAAATTCTGCGATTCGTGTGTATGATTAGTGAGTTAAATAATAAATTGCACATTAAATGTAAATAATACATTGTGCGATTACAAAAAAAAAAAAAGGCCTTTCGAACAGATAATATCCATACGCTTATCAGAGCACGCGAGATAAGACCCCTATACAACACGGTTAAGTAATGTTAGCCTACTTATATATATAATATATTTTTTTGGAAATTATTCCATTATGGTTTTTATGTTCTTCCGTTCGACATAATATAATATCATTATGGACTATGTAAATTGCGCGCATACGATTATTATATTGTATTACGGCTATTATTATGGTCCCCGATAACAACAATCAACAGATGTGAAGAAATAAATAAACGATGAAGATAAGATTCAAAATGATTAAAAAAACAATATATATATACATATAACCGCATAAACGCGAGGGCCGCTATCAAATGCTATAGAAAATTAAATACAAATATAATGAAATAATATAACATATAGTACATTGCAGTACAATAGCCGCATTAATGTAATTATTTCATTCGAGACGAATAAAATCAGCGATCGCATCATTATTATTGTAAACATTTCGTGTACGACCGTTTTGAACATTAAAAGCGACGGCAAAATGTCAGGAAAATATGGATTAAATGTGTACATTGCCTACATAAGATGACGCATCATATTATATAATTTCCTATCTATTTTATGAAAAAAAAAAAAAAAAACAAATTCTGTTTTTTAAAAATGCAACGTTTCTTACGGATTTCATCGAAATGTGTAACGGTAAGTTACAATGAATCGAATTTTCATAAGTTTTTGAAAAACAAAAAAAAAAAAACGACATACTTCGTTATAATGGGTCACTGTTGTAGCTTACAACAGTAACCTACAATTTGTAGGTAAGAAGTTGGGAAGGCAATAGGATATAGAGTGGTATTTAATGTATATCTGTACGCAATTATTAATCATTCGTTAACGAAAAACGATTCTAAGCGAAGTTCGCTTATAATGACACTCTTGTTAAATTTGAAAGCATTTTTGTTTGGTATAAAAATTGTAACCACAAAGTAGCATACCAAAAAAAAAATAACGTAAAACACTAACAAAATTAAAATGTCTATAAATATCTCGAAAATGGCTCAAAAGTTTTGAAAATTGTACCACGTCTAGAAAAGGCAAATATAAGTTTCCTGTCAAAATTTCAAATCTACTTATACGAGTATTTTGACTGAATCACAACAACAAAACAAAACTGACAAATAATATATTTCATAAATTGACTCGTTTTTCTCCAATTGTTATAAAAACCGCTTCGAAAATCAAATTATGACCTATCAGTACCAACTAGACAAAATTCCCTTTCAGAAAAAGTGCTATACTCGATACATCGGTGTAAGATTACACTTAGTAAAAAAAAAAAAAAAAACATTATTGTAAAACCAACACATTCCTAGCTCGCTTCGCTCATAGTATAAAATCAACTCTAGCAGAACAAAATACTTGATAATATTATTAAAGTTTTTTCCCTCTCTGTTATCAATAATAGTAAATAACAACCGTTCGATTTATAACGATAGGTTTATGACAACATTTACAAAATCGCTATACGCTTCAATAAAAAAACCTAATATTATATAGTATGGTAATTTTTAAATCACAAACATCACAAAGACCGCCGCCGCGATAAAATATTATAACGTATTGTAAATAATAATAAAAAAAAGTTCTAAAAATTATACACGACGAGAGAAATATACGAGGTATACTTTTGAACGAAATATTATGTTTATACGGCGGGTATAAACCGAAAAAAAAATTTACTTCGTAGCTCGTGATGTCTGCGTTCTTTTCCGTTTATTATTATTGTATTTAGTTCGTCGTAAATCGTCGTCCGATAAAAAAGTATCGGCGGCAAATAACATTTAATATATAACCCCTTTGACGCTTGTTCACAAGTGTTTCGAGAGCGAGAACTACGAGAAGTGTGAGAAAAACGTAAAAAAAACATTTTCGATATTTACATGAAAAGTATATACCTAATATCATACAATACACGGTACACCTATACATAATAAAATAATATTATTTGTTTTAATATTTTATTAGTGGAATTGTGTTACGAAAAACAATATACGTATATTATGCTTGACGCGTGTAAATGTCGAATTGTCCGGATCAATATAATAATAGTGTCTTATCGATGTGACGAAAAAAATTAATAAATATCTATTATAGTTTCGTCGTCTGCGGGAAGAGAATGAAAAAATAACGCAACAGACGATCGGTCTGTTAAGACGGGATTCCGATCGACGATTATTATCGTAAACAAAACAGCGAGAAACAAAGGGTGGCAACTGGTGTTAAGAACCCGTAACACGATGACACAAAAAAGTAAAAAAAAAATGATGCATAAATATATATAATTATTTATGAAACGTCGTTTTACCGTGTTCAAAATGCCTCTTTTTCTTCTTCTCATTTGCCTTCATCCCAACTATTTGGAGGCCGGCCAACCTCGTCCTAAACTTCCACTTAACCCGATCTCCCATCTTGCATACACCGGCTGTCCTCATATCATTCTCAATCGCATCAACCGCCTTTTTTCCGTTTTCCTCTCCCTTCTTTCATTCGTTTTTCCATATACCATGCCCAAACTCTCTCGGTCTATTTTCTCTAATTTAGTCTACTATCAAAAACACGTCTATAAGCTACCTCTTATAAACTAGTTCCTTACCCTATGTTCTCTCGTCACTCGGTTCAACTATCTAAGCATTTTCATCTCTGATGCACTAATTCTATTTTCATTTTATCGACTACCGCTCAAATCTCAGAATCATACAAAATAATCGGTCTCACCACAATTTTTTAGAACTTACATTGCATTTTCTTGTCGCATTAAACACCTGACGCTTCTCTCCGCTTTATCCAACCACACTTCATCTTATATTTCACATCTACATCATTAAAGCTACCGTTATTTTGTACAAAAGGTCCTAGGTTTTTAAAATTCTTTAAAAAAAAATGCCTCTGGTCCGCAATATAGTCCCTTGAAATACTACTCAAAAATGGCAAAATAACGACAGATGTAAAATAAACATTTCAGATTTTCGAATATTTTAATATTAATAATATGAAAAACACATTGCAAATGGCCTAGCTACAAAACTAAAAAAAAATGTCCGCACAATACAAAAGCAAACAAACAACAATAATATAGACGAGTGTCATTGCCCAGAAAATACAGATTGTATCTGTGGTTTACATCTTTTAGCAAGAAAATAAAAAAATAAAAACAATAATTCGTAAAAACAGTCTGCCGGCCGGAATTTTCTAAATTTTAAATCCGCTTCTTTCGAAATAAGTACGCACACTTCCTACATTACACCGTACACAAAACACGTTCATTTCTTAAAACGCTCAGAATCTCTAAAAGGTTGTTTTTTTTCTTTCGTTAACCCCAGAAAACTGGTTATCGAACGATACGGATTTATTATTGTTATTCGTACCGAATGTAGAAATATACACAATAAACGACGATAATAATTCCCCCCGCACCATCCCTTGGGCGTTCGGACTTGTGCCTCTGTTATTATTTTGTCGCCGCATGTTTTGTCGTCGGGTCCGAGGGTCCCGTTATCAAAAATCCCAATGTACACACGTAAAACAATATATTATGCACCTATATTATAATTATATCACACACTATGAGTCAGACGTTCTTTGACGTTCCAACGGATATCGATTTTATTGAATACGTTACAATAATAGTGAAATATTATTAATGACGCGGAATAGAAACGACGACGGGCCGATACAAATAATAAATAACGATAAGACGGCGGGCGGCATACATTGTATTTGGGTTTTTTTTTTTTATTAATTTTTTCTAGATTATTATAAATACCGTTTCTCGAACAACAAACGGGTCCGATTGTTGGATAACCGAAGAACCGCGGTGAACGAATAATTTATAATTTTATTATTTTTAGGAGTGACGCGACTTCCATAATCCGAGTTGGCTAGGTAGTGGAATTTTCAACGCCTCACCACACCCTTAAAATTATAGTATTTTTATGATTTTTAGAAAAAAATATCGTTGAGCGTTTTGTTAAACACGCGTCTTATCATTAATAAATACCGTATTCGTGAACATTATGTTGATAATACATGATAGTCTTCACGCTCGCGGAACAATATTATAATGCGCGACAGTAATTTTGAATTATTAAAATCGACAATTATTAATCGTTCTTAAAATTTATATTATAGTCTTATAGTCCTATTATTAAAAGGGCGTATTACTTCGGGCCCCCTCTGATCCCCCTTACGTTACGCCGCCGTATGTTCAAATATTATTACGACGGGAGTAAAGGAAAAAAAATTGGATAGGTAACCGCGGCAGACTGTTACTCGATTATTGTAATGGACGGTGGATGTCCATAGTCCGTAAGGGCATGTTGGTACGATTGCGAAAATTGTGTTACAAGATAAGGTAATAATAATAAACACTTGTGCCGTCGTGTCGTCACCGACGTTCGAAATATAATATTTTCCGACTGATAACCGATTATTATTAATATTATTATTATTATTATTATTATTACTATTATTACCTATTATTTATATGGAATATTCGTCTGTCCAAACAGGCACGCAGACGTCATGATAAGAAAATAATATTGTGTAGTGCGATCGTAAGGACCGGTTAATATGTGTGATTATTGATAATTTTAATACCGCGATTACGTCACTAAAATAATATTATAATAGGTACTGTAATAATATGCCGAAATTTGTTTGGAGTTTACGCCGACGAGAATAACATTATAACAATATCGCCGTCGAGAATTTATTACCGGCGAAGACAACACGCCAAATCGGTAATCCGATCGGCGGTCTTTCGATTGGGTTGGGTTGGGTCTCTCTCGCTCTGCCTTTCTTACCGTGGGGCGGTGGCGGCCAAAAAAAGGAAAAAAACTCGGGGAATTCGATTATTTCCACAAAATACTATTATTATATCGGAAGACGAAAAAAAAAAAAAACGTCGCGTCCGTGAATATTATCGACAGCGCAACAGAGACGGCTAAACCTAACCTATTTGCAGGTATTAATAACGTCGTTACAATTATTTTAATGAACGACACGTACATACGACCGCGGCGCCGGTTAGGTTGTTATAATAATTATCGTTCCCGTCGTCTGTCAATAGGTAGACAACTAGTGAGGTGGGTGGGTAGGTGGGTATAGGTAAAGTACGGCCGTTTATGTTTTTTCGTCGGCGTAAAAAATTACAATGATCATAATAATTCGATAGTTTCGCGGGTGAGGAGGGAGAGGGAAGAAACGCATAGCGCTAGGAATTTTCGATAATGAGATATATTAATTTTGCTATCACCACCATACGCATACTGTCAGTATATCGTATCCAACAAACCCTACGCCATGATAATAAATCGTACTTATAGTATATCGAAATGGGGTTTTTTTTTTTTTTACTATTATTATTATTATTATTATTTACAATCTTGTTTTTATAAAATATATTGGTCGCAAAAAAAATTAAAGAATGTTCATGAACTAAGAAGAATGTGTCAATGTCAAAAATTTATGGTAATATGCAAGGTGACTATACCAACCGAACTCGTGCGATATTACCTTTTTCTAACGACTCGCAGACATTAAAAAAAAAAAATAATAATAAAAAAATATAAGATAAGAGCGGCAAATATTTTTTTTTTAAAAATAAATACTAAAATAATATTTTTACGTTAAAAAGTATACCAAAGTTTATTTACGTATATAAAAAGGAAAAATTTTAAATGTAAAATACCTACTTATACGCGGTTATAAAAAAAACCAGAAATGAAAAAAAGCAATCTACTACACCCAATACGATGGTACGACCGAAATGTTCGACGTAAACCGTTTGTATTGAAATTAAAATCAAATTTTCGACAAAACGGCACCGAACAACCGATCCCGATTTGAAAAAACGTGCTCGTCGCCGCCGTGCAAAATAAAATCAACAGAAAAATAAATACAATAAAATGTATAATACTTACATAAAACACAGTGTGTGCAGTACGACGTGAATAATGTTTACCGAAAAACGACAACTACAAACATAAAACTCGATGATGATAATAATATTTTATATAACAAGTGGCGTTTTATCGACCAAAGGTAATTCACAATACGAGCACCACGTACAGAGATCACAACCGATGACTGATTACTGAATTACTGATTAAAAATGTCCAAGTCTCTCTCTAAGAAATCGGTTATCTCTAGTCCCTTGGCGTGCCACCTGTAGCGCGCTCTACGACGGGTTCGCCAATCCGCCGCGCGCGCCTCGTTCGGTCGCGTTCGGAAAACGTTCGGCCGCTGTCGTTCCGCCGGTAGCCGCGCGCGTTAGGTATGATAATAATAATTATTAACAATCGTATTATTTTTTTTCCCTCCATTGTTTGCATACATTTTATTTTTCACGTTCCGTAATTGTAACGGTATTTTTAATATTTCTGATTTTCAATTATTTCACTCGATTATTACGACACGCAAAACACGATGCGCGTAGAATATGATAATATTGATATTACAATATTGTATCATAATAACAAAATATTTAAATGTGTAGGTACCTCCTACTACACTACACGTTGCGACTGAAATAAATTATAAAATGTTATTTATTAGTTGTCTATAATATGTGTACTCAGTGGTGGACCCAGGGGGCTCAGAGGAGCGTGCCCCCTGTCAACGGACTACAGTTCTTATTTATACATTTTTAATATATAATTTATAATTAATTTACCGAAAATATAAATAATGTGCCCCTTCCCCTTTAAAAATATGTCAGGATCCACCACTGCCTGTGTATAATAATAATATTATTACGAGTTCAGGTGTATGTACAGCTATCCTGTAGCCAGGAGGAACAATGTGAGAAAATGGGGGACTCCCCCGAAATCTTTTTTTCAATTTATTATGGTTATTTTGATGTATTTTATAATTTTGAAAAATAGTTGGTAATAACTACAAATAATTAGTGACCCTTCTCTCTGCAAATTTTTATTTCCAGGTTACGATAAACCGGTATATTAACTATAGGTATTCCTTCTATACTTCAAAAACTCAATGCTCCATCAACGCTCGGAAAGAAACTACGAATCGGCGGAATCAATTGAAATTAATTAATCTCAATATTGGATAACTAAACCAAATTGTATCCCAATGACAAAAAAATACTAATAGGTACATAAATAAATAAATGTTCAAACAGTGCGGAAATTAATTATTATATAGGTTTGGGTAGATGAAAAAAGATGAATCTTTTTCCATTATTATGGAACGAACGGGAAAATTATTATTTTTTTATTGTAAGTATACCTACGGATTTCAGATGGAATTAATAGGAACTATTATTTTAGATTTTGAATGGAGCGAATAGTGTTTTTGGTTATATTATGAAACGTGCTCATTTATTTATTTATTTGTATTTTTTGTGGTTGTAAACGCTTTTTCTACCAGAAATTTTGTTCCAATTGAAAAATGACAATTGAGCTTTTCTGTAGCATACTGGATCTAATTGGTGATCGTTTTAAGATTTTCTAAGTATTTTCAATAGTAATTGAGAATAACGGACACATTCACGGTCATGTACAAATTTTATTTTTCCAGTAGCATCTTTTCTAAAATAAAATTTGATCTAGTTGGTACTTAACGTTTAACACGTGGGTAGTTAAAAGCTATATTTAATTGTATATAAAAAAAAAAGGTGAAAAAAATGTAGCTAACCTTTTATACAAGTTCTAATTTTGACGAAAATCACAAAAAACACTTTAAACCTAACTTTGCTCAGATTTGTATTTCATTTGCAATATACCATTGCTTACAGACATTATAAGTTAAATAGCTTTATATATCCAACCTTACCGGTTGTAATACCGGTACTAGTGTAGGTGGGAAGCCTACAATAGTGGCTACAATAGCAGTATCAGCTCTTTTTTTTATATTTCAAATAATAAAATTTAAAACGCGGTTGCGCGTTAGTGAAACAACTAAATCGTTGAATCCGTTAAAATTATATACGTATAAGTAATAATCGGTGTGTAATCATTTTTTATCTACCGTCGTTTTGTTTATTGTCCATATGTCAGCGTCTTTGAAAATTGAACACTATAGCCCCTTCGCCTCCAGCTTTAATTAATACCATACCATTTTGGTTTTATTTATTATATTATTCTATTTGTTGATATAATAACGAAACGCACTATTGTAGGTTTGCACAATTTCCCATTAAAATACACAAAATTGCAGAACGATGACGGAAAAAATGTTCGATGATACTATATATAATAATAACGTTTGATTTTATGTGTGTGTGTGTGTGAAAAATCAAGTAGTAGCCAAACCGTATAAAAACCGTAAAAATTATTAAATTTATGGAAGAACGTAAAAGTATCGAATCAATAAAAACCGTCGAAACGCGTTGTCCTGCGGTTACGTAATCCCCCTTCTCCAATCGAAAAAGACATTATAATATTTTTAACATTATTCGAGATAAAGATAAGACGGCTCTATTAATATTATTACAATACAATATATTATATAGTCGATTGTAAATAATGCAATTAAAATTATTGTATTTCTATAACACAGTATAATAATGTGTACCTAATTATTGTTCGTTTGATAATTGTATCCCTGCTGCAATTTGCAATGGTATTATTCCTTATCCAAGGACGATATTATGCATTGTTATAATACATCTACGGTAAACTTATGTATAATTATATTTATTTAAAAAAAAATAAATAAAAATGTATATTTTCAACCATATTATAATCGAAAACTACATTATCCTTAAAATGAAAAAAAAAAATAAAAAAATAAAACGATAATCGACATAAAAGATAATCGAAACGTACATACATTTTTATTTTATGTATTATTAGTATTATTTCGTTATATGACATCATTAAAATACTCGTACAATAATTATAATTATAGACGCGTCGATCACACCCGAACTATTTAAATAATAATTCCATTTATTAAAACACACACGGTATTGAATTTAATAATTCGAATATTGTAATATCGTAATATTGTTACCGAGTTATATAAATTGTATTATACATCCCAGAGAACCGATCCGATATTAAAATATTGCATCAATAACGCTCGCCGAAGGGTCGATTTGTATTTTACTTTACTTTTTTTTTTTTTAGATATCTATAATATATGTGTATACTCTCGATCATCAGATAATCTCGATGACCCTTATTGAAACATATTATACTATTATTATTTTTATTATTATTATTATTATATGTGCAGTGTGTTTAGGTGACGTGCTTACGTAATGTTTCTTGTTATAAAAATCGAGATAGCCGGAAAACTAAAATAGGAATACAACGTTATAATGATAGTATAATAAACGTGTGATACTATAATATTGTACCAGTGACGGCCAAAACATTTCGATATATTGAATAGATAATATTTGTGACCAATATATATAACATAGAATTGAATTCCTGTGCAGTAATTTCATAATGTTCGATTTTGCAATGAATTTTTTTTTTATTATTATTATATTTAAACAGACAGAAAAAAAAACACCGACATGATAAAATGCTTCAGAATCGAAAAGTTCTGTGATAGAGACGTTTAAATTTAAAATTCCAAACAATTTATTGTATTCCAATATCAATATAATATACACGATCAATTTAAATATTGATATAATTAAAAAAAAAATAACCAATCCTGATAATATGTATGTTTAGAAACATAAATATTATAGTCGAGAAAAAAATATGCGTGAATCACTTATGATATTATAGAGTTTTGTTATAAGGCCCGGAACCTGCAGATGACATCGTACAAAAAAAGAGTAAATTAAATTATCACGTGTTGATTTTCACTTAGGACTCGGTAAAAATGATCGTATTAGACCATTCTAAGCTGACAGTTTTACAAAAATTCAAATTTACAGTTAAAACGACCTACGAAATTTGACCAATATATTTTTAAAATGTAATAAGAACAACACAATGTAATATAATAGTGTTTTCGAAATTTCGACAAAATATCGTCAATTATTCTTTTAAAAAAAAAAAAATACATTTTTTTCGGGATGTCGGAATCCCTTCCATTTACGCACAATAATTTTTTAATGTAATTTTCGAATAGCCAGATGAGAAAATGATCCACCTCGTTCCTCCCCGGATCCGTACGCCTATAGGTGAGATACTTAATAAAAATTAGTATTTAGATACTCAACATTAGATCCATTGATTTCGGTATCGCAATACAAGATACAAGATGTATCTAAAATACTTGCATTGAAGATACTGCCCAACATTGAATAGGTAAACTAATATTAAAGCTATCGAATAACTAAGTTGGCGTGACGATAAACGTGTAGACGGTAGATAATATTAAATCGAATTCTGATAAGATGTTCGAATTTTTTTTTTTAACAAGTTGTCACTTGATTTTTAAACATTACGATAATACATCGAGTTTACGTTTGCTATACGAACTGGCCATATAATATACATTATTATAGCATGACAAGCGTAGACACTTTTTTAATTTACACGACCGAACCGATTTGCATATTAAAATAACAATGAAACATGATCATTTTCATAATATAGGTACCTATACACAAATTTGTGTTTGGTATATTTTATGGTGTCCTGTAGTAGTAAAACATAAGAAACAAAAATTATAAGTACCTACCAATATTTAGATATGTATCAATTGAAAAAAATTAAAATAGAATAAAAAAAAAAAAACACTATTAAACACCCATAAGTGACCTTTGAACATTCGTGCATATCCTATGTAACTATATTATACTGAAAAAAAAATTATATATATAGTAATAATAATAATAAGAATGAATGGATGAATGAATGAATGAATATATTAACTGTTATAATTATTTACCTACTACTCTTATAAATATTAAACGCGAATATTGTACGATTAAAAAAAAATAGTAATAATAATATGTACTACTTATACATACACGCACACACACACACATAGATTAAAATGTTTTGTCATGAATATTTTCAATGTGTATATCATACAGTTCTACATTCTGCATTACAATGGCGTGTTACAATAATTCGAATTATATCGTTAATTATAAATGCATCGTGAACAACAACAGTAGGTGTAAGTTTGCATTCGAACGTACTTAATGGTTTCGACAGCACGTATACGCGTGTGACGTCTAGACGCCTAGCTATCGTCGTACAATAGACAGCGATTTCGTGTGTAATCTAACCATAAAATATAATGATTACTGTGAAACGTCTAGAAGAGGATTAACTCTGATAAACTATATCCTATATCCAAATTGTTTAAGTTAATATACTGCATTTTCTATATACTTGATTGTTTTTTATTATCTTTTTGTGGACACGTTACCGACGATTTTCTGTAGTAAAAATATATAAATAAATAAACATAGACTTTACCAAAGCGATTTTCTGATTTAAAACACCGAACATCATCAGTTTTTTTTTAATTGCTAATTTTGAATACAAAATTTGGCGTTTTTTTTCACCTACGACTATTATAGTTGACTAATATTTAGAGAATTGCAGTAAAACGCCGTGACGACTTCTGCAAAATGTCGTCAACCGCCTAAATATACGCACACTTTATGTCGATTTTGCGTGAACACGTTTTGATACAAATTTCACGATGACACGTATTCGAATATACCTATTTTTAAGTTCATAAATTTCTATTTTTCCGTTATTTTCGTTTATATATAATCAAATTCGAATTGTTTTAACATAGGCAAAATAGTCTATTTTAATACATCAGCATAAGTTAACGAATTTCAATTAGTAAAGTGATGTCATGATTATGATAGTATTTATTGACTAAAATGTAATAAAAACTAAAAAATTGGCATTAGAGTGTAGTATAATAAACAATGGTTTATTACTGTAATATAAGACTTCAAATGTATGAGTGTTTCCTTGTACCAAGGAAATAATCAACACGTACAGAAAAATCGTGTATTATGATTTATGTTTATTTTGAACAGTTGCAAGGTAATATTTAAATAACTAACTTTTAAATCGAAATTGCATTAGTTGTCCAGCGTTAACGACGGATAATACATATTACAATTTTTAGTTTGAATAAAATCATATATTGGTGGCAAGTGAAATTGAAACTAAATATGAACGAAAAACGTTTGGGCCACACCAGCGATGGTCATCATCATAGTATATTAGAACGTTCAGGAAATTGTGTACTCATATTATAACACGTTTGGCTAACAAAATTGTAAAGGATCATGATATGTTTGGGCACCAAATATTTTAAGAACCATGGTATGCTTGGACGCTGACCCTTTTCACAAAAAGATTTTGTATTATATTGTATTATATTGTAATCGATTAAATACGATTTTTCGGAAACTATAAATTAATTTAAAATACAATTAAATACTTATATATTATTATTATTATTTAAATCAAATCGTTATTTTTGTATCTAAATTGCCCAAAATTATTACAGTACTGAATTGATACCTATACATTCTATTACACACTGATGGTAGTGGAATTGCCTATACGATAGCAGAGCCATTTAATAATTTTGTAATAATTTAATTTTTTTTTTCTTTTGGAAATTATACCACTTCAACTAATTAGGTATCTACTACTACTTTTTAAAATTGTTTTTCTAATTATAACATGACGCATGAAGTGCAGGTCCAAAAATGATATTTTGTTTAAGTTGCCTACGCTGGTTTCCAACACCAGTCCGAGTTCACTAACGCGATTTGGATGCAACTGTATATATCCGGGAATACAATAGTTTTGACAATTCGGGAATACTACGATACGATTATGTAACTTAAAAATATAATCGAATCATATAAAATCGGTTCCAGTATTCAATACAAATAATATTATGCTAGTAGAAAAAAAACTAATAAATACTCTCCGTGATGTTATCGCAGGGCGAATATAAAGAATCAACATCGAAATTGTTATCAAGTCATAATATAATAATAATTGCATTGTTTTGAATTAACAACATAATATACTAACCAATCAAATAATGCACAATGTGATATGATGATTATAAATGACTAATCAATTAATAATTCTTAATGAATCCACGAGCTATTAAAGGATTTCGATAATTCGTTTAATTCGATATATTAGTGTTTCCTAACCTAGAAGACGCAATATCATGGGAAGGTGGAATTTTAATAAATAAAAAATATCAAAGAACTTGTGAAAAACACACCAATTTCAACCAGCACCACGCCAATTAAAAATAGGTAATGAAAAATATTTTTTAAAAAAAACAATCGGCAATTACTTTTTTTTAAATTAGGGAGTGAGGGTACAATCAATTAGGGGAGTGTGGAATGAAAGAAAGTTGAGAAAAACTGTAATAATTAATAGTAATAGACTATAATATCGATTTCAATCGCATTGGTATGTTTTTCCTTGGAGAGATTGACCAGTGAAGTCCCATTTATAAGAATTTTTTTTTTTTTACAAAAAAGTAGTTCAAATGTGCAAATTTTTGATGCACGTACCTATAATGTTTAATTAAATAAAATAATCAATTATATTACTATACAGGGTGATCAAAACCAAAATTAAATTAACTCGAAATGTTCGTCGATAATCCCTAGATGATTCAAACAATATACTATTGATAAAAAATCATTTTAAATTTATCATACACAAATATGATATAACGAACTATGAAAATAGTAGTATTATGTTTGATGTAATATATAAATCTAAAGTAATTCAAATTGAGAAATAAACGATACTTTTGTTTTTTTTTTCTCTCTATTAATGGTGAATAAAACGAAATAATAACGCACTCGATTAACAATAGAAACAATAATAATAATAACAGATTCTGATGATCAACAAACATATGAATAAAAAAAAAACCAACAGATAACACAATAACATTATTATTTATATCAGTTGCAATTAGTGTACTTTTTATTCTCGGGGCATATATAGTAAAAATGTTATGTTATATACAGTAATACTATTAATATGAACTAATAATAACTATCTATATGAAAGTGAAGAAATATTACAAACTCTTAATCGTTATTTATATAATAGATTATGACTACGAATGAAAATGGTATAAAAAAAGATACATATATTAAGGATGACTTACTAGGGCAATATTAATCAATTTCAGAGAGTTCTGAATTTTTAGGCGGCACGGTGAGACTAGTATCGATGATGAAATAAAGTTTAATTTTTCAAATTGTCTACCATCTTGTAAAAGAATAAACTTCGAATTTGTAGACACTTAATTTTCAAAGAAATTTTAATTTTGAAAATCGAATTCAATTTTTCCTCTTTAAAAAAAACCCCCATCAAAATCTAACTATGAGGTGTATAACGACGCATGAGAGTTTTTTCGCATAGAATGGTATTGTAAAAAATATAAGGTAGCTCCAACAGTCCAGCGATAGTATATAAGTATAAAATGTGTTCCTGAGGGTGGGAGCGACATATAGAAGTATATCAAATATGATGGAAACACCTTCTTTAACGGGAAGAGTTGAAAGGTTTAATTTGTGTAAATGATCAAAAAATGATTAAAAAAATTAAAATGTTAGACTCTCCTTGAAAGGGAGTTCTTCCATTATTTTAAGTGAACTTTCATAAGACGCTAGCTGGTCACTTTCTTTCGGAACACATTCTATAACCAAAATCAAATTTTCAAAAGGTCACAAAACATGTTTAACGAAAGGTGAGCGTGGATTTATAAAAAGGTCACAAACTTTGGCATAAGAGAAAAGCACCTATAATTATGCAGTAGTCTGTAATCGAATTCACTAATTGATTATTATTATTAAGATAAATTGACTGTTCACTTCTTTTCTCTTAACTTTAAAAAATTATTAAAAATTACGAATTAAATGAAAATAAAAAGATTATACGTCAAAATGTTCAAGATAATAAACATTATAAAAAACTATCTTTACATTTTTCAAAAATAATAAAATTTAAAAATATTTTTTAAATTTTTTACCAAAACATAAACAATTAATTGCAATACTAAATATTTTTAGTCCTTATTCCAGGGAATAACATTAAAAAAAAAATATATTAGAATTTGTTTGATTATCTTTATTATCTCCAGAGATATTACACTTAGTACATCTTCGTGGGGCACCCTGTATTATATTGTTCGTAGCATTATTATTATTAATTTTATCAATTCAAATAAGAGTATAAAATAAAATTAATACTATCCAATAATAAATAATATGTACCAAAATTACTTTAAGAAATTTAAAATTGACCTGTTTACAACTATTTACAAAATGAAAATATTTAATCTTCTTAGGTTTCTACAACTAAGCATACAATACTAGATTACCAAAATCATTTAATATTGTAAATAAAATTATAGTTTATTGTTTACGATACATTGGGAACCGGGAACGTCTGCATACTCGCAGAGCGGTTTTCGTAACGTGTTTAATGTATTGCATTTAACTAGGTGCTCGTGCTACGTCAACTACACATACGTTCGAGTATATATATTATCTATACAAAACTCCGTAAAACAATACCAAGTCCGTATAATATGAAAATCCGTCAAAATTATTATGATTATTAATAATGAATATTACGCGCCGTGCAAGGACATGTACACTGCACACTGCATTGGGTCATATCAACTTACCGGTAAGAACATACGGTTATTTTATTGTTATTTTTTTCGGGGGGAGGGGATTATCCTACAACCATAAAAGGATACAATTAACCAGATCTGTTATCGAGTTGAAAGTTTGTTCTTGGGGTGCGTTGTAGAATTTCGAAAAATCCTTCCGGAGGTCGTGGAACACGTTATAGTATTCGGGTAGTTCAATGTCTTTGATGGACGCTTCCCGGTGTAAACACTGACGAATCGGTAGCTGTCCGTCTGTCACTATCCGAAACATTGGCGCTTGAGGTTCAATATTCAGCGATTTTACGTAGGTGTCGAACTGAAAACAAACAAATTAAATACGCAATTACAAATAATGCCAATAAGATTCAAGAAAATTTTATATTATACGAATACGTGACTGACGATGATTTTTTAAGTGGTAAATACACGACGTACTAACGCACCAAAAAGGTCTATAGGTGTCATTGTACAGTTTTAAAAAAAAAATAAACGTTTATTATATGGAAATATATAAATTTATGGTGCGGGTATTTTTTTTTTTTGTTATTTATAATTATTAAAAATGATAAGTTATTTGAAAAAAAAAATTGAACATACGAGTTTTTGTACCTCCTAAGTTCAATATTCTGAGAATTGTAAAACGTTAATGAGTTCACTATTTCCGAATCACTTTGATCGGTATATATTTTATGTTCTTCCTTTTTACGGGAACATTTTGTTTTTGAAAACATTTTCCACTACATAACAATACATAAATACTTAGGATATTTATTTGAAAATTAATTTTGAATAATTTACGAGTCTATTCATATTCCTGTTTTATCCAATGCATTTTTTTTAAAATACATTTGAATAGCCTATACACAATACCTTAAGCATTAAACACGATTTTCTCTTAAATTCCGATTTTTGATGATTTTATAACACTTATTATGTAGACAATATATTTTAATCAAGTGTATCGTTAAAAAAAAATATGTAAGTAAGTCTTTAACTCGTATTCACGTAATAATACAATTTTAAAAACAATGTAACCGAAAATAAAATTACTTTCATTTCGATACTTGTCTCGGATTTTATTACGAACCTGCAGCTATCTATACGAAAATTTTGAATAAAATATGTTTTTAAAAATAAAAATATTATTATTTATATTATTTTTTATCACAGTCCAAATGTAGTTACGTCAAAATATTTCATGCTCTTAATTGTCTCATGTAGAAATGACTGCGTTCATTTTATGCGAGACGAAATTACTGCACCGAAATGACGTAATGGCAAATTCGGTGATATTTTCCTATTGGTCGATAGTTCGTCACGTTATCAATCACTGCGACGGCGCCGTGTTTAGCGCAAAATTGAATTTTTTACATGCGGTAAAAAAAAATTTATTTGTCAAATAGAGTTTTTTTTTTTGTATTAAACACGGCGTCTATCTAATTGACAACTCTCTCTTTATATAGTCCCTCTGGAGTAGTTTTTAGGACACCTACTATCAACATTTTTCGGAAGTAATATCGTAATTTCAAATGACATTCGTGATAGTAAGATAACGCCCTGTATCACACAGTCGAGTGTAATAATACGTGTAGTTGGGATTTGCAGGGAAATAACGGACGCGTCGGCGTCGAGTATATAGAAATCCGAAAACGAAATAATAGTACCTACAGATACGCTGTCAAAAATGAGGAGGGGTGGGGAGGACGCGGACTTGATGACTTCCGGTTGACTTTTTGATTGACTGCAAGCGCGCGCAGCAATCTGATGTCGATAACAATCCACCGAACAAAACAAAACGTAAAAAAAAATCGCACAAAACAGATAACTGGTCCACGGTAACAACAACAACAACAATAATAAAAATAACAACGTGACAAGTCGAGTGGGAACCGATGCAACGGGGGTCCGCGGTTCAGTTTTTTTTTTCTGCGTGGTCGTGATTGCGCTGCGGCCCGTCCTCCTCCTTCTTTTATTCTTATCTCCTAGGCGACGGGCCATTGAACCTTATAATACGCGGCCACAACCATAGCGGTTTCCGTGTGAAAAGGCCCGAAAGAAAACATAGTATAATACAATATTGTCTCGTTCACCGTGAAGAGTATATAATCTAATATAAGAGTATACTATCATAATTTGCAGAATGAAAAACACGCAAAATCCAGGATTTATTGACCGTGGCAGGTATTGAATCTGTACGTAGATTATTGAGATAAAAAATATCCACGGTAAAAATGTCCGAGGAAAAAGTGTTCATAAAAATCATGAAATTTGTAATAAAAAACAAAAACATCCAAGTATCTAATAATATTTCTCCCGAAATAGAAAAGTTGATGGCAAATTAAAAGTGACAGATATCTGAGAAGAAAAATTAATAAAAAATTAAATATTTTGTTTTTTAATTTTGTACGGAAAATTTATATTAATATATACCTAATAAAAAAATGTAAAAATATTTAATTGTTCATAATAAATTACATAGTTTAGAATTATTTACGGCCTAAAAGTCTTTTGTGCAAATGTTTTGGTCTAAGTTATACTTTGAGTTTGACATGCCTGTTTTAAAATCAGTAATAACATATGGGCAGCAATGCAAAAACCTCCAAGGAAACACCGAGAAGTCATATTATCCATATTGGCACAATCTGTCATTAGATCTTGATAAGCGCGTTAAGGTAAACATGTTGGTTTTTTTTTTAAATTTCATATGCATTTATTAGTCCTTTTTTGGAATTAAATGTTATTTTTTGGACGCAGGGTAAATGACAGAAAAATAATAACACGTCCAAAACAATAATTCTGTTACTAGTTGTGCTACCAACGTAGAAAAAAAAAGATAGTACAATGTTTTAGTTTTAATAACCCATTATGCTGTATCATAGTGAATAATACATTTTTTTTTTCGTTTGTAATCATTACACGGTCTTAAAAGATTTAATAGCAATATTAATATTAACCAAAAATGAGTATACTGCTTGGGTGTTCTAGACTAATACAGCCCGGTCATAGCTAAATACATTTGAACGCGCGTAATAGGTTCGTAATATGAATAATGCTACACACACATATAACGCATACACTATAATGAACCTCCGACTGCAATAATAATAATTACAATAGTATAAAATAATACATTCATATTAAGTAAAATCGGTTTTCCTTATCCCCCGAACTCGGTGTGAGATAAAAACTCGGTACTTATACTTTTCATTTTTCAACGTTGGTACGCCCAATGTTTGACTAATACCCGGCAGAAAAATATTAATTATCATTTTTCTGATAACTATCTAAAAATCTTCTATTTTCTTTTTTTACTATATTAAATTCATAGACCATGATCATAGTAAAACTCATATATATATATATATACATATATAATTATTAATTATAATACCAACTTTTGGTTAGATATTTTTGAATTTGTGCATTATTACACTTTATATCCCGAGGACATAATATAATATTATGTTTCGACAATGGGTTTATTCGTTTTAATATTGTTGACGGACAGGGGCAAAAAAAAAAAAAGTAAAAACGCATTCGAAATTAACGAACCGATACATTCGGTAGGTAGGTAATAAAAAAAAAACCACCGGCGAGGGCGGCGAGCGATAACAACAATAACGATAATAATAATAATGCCGAACGTCAGGAAATCCGATTGAAAAGGCGAATCGCACTGCATCACGGACGCCGCCACAACACGTGACGAGATTACGGGCATTGTACATCGGTACAAAATATAAATAATACCTGTCGGTGTAATTTTTGCGTACTTAGGCGTAGATATATTAGAAAGAAAAAAAAAACATACGGAAAACGCGGTTATCTTTATAATATTATATACCACGACCGACCTGTACAATACAATACGTCCGAACGATATAATAATAATAATGATGATAACAGCACGACAGAAATACTGCAGACAGACGACGTATGAGCTTTATTATTTTATGGCACGATCAATGCTAGCCACTATGTATACAGATATTTTGTATCGGTCCGTATAGTATTATAATATTATATGTTACTATAAAGTGAACGGGTTATTTATTTATTTTTTAACGAATGTAAGTCAAAAAACTGATGTACACCTTGACCGGTTTTACATAATTTAATGAGATTTGCTAATTATATTTTGTGTACCTACATCAACTGTACGTATATCATCTAGTTTGAGTGTAATAATTACCAATGTCATTGTCTTTGGAGAATATGACAAGAATATGACGCGGTATACGCAAAATCGCAATGCTTGCCCCAAGTATAAATATAATACGTTGTTTAACATTTTCTTAAGTCGAATTTGCGATACAAAAATGTAAGAATAAAAATCGACTAAAGTTAAAAATTACTATACTTATAATATATTTTGTTTTGTTAACTTGGGAGAAAAAAATCATTTTCTAATTAGGTGTAGCAAATAAAAACGCAAAAATAAATGGGATATAAACGGGAAAAATTATACAATATAAATAGTACAAACTAAATTAATTTGTTTGTACTTACTGTATATAGGTACATATTCTGGTATACTGACCTAAAAACGAAACGATTAATATTGAACATTTAACAAAAGGCTTATTAGAAAGATAAGGGTAATTTTCTGAAAAATGTGTTAATATGATTAGTTAAAAAGTTAATTTAAAAAAAAATTAATGTTGAATGTCAACTTTAAACCTCGATTTAATGAGATTGTTTTCCGAATTGTCTTCAATTTTGTAAAGTTTAAAAAATTGTATTGCATTTTAATAATTACCTTAATTATCTTAATTTTAGACATTTAAGACGAAAGGGTCTAAAAAATAACTGTATTTTATTGACCAATAAACCGTATTATACCAAAAAACCAGACAAAACACGGTTGGAATTGCTTTTTGAAGAATTCCAATTTCGAAAACATAATCTTTGATTCTAGGGTTCTTTACTAGAGCACGCTGGTATTTTTTATTTTAGATCCTGAGTGAATCAAAGATGCTTATGGTTTTACAAAGACGTTTATTTTATTTTGTTTATCTATGCGCAACTTTTATACCAAGAGAATTATTTAGAATTTTAAGCGTAGCATCTTTTCTGAAAGAAAATCAGTGTGGGGAGGTACTTTAAAGAGGTTATTTTTCGATTTTTCTAAGAGTTTTCCCAGCAAATGTAAAAAAACAGGATAAAACATGGGAAAACGATAAGAACGTGGGAAAACTAGAAACATCGGTACAACATTTAACAAATATTATTTAAGAAAATATATAAACCTATTTAATTATTTTTACTATAAAATGACATATATTGTTGAAAAAGCATCATTATCAACTAAACTCCGCTCAGAATAGTTTTTTCGTAAGCAATGGTTTATCGTAACTTACAGTTATACATTAAATTATTTATGTAACAGCGGCTGCGCTTGTCCTCATTATCCTAGGACGCCTTTTTATGTTTTAGTTTTCTATACATCATACAGGTAAAAAAACAAAGTATTTAAAATAGGTACGTCTTAGAAAATTTTTCATAACACAATTACATTTATTTACGTTCTTTAGTAAAAAATCCTGGTATTTTTACTAAAATGTTGATGACAAATTATGATTCTTTAGGTAAGAATCTAAAGAATCATCATCCGTTTTTAAAATTAAAATCTATCAAACACAATTCCTACAGTTTTGTCTGGCATTTATGCGTAAATCGACTAAAATAAACACTATCATCATCACCAATCCCCTTAAATTTTTAACTAGATATCGCCGTTAATGCCCTGCAGCCTTGTAAAATATACTGTTAATATCGTGTTTCGGGCAACTTTTTTTTTCTCAAAGTTCTTGAGGATGACGTGGTTTCTGCAGTCCATTTACGGGTATAGGTTGCCGTTTTGAGAACGGACATCCAAACACGTCCCCCCAAATGCGGTGTCTTACGTGACCTGTCATCACTTCTCGAGTATAGCTGAAATCAAGGACTAAAAAGCGAAAGGTAAAGCAATCTCCTGCCAGACACAATACACAACAATAATATCGCTGCAGCAGTGACTATAACATCTACTCGGTTTTTTATTTCGTTTATTATTATTATTATTATTTATTATAAAATTATATTTCTAGATCGAGGACACAATGCATGACGATGTACGAGTATAGTAGGTATACGAGTACAGTACTCGGTACACCTATAATACAGAAGTTTTTCCTTTGCATAAAATACTACACTATCTATACCTAGTTTATAATTACTGATATTATTTTAATAGCGATAATATTTATACATTTTATCGTCTAATCGTCGCACATTCAAATTATTATACGATCTATCTATGAAAATGATTTTGAATTAATCTCAGTCGTGATAATCGAAATAGTTTAAAAGATATACAAGCACTTATTAAGCTTGAACAATTATTTGCATAACTTCATTTATACATAGAGGTAGCAAAAAAAAAAAAAACTATAATAATACATTAAAATATAAGTATTTTTTTTCTATTTTCAAGGACGTTCATTGGGATTTATTTATACAAAATTTTACGAGCATATATAATATTGTTTATTAGTTATTTTTGTGTTATATTACCATGGTAGATCAATTATTTTTTTAATGATTATTACGGTTTTACCATAATTAATAATTTTTCTTTTGTGTCATTATGTTCTCTAAATTATCCCCGCTAATAAAGTAATAAACGGATAATTTTGGAGGCGGGTTTTTAATCAAATAAAAATAGGCACAAATAGCATTTTAATGTTGAAATTTTGAAAATTGTTCACAAAACGTTAACAGCGAATCCTCGCAACGAATACTATATAATAGCACATAAGTAGGTATATGTTAGATCTATGGCCGGTGCTCAGAATCCCAGTCCACCTGGCTATTTACGCCCGTACAGCCGACGATTAAAGTTGCAGTATACCTACTATATAGGCATACCACAGTCGATGTAATATTGTTGTGAAATAGCGCTTTTTAGAGCACGTGTGAACCAGACCGAGGGACCTGCGCAACTGCGCAAGGATGTTATAACTTATAATGTATAGGTACCTATATTTAGTCCAAAGACGAGGCGGTGGTCGCGACGGCGTTGTCCGAACCGAATTATGAATTCACCACACCACGAGTACCTAAACGTATACAGCGGCGAGGCCGTAAATTGGTACAATGACCTTCCGGCGGTGGTGCCAGAACAGTGTTTAGAATTTTTTTTATTTTCTTCAACTTAACGTACCTATATACTACATACTATATATTATACACATTCAGACGTAAAAAAATTAATTTTCTTTTGAGCGACCGAAAACGACGAATTATAATACAGAATATTCAGAATAAATATTATATATTGTATCAAAATGATTTTGTAGGTTATGGCGAAAAAAGTGCTCGTACTGAATACCTAAATAAGTACGTGATTTTTGTATGATAGTACGAACGACGACGGAAGCTTTGAAATCGTACACACGTGAAAATGTCTAGTTTTAATAACCCAAAAATGAGGTGTGAATTTTGAATCGGTGTAGTTAAATTATTAAACATTCATAATTCAGACAATTCATACGCAACATATATTAATGTGTTAAATAAAAAATAAAACATGTATGCAAGAACAATGAAATACGTCGGGGGTCAATAAGTCAAAAATTGTTGTTGTGACTCAAACATTATGCATACGCTAATAGTATATACACGAAAATTAATTGAATTTTAAACGACACCCTCAGAGGATATGTGACGAACCTATCTATAGTGTTGAACTTGACAATCGTGTTTAAAAGTTAAAGGGCAAATCGGTTTCCGGTTATATAGGAATGGGTAACCAGTTCGACGGTATATGCGGAAACGACGAAACGGTTTTTTTTTTTTAAAATTTTATTTATTTTGTTTCGAGATACATCACCATCAGTCTTTAATACTATTTCGTATACACAATCTAAAACTCGCGACTAGGCCTATGTGTACCTCCTTTCTCCATACAAACATAATGTATGTTACTGTCATGACTCATGAAGTATGTCTTCATAAAAAATAAAAAACTGCGAAAGATTTTGGACCGTTGTCGTTTTATTATATAGATATACATTAACGTGCGCACATAATACTCGTTTACTGTAGGCCTGGGGGAATTTTTGAACTGCACACACCTATGGCTACCTGAGCTAAGTTCAGAAGACAGAGTCTAAAACACGAAAACAACTTAGCAAAGCCGAGAAAGTCGCTCAATTTGAGTAACTGCAGTGGAAGTTACTCCTTGGTTTATTTTTTCTAATATTCATAACTAAATTAAATTACAAGTTAATATAAATGAAAAAAGTATAACTTAATAGTTATAGATACTATAGTAATTACCTAATGTAATAAATCATTTTTTCTTAATATTATATTTTATATAACGTATACATTTAAATTAAATGTTTCAAAATTATCGTCGTCATACATTTTTAGAATTTATATTTTAAATTTAAATATGAATTTTATCCATTTTTAATAAGTCTTACGAATTAATGTTTATTTACTCAAATAGAAAAAAATAACAAAGTAATCAGTTATGTTATACGTTATAAATCAACTGAAGTTGCTTTGCTTTTTACTGATTAAAGGCGTTTTTAGTTCAATGATAAAAAAAAAATTACACAATAATATTATAGCGTTTTGGAACTGTATAAACAAGTACAAGGACTGCTCAAATTGCTTATAACCACCCTCTGGAACCACCCACTAGGTATACGAGTTAGGGAAGCTCGCCACCCCGTGACGGTTCCCACACGCATTTATAATATATATATATATTCCAATATGCAAATTATTCAGAGATTTGTGTAAATCGGTTTTCTCCCCTGTGAAATATATAGTATACCCACCTGTAGGTGCCGCTTTTGCAATAACATGTAGCCCCGGGACGTTCAGACAGATGTTTGCGTGTTAAAACGCCCCAACTGTTATACACAAATAAATATTATAATTCACCAATTCTATAATTTTCCACCGGAAATAACACTATAGGCACCTATGTTATTATTTACATACTATTTTTTCTTTAGGAATATAATATTGCGCTACATTATGTGTAATTGGCGCATCATTGGACGGATTTTAGACGATTTATAAATGTATACACCTAGAATATACATGTTATAGGTTAATTTGGACGATAATTTTTTTTGAATAATAATTTTACATTCCAATATTAGAAATATTAATGAATTTTCTGTCGCTTAATAGTATCGCCGGCGAAACATCGTATTTCGATATTTTGGTAATATATATATTATAATTTATACAATAATGTATTACAATGTTAATTACACACACACACACACACACACACACACATATATATATATATACTGTATTTTAAGAATGTTGAAGTTTTAAGTGGTTTAACATTAAATTTGTAGCCGAACATTCGAATAGTGATAAATTCTACCGGTTTATACCCCCCTTTTAACGTATTATTTAGTATTTATTATTATTATATTGTGTATACATATATACAATTTACATTTACGCATACATAAATGTTGCATAGAATTCAAAAAAATGTTTTTTCAAATTGGTTCCTTCAGCAGTTTATTTATTTTATTTCATCTGTGAATTTACGTAAACGATACAATTTTCGCCTAAATACCTATACTCCAATAATAATATACCTGATTGTATAGAATTTCGCGAAGACAGGTTTGATATTACTGAAACTGCAATTTTAACTTATCTGCGAATAACACACGACCATCGTTTTTATAATATACGTACAATGTGTAATACGTGTTGTGTAAAAAATACAAAATAATAACCATTAGGTATAAAGGATACAACGCACTATAATGTATGTAAGTTACGACGGACAGTTTAAAAATATGTTCTTTCTTGGTTTAATAAAATGTGCAGTGTATGCGGCGTGTGTGGAAATTGTACATTTTTGGTGATATATATATAATATTTTTTATCCGTGTAACATCTATAAACAAACCTGTCAACAGATGTTCGAAACTATATCACTTAATAATGATAATAATAATAATAATAATAACTGCAACAAATAGTAACTAAATTATAACCAACACTCCATAAACTCCGTGTAGAAAAAATTCCTCTTTAAACATCGTAACATATTTTTGACTAGGTTATTATACTCTGTAATTATTGTAAATAAAAATAACTTGCCATAAATATATCATACCTATAGAACTGAATTTTTAAAAACAATTTAATTACTCCTGATATTTACATAAAATTGCAAATTATTATAAAACTTACCTAAAATATATCATGATAGTATAATTTTAGATTGAAATTAGAATTTAAACAAAAAAAAAATAAAATTGAATGTAAAGAATATTTTCGAGAACTGTACGTGGGTTATTCTAAAAAAATTATAATATAGATATAAAAAAACAATAAAAAAACGTAGCTACAACTTTTTTATATGATAATTTTGTTGAAAAAACCTAAAAACAGCCCTCGAATATATTATCCACTTTAAATTTTGCTATTTATGTTTACACTCTAATTTCCACCTAAACGACACAATTTAAGTTTTGAAGAACTTAATTTTACTATACAGTCCAACTGAGCTAGTAATGTATATAGTAAAGCTTCCTCTTAATATTACACGCATTCGAACTCAATTTTTCACACGAAATTATTCTATACAATAAAGGTAAAATTTTACCTAGTTAATATTTCAATTTAGTTTTTTTTCCCCTTTAATTGAAATTAATATTGTATATAAAATGATTTATTTGTGGGAACACAACAGCGTAAAAATGTTCGCATAACGAACCTAACGTATAACTTTATTAGAAATTAGAAAAAATATGAAATTGTTACTGACTTAAAAAAGTATACATTATATACACACGAGTACGTATATTTACATGGTAAAAATAATAATTATTTTAAATTAAATTATACAAAACATGTAATAATGTAATACAAAATTAAATTAGCAAATGAAGACCTCTCCTTTTTTCAAATATAAACTTGTTTTTGTTAGCATTTTAAATAATAATACTGTTGTATACTGCGCATATCTACAGTGAATTCAACAAAGCCCGCACCATATCATAAAATAAATAAATACATAATATTTAAAATACATTTCCTTTAAACCTACGTTTGTGTAACGCAATACATTAGAATTGCATTAATAATTATTCCTTTATATAAGCCAGGAGAATGTAATTAATTAGATGTATTTTAATTTATTTTCCAAACCGACGAGAAATATAAACAAGGATACAGAAAAAAAAATGAAACGAGTACGGCGTACTAGTTGTATGACCGTCATACATGACGGGTTATAGCGGCCATTGGAATGTTTAAGATGGCTAGTGCTAAATCGGAATGCTTCGAATATTTATGATGGCGAGAACCTTTTTTTGCATACGAGTTTTAATGAAGCCAAACGTTTTAACCAAAGTCGTATTTCGTTTCTGCCGTACAGGATATTATATCAAAATATGAATGATATTTAACGGCGAAATATTAATCGACAACAATTTATTGTATGTCAATCGCACTCATCGTGATTCGTGATAGAAGTTTATTACTGCAAAGACCAAACCTACACTCATGATGTGCATTTACAATTTAGTAAACTGGACACAAAGTATACTACGACACAAAGTAAAACGTAAGTAATGCAATGTTTGTTATCATTTATAATGATCAAATGATCAATAATCGAAAAATGTATGGAACATAAGTCATTATCAAATAAGTGATATGTACATAAAAAAAAAAAAAAAAATTACTTTACTATTTCGCAGGTTTTACATTTTGTGAAAGTACTGAGACTTTAAAATTCACAAACTAAAACGATTTATTCGAATTATCTGTTTGTATTTGAATGAAAATAAGTTTACTTATCTTTTATTTAGACGAAATTTGCGAAGACAAAATTAATTTTTCTCATTGTCTTATCCAGTTGAACTATCCACTGACATTATCTGATATATATTGTCTTGATAATTTTAAAGTTAAACAATTATTTCTATATAATCTCGCACTATATACCATTGATGTATACCTGTAAATAATTAATACGATCGCCAAGCTTATTGATACACCGAGCGTGATACGGAACAGCGATAGATATAGCTAAGTACACATTAACCGGTTTGAATGCCGTTGGACAGGAATATAGGGGGGGGGGGAGTAAGTAAAATAAAATACTCTGCACTGCAGCCAGTATAGGTATACGCGTATTACTCGATATTTCTGTAAATTACGTTTTGAGAATGACTACGCGCAGGAGCGGCGGAGTGTTGGCAATTTTTTTTTTCCTTTTTATTTATCTACTCGCACAACCGTCGTAACGGGAACTCAGACCGTAAACAATATAATGTTAATAAATAAAATAAACACGACTACTTATATATAAGTATAATATGTATATAGACATAATGCAAGTGTACGTTTCGAATCAGAGCCCTCCGCCGACAACTGGAACAAAATCGTTAAACTGTATAAAATATAATATACGCCTATATGTATTATAACACTTTGCTCCGTTTTCAGAATACCCGCGGCCTATTTTCAGGCACTTTTTGTGCATTGCCACGTCGCAGCGATCTCCGGACGATGCTCGTCATTATGTTATTTATATGTACACCAGCATAACGTACCGCCAATAAATATAATAATACCTACGCGGCGGCTAGAGGGGAGAGAATATAATATAATAATATCGATAATAATTTCTCCCGGTGGAGAACGCTTTGGCCGGCACGCGGTGAATCCACCGGAACCGTCGTGGCGAATGAGGATGATGATGATGATGATGATGATGATGACGACGACGATGATAATGATAATAATGATAATGACGATGATGATGACGGTCGGAGGAGTTCACGCCGCGTTATATTATACGCGAGTATCGCATATATAGCGCAGATAATTGAGATGAAAACTATACGCGCCCAGCGGTTCGCGTCGTTTCGAAAACGAAATAAAAGTATAAAAAAAAAAAAAAAAATCTTCGCCACCATCTGAATATGACGACGACGGTACACGGAATCAAAATTAAAGGTAAAATGGCACCGCGGCGTTACCGATCTGGTCGTTTTTAAATGTTTGGGAACTATATGTTTTCTACTAGAAAAATGTTGATTAATAAAAAAAAAAAAAATGCCTAGAAACCTTTTTTGTTGTATTTTCAATCTAGTTGGCGAGAAAATAATTCGTCTTTTTTGATTCTATAACAGATTTTTCTCCCGATTTTCTTAATTATTAATAAGGAAAACGGGAACGTTTCTTTATCACTTTATCTAATATAACTAACGCCGAAATATTTTTCGAAGTAACATTAAACATACATTAATAACAGATGAATAAGATTTTGGTAATAAAAAAAAAAAAAAAAAAGCAAGTAGACATTAATTAAGGTGTATGCCTTAGTACGGAAGAACGTGAGATGTAATCATGCATTAGTTTATAAAGGAGGATTCATAGGAAATTTAGTTTATGGAAATCACGGCTTCATTATTTTTGATTGTTTTTTTTTTAGGTAATTCGGACGAAAAAAATACACGAGACCGGCAATTTTCATAATAAATACTTTAATTAACTTTTTCTAGATATGGCAGTATTTTCAACACATTCTGGCAATTTTTAAATACAACTACTATATTTCAAAACACGTATAGGTAATCGTCTTTTACTCAGAATCGTATTTCATTTTCAATTATTTATCGTTGCATACAGAGACGTATGTAAATTAAATAACTCTACGTATCACACACATCAGCAGTGTTACCTCTTTTTTTTTAATTTTTGCTTAAATACGACAATTCGTTTTACGAGGCGACGGGATCGGGTGAAATTAAATTATATTTTGTACTTTTATATTATATTTATATAATTGCGTATAAGTAATACCTATAAATATTGCGGCATTATTTAACTTGTTGAATTTTAATATTCCGAGTGATTAGGCTCACTGACTAAACCCAAGTGTTTTATTAAAGTGTTATCAGCCCATTGAAAGTCCGAATATCTATACCGACGACCAAACTACCGAGTAAACAATCCAAGTGCAAGGATTAAAAATAAAAATAGGTGTTTAACAGTTAATATGGGCGGCAGAATGAATTATTAATCATCAAATTAACGATGTTAAAACAACAATAATAATTAGAGCTTGGGACTTGTTGAATTTGCATATTATTTTTTCTTACAGTCCAAACAATTGCTCAGTAAGATCTAACCTTCGAGTGGTGATTAAAAAGCGTTTAAAAATGTCAAAAAAACAAAATTGTTTATTTGTACGCATAATATTGATTTTTGTCGAAGATTCAGTGCATATTTTAATAACTTTTCACGCAATCAATTCTGAGTTCTAATAGTAATAATAATACAGGCACCGTTCACAAATTAATCGCATGTAATAGCCGTGAGTACACTGAACTGTGTGAGTTTATTGTTAAAAAACGAAAATCACCGAGATTAGATTAAAATATCTAAGAACTCTACTGCACAATTATTATTCGTTTAAAACATAACTATAAGTACGTACGACCATTTCATGTACCCAAGGGCGATATGTCCTAGTTTGTCCGTCAGGCAGTTATAACTAATTTTTACTGTCGGTGCGGTTTGCGACATCTCCCGTCGAAAAAAATCGTACTCACACGATTAAATAAAAAGTACACGACGTTTGTTCGGTGGTATAACGGGTTTGTTCGTGTCGGGTGGAGTTTTTTTTTTTTGTTCGCGTTTTCAGCACATTATTAATAATTGTATTTATTAAAAATTTTAACATTACCGTACGTACGCACTATGCGCAGGACGACGTAAATATCTATGGTTACAGTAAATTTGGTAAAAATCGATTAATATCGGTTATACTTATACCTACTTGAACCGATTTTGTGCCGTTAGTTTTGATATTGGAGTGTATTGGCCCATTATCAAACTTAAATGTGAGAACATTTTCTGTGTTTGTATTATATATTGGTTTTTAATATTTAAATTTTAAATCCAGATAATTTAATTCTGTGATTTTTCTTTTAATTGTATAATATTACATAAGTTCGTTACAGGGTTGAAAATTCAAAAATCGATAAAAAAAAACCAACGTACAAAAACGGACAATGGTCTTACCTTTAAGTTTGATAATAGACTAATACGTTCTAATATTGAAATTAACAGCACAAAATCGGTGTTTACATACAAAAAGTATAAATATAATGACATTACCACGAGGCGATCTATAAATGTTTAACAAAATTCAGTACTTGAACCGGGAGGTAAGGAAGAGAGAAGGTAGGAAGATAGGAAATAATAAAAGCATCGGTACCTCTGACGGTATTATTGTAACGCCAATAAAACACCGTTAAAATAAGCGGCTTTTATTTTTCGAATTTAAAATAACCATAGTTCTGTGGCTATAAACTAATAATTTTTTTTTTTGAAAATGTCCATTAAGTATAATATTAAATCGTATTTACTGTTTCAGTATCATTGAATGTGTTTATTATATAGTCAGAACACAAATGCCGCGATTTAAAAATGAGAATATTTTCGAGAACATTATTTTTTTATCGACCGGGTTCTGCCAAAACACATTATAATAATATTATCGCTTCGACTGCCGCTATTTACTTAGTTTTTTCAACCGTATAATACAATACGGATTTCACGACTCGTGATTCGGCGACGGCGGTATACTCGCGTGTACGCACGGCACACACCAATAGCAATACATCATCGTATTTATTGTGTGTGTAATTTTTATATATATATATATATAGAAAAAAATAAAAATATTATCGAATAAAACCTTGAGTCCGAGTTGTAAACGCGCCCGCGCGCGAACGGTTTTCGTACGATACGATATTTATTTTTCGCCGGCAACAAGTAGATCAACGGCGAAAACCAGTTTAACGGTGCGCGAGCCGAACCGGGCACCACGCTGCACAGACACCAGGATTGCGGCGAGCGGTATATACCAGTATTACCGGGCGTACCGGGTACATTATAATGCCGTCAATATTATACACGACCATTATATTATTATTGGCTACTTTCGATCGCAAGAGAAAACCGGTCGACGACACAGTAAGTCATAAGGTGTTTGGCCGTCGCAGATGCCTGCGAGTATTATTATAGACGGTCGTCCATTTTTCTAGGAACGTACGCGATTCAACAACACCGTCGTTATCACACCGGCGGCGTCGCGTGGACACAGTAGAAAACGAAAGCAAACTACGGAGAGTACTGGACGACGACGAGTGCTGTACACGCGACTCGCTACAGACACTCGTACAATGATAATACGGCCGACGTCGCCGTCCGCGATCATTCCGACTCGATTAATCGTCATCTCGATTGAATACGGAAACGCTGACATTTTATATTCAATGGCGCCCACACCCTTTACCACGTAGTGCGATTGCAATTATTATCTACTGCACGGGTTAACAGGAAATGTTCGGGCGCCGCTGACAACATTGTTATATCGGTATACTGCGTAAGTAATCTGAAATGTAATGTAACAATAATATAGATACGGGACACCCTGTAGTCGGTATTACAGTCGCGTCATCGCAAGCGACTGTGTGCAACGCGCAATACAACGGTGTACGGTATCACTTGCGCATCAAAGTTTAAAATCTGTCTGGTTTTTTTTTTTTTTCGTCAGTCACAGGTTCGTTATTTTTTACTATTTTAACTTGCAGTGGCGCGGGATAGATCGAAAAAAAAATCCGATTCGCGGTTAATCGATTAATTTTCAACACAGAAATAATCGAACGGCCCTTTAGATATGCCTACTTGGACGATTTCCCCACTGTAAAAAAAAAAAAAAAAAAAAAACCCGAACGGAAAAATCAAACCGTAATGATTTATTTCTTTGTTATGGAATCGCACACCGGTGGGGCGTCGCAGCACTTGAAACAATAATTGTGCCGAAAAGTCACTATAGTTTCCTTACAAATTATTATTAAATAACATGATATTTTACTTCAGACGACCCCGGTGCCGTTTAATACATTTTAACCGCGAATAATATGTACAATAAAATATACAAGTGGTTGAAAATAATTTTCAAAGTATTTTATAATTTAAAATCAGTATACAATTGATCAATAAAAAAGAACGGGACATACTTCGCGCGTGAGTGCAGCCACTGTTGTAGGTGAGAAGTTGGGAAGGTAGAATACAAGAAGGGGATTTAATCAATAAACAACGATAAACCATTACTAACGAAAAAACGATTCTGAGCGAAGATCAGTTAATAGTGTTCCTTTTTCAATAATATATACGTCATATTATTAAGGTAAAATTATTACAACAATGATTGTTTAAAAAAGAATTTAAATAATAAAAACTTAATAATAGCAAAAAATTAATAAAAACGGTTGACAACCTTATTTTTAATCTTTCAATATTTTTTAACCTAAAGACCGAGGTTTTCCTCAATATCTTGAATATAAATGGGAATTTCAAAAATAACCTCTTTAAAGTACCACCCAGAGAACATTTACTTTCAAAAAAGATGCTATAATCGGAGTAAGCTTTCCGGTAAAAAATGTTCACATGAAAAAGAAAAATATCTTTGTAAAACCGATACATTATTTATTAAACTCAGAATCTAAAATACATACCCATTATTTAAAACAAAAAAATTAAGTGAAAAAATAACCATCATAGTATCATCATGTGACATCATCATCGGCGAATAAAATTAAAAGTACATCAAAAATAATTACACTAATATTCGTATACTCGTACCTACATAATATTAACACGTACATTAATATTAGAATTGAAGGGGTCAGTGGATAAAGGTGTTAATAAACATTTTTTTTTAAATTAATATTATTTTATTAATCGTCTTGTTTTGTTGTTTTGACGTATTACGGACGTATAACAATTTCAGAATAAAATTATTATACATTATATTTATGAAGATATAGGTAAAGTTGATAAAGATGTTGTGTTACATAACTTGCAGGTTTTGTTAGTGGATAAAGGTGTTGTAGTGTGTTAACTGAACAATTTTGAAAATATAAAATTAACATCCACTAACCCCTTTAATTAAAACTTACAGCTATCATAAAAATTCAATTGAAAAGAAAAAAAGAGGTGCAAATCGAAGCTATAATAATATTATGAGTTAATAATATAATTCCAGTTATACCGGATTATTTTTATTAAGTCGAATGCAATAATAAGTAGGTGTATTAAATGTGTATATAAATTTACATACGAAATTGTAAATAATTAAAAAAATTTCAATTCGTAGATAATTTTCCGAGTATTGAACACCTCTACATTTTACACAATTCTAATTCGTAGTATGGCTCAGTGAATATGTTTGGCGACGAGTCATGAGAATCAATCAAACGTGATAAGTCTCACAATAATATACACATCATATAATACGACTGCTACTATGGTCATTAGCTATAATATCTAGATTACTAGAACGTCTAGAATATAACACTATAATAATTTAAAAGATATTATATACTTAATAAGTGAATATTAAAAAGACTACCGCAGAAATAATAAAACAAAATGATACTTAATAATATACTCGGTTTAATTTCGATTTGAAGTACTCTAGTTGGACTACTATTACAAAACGTCAATAATATTGTCTCGGAGTAAACGTATTGTATAGAGCAACAACAACTACAGTGTGTTACAAGTTTTTTCAAGCGTAGGATTGAAAAAAAAATATATAATATACAATTGGCGAAACGATACCGACTTCTATAGTGAAGCTAAAGGAGGAGAAGTGAACAAATAAATCCCCCTCTACCACGATTCTGGAGGAAATTATTTGGGGAGAAAGAGCATGGATTTATTTTATACGTAAATACGACTTTAGTTGTTACAATTATATAATAACGAATAATTTCCGGATAAAATTCCTTTATACAACTGGTGCCAGTGAAATATTGAAAGAATCGGACGAGGATGAACAATGTTAGTTCAATGATTTAAACCAATGCAAAATTCATTTTTTTTTTTAATAATTTTATAAAAACGTAATTAGGTAAGTAATTTAACACGATGGTTTTAAAAAAAATCAACCATAATTAAGTTTATTTGAACACCACGCTTTAAGTGACATAATTAAAGTTAACTTTTTTTAACGGATTTTTATTTTCAACTCGATAATGTCCAAGATACTTTTCTTTTTTTATAATATTTCCTATATTTTATTATTATTATTATTTAAAGTCTAAGATTTGTATTCTATAAACTCAACTCTGTTCTCAATATACAATAATATTATATACCAGATATAACCAAAAGAATAAAATAATAATATGTTTTAACAAATAAATCTTTTTTTTATTTATTTTTATTTTGTTTTTTATAGACGTCATTGTTGCAATCGAAATATCAGTATAGTTATAATATAATATTATGTTATATTACATTGTATTCTGTATATCATTGTGATAAAATATTAATATTGCAGTGAATGCTGCGGAGTGTTTCAAATCAATTCCAATGACCGACATACATATTGTTACCCATATAAAATCATTATAATAAAATATGGTATACGAAACACTAAAATTGTGGATACAGAAGTATTATATTACCTATATATTATATAAACGTAGGACACGTGTATCTCTCAAAAAAAATTCCTGAGAATATACTATATAAGTATATACTTGTGTTCCCCAAAAAACTCGCTCGCGACGATTTCGAATTGTGAAAACTTACATTTTCAAAATATATTAAAAAATCATTAACAACACCCAAGTATAATATTAAATCAGAAATACCAAAACGAAAAAAAAATGTATAGTAAAATTATAGTAAACTGTAATTTGCAGTTCATCGTGACAGTTCGGTAATATTATATAAAACAAAGAATCGGTTTTGGCGCAACACGTTACGCGTACAATTTAAATAATATTCTGTTTTATGTCGACGACTCTTTTCGCACAGGAAAAAAAATGTCATTAAATGCTATTAATAGATGATGGAATGAGATAGCTACGCAGATAAACAGAAATATCGGTTTTTAAACGGTTGATTTTTCAGCTACAACGACGCGATTACATCGAAATGGAAGTTGAAATTGTAAATGTTATGCAAACGCGTAGGTATAGGTAGGTAACTCGTTTAATAGATATCTAACGCTGTTTAAATGTGGAACATATTTTTAAATTTCGAAAATTTCGCATTTTAAAATCAAGCGATACGTGTTTTTAAATACTATTACACCGTGTTAAACACGAATATGCGCAACAATAGTTATACAGAAAAGTCCCGATTCTGTTAAAAACAAATTTTTCGATCAAACGAGTTATTATGAGATATAATCCCGTTTTAATATTGACAAACAAATGATATTCCCGTTCTTAACAGTCGTTAATCGTAAATTCATATATACGTCTTGTAAACGGTTTGAAAATTGTTCTCGGGTGTTTCCACGTAAAAAAATATAACAACGATGCAACTATATTATGCTGTGTATCTAAACTATAGGTCTACGAAAACCTGCTGCGACGATATGCAGACGAGCGCGGAGAATCTCGCGCGTGAAATATATTCCATAACAGGTTATCGCGGATGCGTCGCGCGGTGTCGTGTCCGGGTGCAAATATAAAAAAAAATACACACATATATTGCAACTAAACCGCGACCTTGGCGTAAAAAAAACCGTATCGGACGTCCCTCCCCTATACTATAATGTACACGATATGTCGACGGGAAGAAAAACGTAAAAATAATATTCACCGCGATAAGCCGCCCGTTTTACACGCCCTGTGGCCCTGCTATAACAGTAGCGCGCAGGTGTGTTTATAATATTAGTACGATGATTGCGATGTTTTGTCTGCCCACAGGAAACTCATTAACACGCACTTTCCGACGATACATACATAGTTATATACCTGTTGCGGGACATCATGCGGGGTTGATCACCCTGTATAATACGAGTATATTAGTTACTGGAAAAAAAAAACTCGCGTAAACACACGTATAGTAGACACGCACGCAGTCGCCCGTAGAGCGTGAAAAAACCTAAAAAAAAAAAAGCCCATATTAAATAATTCTGTACGTATATGTCGACGTATAAACTCGCGCATCCGTGCGCTCGTGTACGTGCGATGTGCAGCGCACATGACGGTCATCGGAAAAATCGAAATCGCGTCAAAGGAAATCGTCGACGCCTAATAATAAACAACACTTACGTGCGTGTATTATACGTAGGTACACAATAACGAGTCGACCGATTTCTGAACTTAAATATTATGATAATAACAATAATTGTATTATATACAAATGCGCATAGTAATAAGAGAAGCCCGACGCCGATTGATGCAGAAATACGCGTTGCATGTAATAATATAATACATAGTGACATGGTTATGACTTATAATATTTGCATTAGAATAATATATCGGACAAGACGTCACAACATAAATTGCAGTTTTCGCATTGATCTATAAATAAACTCTAAAACCGTACCGGACAAGTCTCGTAGTCTGCGGTTGTAGGTATTTCAGTCGAACAACCCAAACAATACTTTCTCAGACACAATTAAGATTAATGTAGTCTTAAAAAAAATACAGCATAAAGATTTACGTTCAGCCGGTCTAAATCGGGCAGTACTATTATATTTAGGGTTGTTTTAATTTTCAAGAGAGATTATGTGAGTGTGTGTTACATCACAATTTAATAATGCTTAATGTCACCTTAATGCTTAATGTAAAATTAAAATATAGAACAGCGCAAATGTTGTACAAATAATGTTCTCGCTTTAAACTTGATAATAAGACAATTCACTGTCAAAAATATAAAAACAATATTAATCCCTAATTACTATCATAATTAGAGTAAATAATTATTGCAGTATATATTAGTGTCAAGTGTACAGGGAATACAATAGTTTGGACCTATATGATGAGAGGACCGAAATCAGCGAACCTAAATGTGACAGATGAATGGAAACCGACTACGAAGAGATCTATATCTTGAAGACGTTCAAAAGAGCCGTGGATGTATGGGTGAAACAATATCTGGATAAATTAGGTGTATATAGTAAATTGGCAAGAAAGGGTACACAAACTCGAGGAGCGAAAAGCAGTATCGTTGGCTGCGAAAACTATAGAAATACCTATATATTGCGATGCACTAAAATTGTGCAATACAAATTTGTAAAAGTGCAGCTAATTTTAGTGGAGTATAATATTACCTACTTATCTTAAATCGTCTTATTTATATAGTAATTGTACTAATATAATATTATCGTTTTATCGGTGAATCTAATATTTATGTAGATTTATTGTAGGGAGGTCACAATATTAAAATCAGAACAGTAGAAAATATTATTCGTTTTTAGATCATGAAATACAATCAAGACATAATTTATACGAGTGTTGATCGATGTTTCTGTAGTCATGACGTCATGATGATGTTATATAGGTATAGGGTAAAATATTGTATTATTTTTTATGTACCGTTGTGGTTTATATCGATTGTTAATATTGCGAATAAATTGGTAAGCTATATTGAATATTTTTAAAAACTCACTTTTTCAATCGCGTCCTGTAAAGGAATACCGGAAGTTTTGACCATTTTCTCGGTAATGCCTATATCCGACGTGACTTGGTCAGACAGCATGTTTTCGTTTTGGTCGACTTCGGTCGGCTTCACTAGATATTGCTGGATTCCAACGATCTAGAAACGAAAAAAAAAAAATAAATATTTTTTTATAAAATATACGATTATTAATATTTCTCGGTTTAAATCAAATCGCATATAGTTGTATACGTAGGTATACTGTACAGCATTCTCTTCTTTTTTTCGAATATAATAATTGACACTTGTATGCTAGGGTTTGCAAGCAGTATTATAAAATATAATTTTGGTCACTTTCCAAAATATAAAAACCGTGTTTTATACGCATAAATAAAAACGGACTATACTGCAACCGTGTATACCGGTAAAACAGGCACTAACTTAAAACCGTAGTTCCTAAATCGCGAGGTGAACATCATTAACATCCTGAAATACTTGTCCTTATAATATTAAAGCGCGGATAAAACGAAAAAATAAAATAAAATTTAAAAACCCGAAGAATTCCTAATGAACTCTCGAACGAAAAGAATAAATATCAATGACGACATAATGTGCAGCGCGTATATGAGTGGTATAAGTACTTAAATAGTAAAGAGGTGTTGCAGAGGCGTGCGTTGTTTGCATAGATATTTATTATAATATACTATACAATATTAATTGAAGATCTATTAAAAAAATTACGAGCTCATTCTGAAAAATCTGAGACGCGAAATCAATACCTACAGTTATTATATTATTATTTTATACCCGGTAAATTCGGCACCCGTTAAAAAAAACTTCAGTCCGCGTCATAACATTATAATATTATGCAACGTTAAAATGTATAGGTAATACGACGAGCCACGACGGCTCGATGATGTCTTCAAAACCAACATGATAGCAAACAGATAATGGATATTCCATGCGGTATTGCCGAAAAACCGGTTGTCGCACAGACTTAGGGACACGTCGTATAATTTTATTTCCACGTGTGTGAACATATACTATAATGGACTCGTATGGACCCGTGATTCGAATGCGTTTACTTATTCGATCCAAGTGCCTAATACACGATGTTATAAGTACGTTTAGTAGAGACGTTCCGGGTACCCGGAACGATAACCCGGGTACCGGCCATCGGAGTCCTATAACCGAGTACCCGTTATCACAGTGCGTACCCGACGACTACTCTTTACACGGCGGCGTTATTAAATGTTTACCTACTCGACCGTACCCGGTACCCCGGCTCCGCTGCCTAAAGCTCACTTTCCACGTGTCGAATGTAGTGAGAAAAAAATATGCGCCCACGCCCAACAATCGGCCATATGTAAAAAGATTTTATAGCACATTATCATGCTGTGGTAGAAATTGGCAATTAATTATATATTAATACATGTATATTGTTTGCTATTTAATTTTTTATAGTGCGATTATTTAGTAACTACTGGCTTGTGACTAGGTGGCTTAGCCATTATAGCTCTTAGTAGAAACTCGATTATTTTCATTATTCGTATATAATATTATCTTATTACTTAATATTTAACCGGTGGCTAGTACTCGATATCTGATTTCGACACTCTTTGTAAAAATTATTATCCGATACTCGGTTTTAACGGATATTATTACTCGTCAAATATTCGGTACCCGACATTGTTTATAATTAATAATGTATCCGAAACACCTCTAATATTTATTTTTAAAAAAAGGCTGATTCTACTACTGATGTGAAGCACTGTTTTTGAAAGGAAGTTAGAAGGAAGGATTTACAGAGTAATTAAATTTATATGCGTATGCAACGATAAACCATTGCTAACGATTCTGATCAGAATATTATTAGTCATATTTTTTAGTTATCACGGAAATCAATAAAGATTGTACCAAACATTGCCAGTTTTCCACATTTATTAAGAAAACTATTAGATAAATAAAAAAATTAGTTCCTCAATTCACTAGATAAAAATGCAACTAGAAAGTTACTAGGTATACATTTTCTTGATATCTGAACAATATTTCTAGTATAAAAAATTGTCTACAGACAAAAAAAGAAAGAACCGATACTTTTTTTTTAAATTTTAATATGATTCTTTACAAATTATCTCTCGCTTTAATAATTAAATAAAACCGAGCAAATCTTAATAAAAACATTTTTTTTTTTAACAAAATATGAAAAGTGATACTGAATTATGAGTTACAATTATTATACAACTTGTAACGCTGGTTACCTTGTTAACGCGATGATTACGAGTTTAACAAAAAATTAAATAAACGATAAACGTTCATAACCGGTTAAATCGGAGACAATCAATAGATAGTGAAAATCATAATAATATATTTGATTAGGTACCCGTATATGACACAGCGATAGCCAATAATAATAACGTAACTTTTAAAACTCGATAATTAGAAAATCATTGTTATGTCGTGTCCGAAGGCTTCTCATATTAATAATCCTTAATGATGATAATTTATGGAAGTTGTACAGTAAATTATTGCCAGGACAAATTTATACTACCGATCGGCCTCACTCAAGATATCTGGAACGTTGTAAATTGCGTATAATTAATATTTCACCGCGATTATTTTCATTTTAATATTTATATTGTAACTATATCGTGCGCTATAACTTTATAAGGGTACAAAATAATTGTAATATTATTATTATGTTTCATTAGAAGATTCAGCACGTAATTAGAAACATTATTGAGTTTCGAATTTTGACATTAGCTGCAAATAGCGTAGTATTTAGACAAACTATTATGGTCAAAGCGTGAGTTATGAGCAGTAGCCACAAGTCATAGGTATAGTGAATATTTACATTTTAGTCATTTTACGTAATGTATGCCGGAGGGCCTCGGTTCTTCTCCCGCGAACAGTAATTACAACAAAGTAAAAATCCATGGAAGAAGTGGAACAATTTTCACGTCTGATCTACCCGACGTGGTTTAGCATATACAGATCGAGGGTTATATTCGATCGGAATAAGCGATGATCGGAGTTGGCTGTAGGCCCCAGACTACGCAATGTTGGAATATTTAAGGTAAACGATATGTTCTATGATTTTTTTTTTTTTTTTTCAAACGTACGGGAGAAAAGCTGATTCCATATCTCGGCCGAATAGTAGTTATTCTGTACGAATTTGAATGGGAAAATCCAACCCGAAGTGATCTGGCGATTACTATATACCTACGTAATAATCATACATAAATCAATAAAATAATATTCTCATGTTTTTTTTTTTTTTTTTACGAATAATTGAATATATAATATTAGACAGAGAAAATCCACTTCAAGTCTTATCGATTACTGTATAATTAGGAAAAATCACATTTCTATGTTTTTTTTTTTTTTTTTTTTTTTTTATAAATTCATTAATTCATTGTGTAATATAACCTAAGTAATTTAAACTCAATATAATTCATTAAATACCTGATAAATACCGAATTTGAAAAAAAATTATCAATTTGACAATAATCATTTTTATTGAAATCTCTATTTATAAATAATATTTATGGAAATAGAGATTGGGTTCTGAAATTACAGATTGGCATACGAATTTCCCTCAAAAATAGTGGTATAATATTATACGATTTGATACAATATAAATAATATGTCGGTTCTGTAACGTTACAGAGCCAACACTGATTTTTTAATCCAAAAAAGTATCAAGGTATAAATAAAAAAAAAACCGTGCAAAACTATGTAGGTATAATAATATTAGATCACGTGTTTGAATTATACGTTTTTTTTCTCATAAAAAAAAAAAACTGTACATCATAATATATTCAAATACATTATAGATACAGCTATATTATATAACATATAAAAAATAATATTGTTATTTAATGTTTTTATTCGATAATTCGTTTCGAAAAATTAGATACCTATGTATATTATATTGAAACACGAATAAAAAAACCGATAAACAAAAAATACAGTTACCTATAATATAGCGTAGGTAGTCAGTTTGCCGAGAACGCCGGATATTGAGAGCAGCGCAGCTAAAATTATTTACATCCATTTAGAAATTAGATAATGTAATATTAAAAATTGAATTAACGATTCTTTTACGGTCGTTCAGATGAAACGGCATTTGGTTTATGTTGATACGGGTATATAAGTGTATACTGTACCTCTAATAGCGAAAATTATTATACATATTATTATTATTATTAGTGCTGATTCGGGATTTTAGAAGCTCGCAAACGATCCAGTAGTAGCGGTTAATCTACGGGAATGTTTTAATGGTCGGTACACCGCCGCCACCGCCATCGACAATTTTTATTATTTTTTTTTTATTACAAATAAAATAATAATAATACCGACGGGAAATCGTCGTCGTTAATTTACTTCTTAGTTTCGTTATACGCGCTAAAACTTGTACTCAACCCGAGCACTAGCTATAATAGTTAGAAAGTTAGACGTTACTTTTTATAAATAATTTCTAACTTGCCTATAACTAGATAGATTATTATTACATCAACCAAGTAACTTAATTAGTTTTATTTATTGATTTTTCATAAATTTTTTTTAAGAAGTTATAACGCGCCTGTATCATTGTTTTGTGTACATCACAACTATTGTAGATTTTAACTCAACTTAGGCGTCTATTAAATATAAAAATTAACTTGACAAATTGAAACCCAGCCTACCTTGCCTATATACTTTCTTATAAGTAATAATATTATGAACGTGGCGATAAATATAGACACAGGCAATCGACACTGATTCGAGTCGTTCATAATAAAATATACACCACGACGTCTTGTCACCGTAAAATATCTCGATAGATTAATATTAATCATTATTGTTACCTACGCAATAAGCTGCGCAATGTTTAATAATATAGTATCTATTATTTTGTGTTTTGTAACGAAACCGTAATTAACACGTCAATGGCGGATCTTTTTACAATTTTAATTAACACTAAGAACCAAGTGGACCGGCTGTGAAATTATCGTCTCTTTACTTTATCTGGTTGCTAAAACATACTTTACACCATAGCCACTGGATGCAGTGTATATATAGGTGAGTAGTATACAAAAAAATTTTGACTGGAGCTCGATTTACTGACAACTTCACGTAACCAACGAAACCCGTAAATCAACGAAAAAAATATACGAGAACTGTTTAAAATTCAAGTGTGCGTCGCCTCCACATTAAAATCGACAAAGGGACAAATTTATGGAAACAAATAACTCAATCAAAATAAACAACAAATTCTTTAGTTAAATAATTTTAACTTGTATACAAACTAGTTTAAAAGTTGACATTAAAAGTTTTAATTAGATAAGTACTAGTTAGGTTTAGAACTTCGAATCCACAATCATTGAAAATCAAAAAAAGTATAACGTCACAATTGTTTTCAAGTCGGTGTTTAATAAAGACATTTGATGATAAAAATCTAGAAAAATGTTTAAATAAAACATATATTTTTTATTTTTTATTTTATTTAGACGGGCGGTTGCCCAATCACAATATGAATTAATTTATAGTATACGAATGTCATATGCTGCAGTACATATATAGTAAACCTACCACCGTTCGAGAAATTATTACCTTGGAGGTGTGAAAGTTTTGACGCATTTTTTTCAAACCGAAAGTGTTTTCCAAGAAAAATCAAAACACATAGTTGTAAAGCCATAATTGCCCCTTCGCTTTACTTAGAAACTAAAAAAAATACTCCAGAGAGACTATATTATACAAATAAATACGTTCGTTTAAAATTGCTGTTTTTGCTCATAACGCACAGCACAAAAAAAAAACATGAGCTCACGAATCCTTTCTAAACGCATTAAGTTGGCCATATTAAGTTCGTCGAAAAGCAATGACGAACGAAGAACGGATGGAGCTCAACAACCACAACAACAATAATAATAATAATATATAATCATCAAGACTGTTTGAGAACGATGAAAGAATAAAAATAAAAAAAACCGAAAATAAAAGAAGACTGAAAAAAATGCATTAAAGAAAACTGCGTCGTATTATACGAACGATAGCGACTGCGGATGACGGCGACGGGGGAGTGGAGGCAAAAACAGCAAAACTTTTGACTCGGTCGGTTACAGAACGCAATAGAGATGCGACGGGGATGGGTGGTGAGGCAGCAAGGGGGTGGGGAAGAGGAGGCGAAACGACGGTGTTCCGCCGCGAGAGACCGTGTCCGACGAAAATGACGAGAGACGGGGCGAAAAATAAAAAGGAAAAATAACGCGAGTGGTACAAATACAAATATAATGTACCGCGCGTGTATTAAAAAAAGAAGAAGAAAAAATACCCGCGAAGAAAAATAGGAACGCGCACGACGCGTCCTCGGCCGCCTCCGCCTTCGCGGCCGCAACGCCACCTATACGCATAATATATAACAGCAACGGCGTCGGCGTCGTCGTCGGTTAATGTCATCGCTCCCCGGGGCCTCCCGAAACTCCGCTGCAGAGGTCGTTCGCCCCCGTAGCCGTCGACCGAAACGGTCTCTTCTTTTTTGTTTTTTTCTTCGGATACAGGCAAGTACACGGTGAGTCGGAGTTTCCCGCGCGGTCCTGCGATCGGCCCGCTCCACGGGATTGGACACGGTGGCGACGAATCGAATCCGGCCGTCGCCACCCGCCGCCGACTTGCGCGCGGGACGACGAAAATCCAATATCGGCACAAAGTATAATATTATTATAAACGTATTGCATCACGAAATACACCAGTAAAAATTTACTTGACACTTCTTTCGCGCCGTCATTGCAGCAGTATAGGTAGTGGCGAAGTGGCAGTACTATGACTATTTATGTAGGCGCGCAACACTAGGCGTGTTTTGGCGATGCGATTTTCGGCAAAACGGTTTGCCGCATTGCTCGCTATACTTGGTCGCAATATCGCCAAAATTATTTGTTTACTGTACAGTATATTCTACCGAGTACAGGTGTTTGTGGGTTTTAATTGTTTGACGATTCCGGCAACCGAGTTTTCGAAAAGTGCATTCAGTTATCAAACAATCGCAGTAAACAATATCGATAAACCAATTTGTTCGCTAAGCTGATAACCTGCAGGCTGCTCGAAACCGCATCGCCAAAGCCCACCTATTATTACATTTGCATCGATTTTTCTTGAAAATTTTTTTAATTAACCCCTGTATAATATAACTGTTTACACGATCAAATATATTTCACGTATCTATTTAAAACTTATAAATATTTTAAAAAAACAATTCTAAATTTAGAAAGAAAATAAATAATATATACTACGGAGTGTAAAAGAAATATGTAGGTACCTATAAAAAAATATATTTATTTAAAACGTATATGATATTATGCTACAGCGTTTAAGAAATGTTCGATATAAATATTATCGATAATTTTTGTTATACACATTTAGTGTGCGATTTGGAAATCCAAGTTATCGAATAATCGTTATCCAGAGTTGCAGCGATGACGCCGACGTCCGGCGTATGCTGTACGAGTACATATGCTATAGCTATAGTTTTATTTTAAGTTAATTTTCTTATATATTTTGTGCTTAAACTACAATAGCAGTCATTTTTGCTACGTTCGATTTTGATTATGGACTGCAGATTTCAATAACTTGTTACGATAATTATTTTTGTTAAAACGTTTAAAATATTATCATTGAATATATTATAATATAATCAATAGTATTAAAATATTGTGTAGGTACTATGGCACCATATAAATGGTGTATGGACGTACGGTACTATATAATATGTGGTTCTAATCAATATTATTACTTTTTATATTATATTATGTAAAATATATATATATATATATATATATATATATATATATATATATATATTGCTTTTTTTACAACTTGCTTTTTTTTCCTCAACTCCCAACAAATACTGTTCAATTCACATGCATAACATAATATCTTTTACTTGTATGCAATTAAATGAATAAATAATACCTAATTTATTTATTAATAAAAAAGAAAACTAAATGGTTGACAAGTTAATAAAATATCTATTGTGATCAATAATTTGTATAAACTATCACTTGGTTTTACATACATAAGTAAAGATTACCCCAATTTTCCCCAACCAGATCTACCCCATTATACATAGACGTGTACACTTTCTTATAGCCGTTGTTGATAAACACAAAAATAGTTTTGAATACTTAACATTATTAAAATAAACTAAAAAACGTATTATTTACAGTACAGCGGAAAAAAATAAGTTACAGTAACCAAATAACACGCAAATTTAAATATAAATTAACATATCAAACAACCAATAAGAAGCGCTTGTGATAATTTAAAATATTATTACTACAGATAAGATAACTGACATTCGAACAAAGCATTTCCACTCCATTCTATCTTAGACCGAGGACATTCTATACATCCCTAATATCAACTCAAATCCAGTTATTGTGACGGGTATAAGACATAAATATCAAAATGCCCCTGTTTCACCCCATGACCCCCGATATGTCCCACGTTCCCCTACAATCTAAATATTTTAAACAACAACGACTATGTCTGCGTTTACGTATAATTAACTGCATTAGACCAATTATTTGATTTAAATTGAAACTTGATTTGAATTAAAACTTCTTGAAAAATAATCTCAGGGCGTAGTTGAGAGTAGATATATTATATTTCTCTGTAATAAATTTTACAAAACACTATGTGTATACAATACCTATTAAAATATAAAATATATATGACTATATTATTTTTTTAAATGTAAAAAAAAATATTACTTGACTAATGATAAAATGATTGTTCGGTGCATATCGTTATAGTATATATACATACAACAAAAAAATGGATTATAATATTATTACTTTGATTAATGGTTTAAAAATGATAATACATTATATTTGGGCGCGAACGTATCTAAGTTCCTCCAAATTGTTAGGCTGCAAAGCTAATACCTATTATATACGAGAAGAACTCGTTTAATAAAAAACTAACGCACGTATATAAATAATTCCTGTATGCGGATATGAAAAAAAAATATATCGGACAACATACTCACAAATATACAGAGTGATTTTTTTTTTTTTTACCACCTTATCCGGCAATTATTTTTTTTGTTTTGTTTGTCAATTATCATGAAATCGTTTTTGCTCTGCTTTTAAATTTGTATCCCTCCTACTTCAATGAGAGCTTCAATAAGTATTAACTTTTGATTTACAAATGGCAACCATCCCTTTTTAATACAGATTCGTAAAACTAATACATATTGATGTGCACATAACACTATAATATTTTAATAATAGATTTACCGTTTACAAATTATAATATTTTAGAATTTAAATCAGAGGAGTAATAAAGTAATCGTGATATTATAATGACGGTAATGGGTTATGGTAAAATAATCACCCCGTATACGTAGATAGGTTACCCTATATATTAGAATACACGTCATAAAAACATCATATTATATGTAAATTATATTTTTATTATAATATTCGTTGTGTATTTACTATTATGTATTGTTAACGCATTTCGGGTATTTTAATAATGAAAAATATTATGGTTATGTTTTGTAATGTCATAACCAAATATATGCAGTATTATAACTATAGTTATAAAGTTACAGTAAATATACAAAGTAACTAATGTAAGTAACTTTTTGATTTTTAAGATATTTTTTAAACTTATTGTAACTTGACGAGTTACATAATGATTGATCATAAGTCACCTACACATATAATATTGGAGTCATCATAATATTTTAAATAAACATTAATTCGTATAACTAATTTACAATATTAATTAAAATAACTAAAAACCCGTGTTGAAAATATTATGTGCGTGTAGTAAGAGTACCTTGTGTTTGTTTATTTACTAATAATATTATAGAAATAACAGTTTTACAAAATTTAATTTAATCTATATTTATAAAATAACATGTCCTGATTGACTGACTGATTCATCATCAAACCACTAGACAATCGGGTTGAAATTTGGTATACAGATAGCTATTATGACGTAGGCATCCGCTAACAGAGAATTTTTAAAATTTCAACTCCTGAAGAAGTAAAATAGGGATTTTTAGATATATTTGGTACGGAAATCTAATTGCTTATTTATTTTTTTTTGTTTATTCAAGGGTTACCTTGGTGTTACGGATGATAATTTGGTTGCCACGAAAAAAAAAACTATTATAATTATTATTATTACTATTATTTACACTATACAATGGAACACATTTAGTCCGCCGAAGGTGCACTACCAACTTTCCACCTATTTGTTTTTATTAAATTCTTAAATTAATATGAGCAAAATAATAATAATAATAGCGAGCAACGCTGGGTGCGGGACAGCTAGTTTACACTATAAAATCATAAATAATATTAAGGAGGAAAAAAGGTAATATCAAAAGTTCTAATTAAACTAACAGGTAAAGTTAATATTTTCAAGGAGCAATTTGCCACAAAACAATTAAATTATAATAACTGTAACTTACTGAGTTACTAAAATTTATTAGGAACTTGCTCAGTGTTGACTATTATATTATAATACCCAACAACCTAACGATATCACATTATTTTAATCAATACACGGAACTCAATGAAACATGTGCCTGTAGTTTTCGAGTGTTTCGCAGTCGACATCACCGCCGTCGCTACAACACTGTCTTGAAAAATGAGTAAAAAAAATGCCTTAGATTTATAGTGAAAAACCACAATAGAGGTAAGAGTAAAAATCGGTAAATCGTCCAAACCTTACATGCAATTTAATTGAGTAGGTACCTACTATACATTTCAAAATATAAAATACCTAGTATTTTCAAAGTATTATTTGTAGTTATACTTATAATTTTGTCAATAGATTAATGTGTATAAACAACGAACATTTAAAACAATGGTTCTGGTTCTTAAGTATATAAATAGTATAAAATAAAAGGTTTTGATATTATGCTTTGAACAACATATAGTTTCGACTCGTGGATTTGAGACTACACAAACGAATAAATAATATTTGTATATATGTAAAGTAATATAAAAACTTTTTTTTTTTTTACGTAAAACCTAAGTTTATATACTTATACATAAAATTATAATAAATAATTCCGTTCTTACTATAAAAAAAAAAGATTATCTAAAAATCGCAACACATCTATTATTCTCCTTTATACAAGTTTAATATGTTTCCTACTTTTCAGTTTTTAATACATAAAATTATAATTATATCAGACATTATGCACACGTCTTATGATGTATAAATATATGCCAAATTAAGTAATAAAGCAACTGCGGTATACATATTATAAAAACATTATGCTAATCAAATTTTAAAAACATTGGAAATTACCTAGAAAATCATTCTCACGTTAATTATACCGCAATGTGTTACACGTATTATGACGTGCGTATTTTCTATTGTTATTTGAATTAAAAAAATAAAAATAAAATACATAAATCTCAATTTAAAATGTGTACCTTGGTAGCATACAAATTTAACGTACTATTAATTATTCGTTTTTCAAGACTATATAAAATAATAGTAAATATAATAGGTACTGAACACAATATATTATGACTCGTTTAAACGTAAAAATAGGCGGTTTTATTAGCTAACTTACATTTTCATAATGTTTCAAAATAGAAAGTTTACTGTGCGAATATATACAAATAACTTCATATTTGAAGGATTACTTTTACGCTACTAATCTAAACTATGAAGCATTTTACACATTGTATATATATGGACATTTATGATCATGATAAATAATAATAATATTTAGCTGTGAACGAGTAAAGAATTGTATAGTACATACAACGAACATACATTTACCTAATAGTCGAATTCATCGAATATCGTACATGTCATTTAGTTGCCATGGCAGAATTACAACTACTCTAATCGTTCGATGAATTGCCATATAATGTAATACAAATATAATTACGACCTGTACGTACCATATAATAATATTATAATACAGAACTATAGTTTTCACTAAAATTATAAATCTGTAAAATTATTTATTATCGTACGAAATACATAGATTATACCTATAGGCATAGTATTGCATTAAAACTTACGAGTAGATATTGCAATTATATAGAGTGTAAATGTATATTATGCAGGATTTGACAATTTCCTACGGTTTTAACATGAATTTGTTTTTTTATTGGCCAAACACTTTTTCGGTTAATATGACTTAATCATCAACACGACAGTCTTATATTATTTTGAGATGTACAGTCCCATTATTAGTAGCGATAGTATATATTTTAAGAACCCCTCGACTACTCAGACCGGTTTCCGTCATCGTCGCCCGTCCCTGTTTCGTTAACCGGTAAAATCCTTTCTTCGTTCCGTCAAACTTCATTCTCTTTCCCCGGGGGAGGATGTGGTATAGTTTATATTTTCTCGGTGTAACAACTATCAGTTAACAAAAAAAAAATACATGTTAAAAAACTATAACCCGGGTGTACACATTAAGTGTATACGCATTAGATTGTATAATTTAATATTTTGGTCTATACCTGTAAAACCACGTGTATACTTTTTAATACGAACAATTCTTATACACTCAATATTTTGGAAAGTATAAACTTTTTTCGTGATTTGTTTTTTAGAAGATTTAAGAAACAACCATGTTCTGAAATGCTAGATCACCGTTAATTTTTTGGGGTAAAACCGCAACCCACGTGACCACGTTTAATTTTTAAATAGGAATCTATATTAACAATTTTAAAAAAAATTCCATAGATTTATAACATTTTAGTTAAAATAAATGTTGGTGTTAACATTTTTTTAAATTACAACTTTTTCGAACATGGTAAAACATAATAATATAATAAGGTTCTTCAAAACTTATGGCATTTCGTATACTTATTCCCGATATATGTGAATAAAATTTGTTTGGCTCTATACAATTTTCAAAAAATTGAGACAAAAACACAAACAATTTTAATTTTTATTGTAGTTACCAGTAGCGGATTTCTGGGGGGGAGGGGAGGGGGGAGGTCCAGGGATCTGAACATTGATATAATTTCGATAAAATGTTGTCTAAAAATGAGGTAAATATTAATAGAGATACCTTTTAAATACATATGATTTTTCAGGACCTCTTCCAGAAAAATGTTAAAAATTCGCTACTGGTAGTTGCAAATCAATTTTCTTAGTAATGATTTATTGTTACTTACAAATAAAAACTTAAATTACTCTATATATTCTACCTTCCGAACTTCCTACTTATAACAATGGCCTACCCATTTTATCCTCCGCCTATATGAGGATCGTGGTGACAATGTACAAAACATTTATGTTATATTAGCTTCATTTAATATTTATTAATTTGTGTTTAATTTTTAATGTATTTTTAGTGATTTTTGGAATTTAAAGTGTATTTGGGTTGTTTCTTGAGTGGGAAGGAGACTGACTTTAACTATTTTTAATATTTTTTATTTTGTTATGCATTTGAATTACAGTCCTAATCATTTAATATTATAATAAAATATTTTTGAAAATTAAATTTTATCGTGGCACTTTGTATAGTTCAAGTTGTAATTTTCTATATTTTAAAAATTTTTCTTGCACATCAATTTATTATAATATAGTGAAACGACAAATCAAATTTGATTGTAATACGTTTTTTTTTTCATGTCTACACACAATCGATATATCAATATTTATGTACCTTAACTGGACTATATTTGTCCACTATTATGACTATTTTTATACCATGAATAAAATATATGAATACGAGTTTAACCCGGATATCGTGACATAATTTGCATGAAAGCATGCATGAATTGTTCGTAGTACAACTACAACAATACTAAGTAAACGGTTTTTTAAATAGCGCTTAGGTATAGGTAACACTCGGGCGATTCGGTTTGTGTTAAAATATACTACAATTTGGACTCAAAAATGTATAATAATGTATCCCTAACTCAGAAAGATAAACGGTAGTAATAAAGAAAAATTAATTCTCGCATTCATTTAATTATTGAAACGAATTACAATCTTAGAAATTTCCATCGGCTGTTGGTCAATAACTTATGTTTGTTAGATAACTAATACCAAGTGTAATAATAATATTATAAAATATAATAATGGTGCCAGTAGGTTATATTATATGTGATCTTGACGGACCAATGATTATCTTAAAAAACATAAGTACCTATGATCGAGCATATTATAAAGCTCTATTTTTCCATTCAATCGATTGTGCTCAGTCACCTAATAATATAATATGTATGCTCGTGCCTACGTGTTTATAACCAAAATATGACTTAATTATTGCAGTATGGGGCGGCGGTAAATCATCCACTTATTTTTTATCGTTCGTCTAATGATTATTACCCATAACTACCTATACACGCACGTATGTGCACATACAAATTGTTGCAAAAAATCGCGAGAAAATGAGGAAATTATTATTATATTTGACAGAAAAGAAATAGATATCGTTCATTAAAAAAAAAATGAACCATAATATTATAACTGTATGTATATATACATACAGTGTGTCCCTCTCTCTATCTGTTCAATAACAGAATTATTCTGTAAACACGCACTCGTTATCCTTGACTCGTCCTCCGACAATAAAAATACATAAAACCGCAGCTACTGCACTTTCAGCATGTTATAGGGATCTCCTCGAGTTATTTTAAACCATTAATTTTGCATACACATTATACTTATGTATGTGTAGCCTTCGTCATACCATTTTGAGAAATTATTATTATTATTTTTTTTTTTTGAATACATATTTACTTTATGGTTAGGTATCGAAATAAAAGGCTTTTTGCGTTCTCACAGGCATATATAGTAGTGAATATAAAATAAAGTCAATTAGAATAATAGGAAACTTTTATGTGTGGATATGATTTAAACTTTACTATCGAATAACTGTAATAATAAGAACTGCTATAAGAATAAACTTTTATATTAAATATACCAGATACCTATTATCTCTAATTAGCCGCATTACCGATGACGGTGGCCGCGTTACCGACGACAGTGGCCGTGTTACCAGTAACAGTGGCCGTGTTACCAGTAACAGTGGCCGTGTTACCGGTGAAAAACACTCAATCACCGATTACGACCGAGCACGCTATACTAAAACCGTCCACAAGACGTTGGTACAGGTTTAAAGAACATTTTCTTTGGAAATTTTCACTCGACAGGTCGGTACGTAGTGAAATCTTCGGCCTATCCAAATCGAAGGAGCGCACAAAGACCCGATAGAATGTAGAAGGTTCTGGAGGTCGGCGTCCGTTTGTATCGATACTTAGAGACATGCCTTTGACCGTGTACAGCGACGATGAACAAGTCGAATCATTTTCTCGTCCGGCCGCGGACATGTAAAACAACGGTTACCGGCTACAGTGGCCGTTTTACCATCGATCACGTTCAGGGATCCCCGTTTTTAATATAAAATGATAAACAGGATACAGAGAACAATGATCATGCATAGGTAGACCTATTTTTCAGAAGGCTAGCCGTTAAGGCTAAACGTTCTATACGAACTAGAGTCGGTCCATTTACAAAGTAAGAATGCAAATTTTCAAGTGACCAAATCATCACTGATTAATTTTCCAGCTCCAGGCAATAAATCAAGTACCATTGTTCCAAACTCCGACTACTAAACAAGAAGTCCATGATCGCGCATTTGTGTTCTAAAACAAAAACGGTCAAGTTCTGCAGAAAGTAACATTACGATCAAATTTGATTTTAAGATAAATTTACGATATTGAGTATATACAAGTCAATTTTTCTAAAACTTTATTAAAATAAATCTAAAATAATATGTATTAATATATTTCCCAAGAACTCGAATTTTACTGTATAGCATAAAAAATGCTTTTTTCGAACTGACTTAAAAACAATAATAATAATATTGTTACCACGGCTATAGTCAATAAATCATTTATTTTTCAAACAAAAAATAATATTTTGTGATATAACCTTGAAAAGTTTACAACAATTTTTTTTGACATTACTATTTATTTTTAATATATTATACGAAAAATTGTTTTTAAAAATGTTCAACAATATCCATAACGTATGGTATATTGTACAATATATCATTTAGAAATTTCTATAGATTTACCCGTAAAGCGTTAAATTTCGTGTTTATATAAAATAATATTTTTGTTTTTGTTATCATTCGTGTATCTGGTTGAATTGTTTTAGTAACCTAGTAAATACGAAATATATTATACGCGCAGACGCCATTCAATAGTGCAGTTGGTGAACTATTAGTATATAGGTATACTATTTGTAAATGTAGCATAGTAAATAAACCTAATGCGAGTTATTAGTACATAAAAAAAAATACGATAATAATAATATTTTATAGGTAGGTATAAAAGTTACGTAGGATACAATTTAAAATATTTAGAAAAAAAATTACCAGCTAATTTTATTTACATAAATAACTAAAAGTAGTTTTCACGTGTATTTTACGCGATGAGTATCGGTAATTTTATAATCTTATTAAGACTGAATTTCGTTCAGCAGGGACAACTTTACATCGTTTTTAGTTTTAATATTAGACTGAATTGAACTATTATCAAACTTAAAAAGGCAGACATACTTCGCACGTGGGTGCAGTCATTCTTGTAGCTGAAAAGTTGGGAAGATATTAGAGGGGAAATTTAATGTATATCTGTAAGCAACCATTGGGATTGTAAAAAAAAAATTGTAATATTAAAACTAATGACACAGAGTTGTCCCTGCTGAAAAAAAATTTACCGTCACATAGTTGTAAGACAGGGACAGCACATGCGGGTATAATGTCGTCTTAAGAACGGATTAGACGGCTAACGTCGTAATAATATTACCATTAAATGTTATTGGTGTTTCGGAAATGTATGAAATTAGATATGATCCAATGACGAAATAATTAATAATGAAGTTATTAGACATCCATGACGTATACACGCACAAAACTAGTTTGAGAATCACGCAATCTACTGCAATTTACCTAGTAAACCAAACATAATAATATCAAAGGTTTAGGGCGAGGATGATTATAACATACCTACTGCTAAGTTACAAAATTGATAACACATTGTTAACTCGCAGTAAATTATAATAACGCGTTACTTATTCGGTTGATTATTTACCAGTAATTTAACGAGTCGTTTTTTTTTTATTGATCTTAAGTATAACACAGGACGACCCATATTTTAAATAAACATTATTAATTTATCTATATAAGATTAATTATGAAAATTAAACATCGTATAATGTTTAAAATGTTCATATTTTGTACATACTTATTTGATACCTAATATTATTTCTTCAAATAACTTATTGTACTTATATAATCGTATTAAAATTAGTTACTAAAAAAAAAATCAACTATAGGAAATATGTATATGAATATGAACAAATTTTCGGCTTTACAATAAGCGCAGCAAAGTGTACATAGATAATATATGCCTATAATAATATTGTAAATTCGCATTTTCATTTTCTGGCAGTTCAATATTTAAGGTATTACATTTCGTATAAAAAAAAAGGGAAATTTACTTCGGTGTTTTAAAAATCTCTGATAATCTCCCATACGAAAATACTTGAATATAATGTACCTACACGACTCTTGAACATTAATTCAATAAGCCACCCAATGATATGGCAGTTGATCCATATCCAATGTTCCAAAAATTAACATGATGTGTTTTACGAAGGTATCGTGCAAAATTCATACGAGTTACCGTGCCGTAAATCATTAAGATAACAAAACAGACAAAAATAATATCATGTTATATTATTATTATTATTATGTACAGACACTATAGGTACCGAAATCGTGTATTTCTATTAATATTACTGTATTATGCGATGTGGGGGAAGAAAGATGAGAGGACTTTTCTTTTCTTTTCTTTTCTTTAGCCTCCGCAGACTTTAGTGTCGTCGTGCTCTGCTCGCACTTTATTTCTACCTATATTTTTACTCTATGGGAATTTCCGGAAACACTTTTGTTCCGCCACCGCACCCGTCGTCATCGTTGTTTGGTTCCCTTGACAACACAAAAGAATATTATAAGAAGTCGGCAAAGAACGTTTTCGCAGCACGTATAAAAAAATAATAATAAAATAAAAAATAACGAATAAAAGAATACTATATACCTATATAATGCTGTTTCTACAGTAGTATAAAATGGGAGAAGGGGCCATCAAACCGTGAATGCAACAGTATTCCTCTAACCTGCCCCTCCTTTCATAACTATAACCACACTATACCGGAGGTTCAGTCACGGTCTGTGGTCACTCGATGTGCGAGAACCCCTTGTATATAAACGCGCATCGCCGACCTTCGATTGATATTCTGATTTTTTTTTTTAATTCTATTTAGCCAATTTGATACCGAACATGCATTTCTTGCTACAGCAAGTAGACGTTCGTGTAATGTACAAATAACAGTTTTATTATTTTTACTTATTTTTAAAAAAATAACATCGTATTTACCTATATGCAATGTACAAATAAATATTATGTTTATATTTGCAAACAGTCCTTTATTACAGAGAAAGAAACTCGTTTTGAAACTTGAAATAATGCACACAGTAGTGTTTTACTGAACTGAAACCAGTCCTAAAGGGGACCAAGGTTTCGTTTTGGACATGTTGAGTGTGTTTACACTAAACCGGACAGACGAGAAAAGAGCATAACGCAGATATAGATACTTAATCAATGGTCAGCAGTAGTAAGCTAGATAAAGTCTATTTTAAATTAAACCAGGTTATATAATATTGAACCTTTGATTTTGTTTCGTAAATTTAACCGTAACATAATTGAAACATTTTTAATGAAATAATTTTTCTAATTTCGGAAATCCAAATTTCAGATTTCACAATATTCGGGTTTTTGTTTTTTTAAATATCAAAATCAATGTTTCTTCTATTTAATTGATCTGAATCAAATTAAAATTAGTTTTAAAATTGTATAAAAACAAGTAACTGAACCAGTAAAAACTGGTAAAGGTACCAGCTAACATATTTAGTTGTATAGTTATTTTATTATCTATAAAAAAAAAACACGTATGAAAGAATTCAAAAAACCGAAATCAGGATTTATACAGACAAATGCAGATTTTAGGATCCGGAATCAAGATATTCAAGAAATTTTGAATTCTGAAAATCCGAGTTCTCGAAATTCGGCCAATCCGAATTTGTATAAAATTTCTGATATACAACTATTGAATACTAATGTACCTAATTATATACATTTTACGGACAAAGTGTACAATTTGGACGTATATAAAATGTCCATCGTTTATTAGGCAACATAGATTTTGTAGGTAATATTAAATTATAACTAATTTAATTATTAAATAAGATTAAAGTGCTCGTAAGGTATTCATTGTTTTTAATAATTTTCTTCATACCCTTTTTCATACCACGGTGCAAACTTAAAACTCATATTAGTTACACCTAAATGTCTATAACAATAAAACCAATAATATAGCAATATAATAGTGTTTACAATTTTGAATTTTACTGTTTAAAATAATATTAATACTGTTAACACAATAATATTGTTGTAAAATACCGTATGATAAAAAAAATCATTGCAAAATTCGCTGAACAAAAGTACCATTAAAAGCCTAACATTGAAAGTCGGGGAAATAGATTGGACTGCGGTTTTATAACGGGCGGTTTTAATAAAAATTATCGTGACTATATTCCATTTCCATCCCCGGTTTCGGCAATAAATTTTCATCGTGAAAATCGCCTTGCATACCCCCAGCCTAAACCTGCGGGTAAAAGGTCTTATCTCTAACGGAAGTATGGTAATACAAATTATTCTCACGATAAATAATACAACGGAGGGTTATTTTTGTTATTTATAAAACATCTAATATGTCGTAATACATTCAATATCACCTATGTTTTACGGGTATAATTAAATTGCCATTTTATATAACTCCCGAATTTGGCATTTAAAAATTGGTTTATAGTTAATACATTTTTATTATTATCAAACCTATTTCATATGTTTAGTTAATAATTGAATATTTATTATCTAAACAAAAAAAAACTTTATAATTATATTACAAAGAAAAATAATAATATTTAAGCACAATATGTTTTTACAAAATAAGCTATACTATTATACGATTTTAATTAGTTACAGGCTCGCAATGTATACTTATCGAGTTTTGTACATATTTGTGTATATTGATATTTGAATATTAATATAAATTAGTATTTTAGCGAATCAAAATATAATCTAATTTCAGTTGTTTGGCATTTTAACTAAAACTAAAGAAGACGCAACACCCGCATTTTTCTGTCTTTGTTGGCAACATAGTAAAATTATATTTCTTAGACCGTTGAAATTATTGATTTAAACATGAATAACAACATTTAAAGAGGACAATATTTTAAAGAGCTTTACGTAGCTCTTTTTTTCTAAAAATTTGCGGTACCAAAAATCAGTTAATTAAAAAAACAAAAACTAATCGCTAATTTCTTTTCGAATCACATCTTTTTAAAAAATAACTACGTACAGCCATCGAAAATATTCGCCTCTTTAAATTTTGTTATTTGTGTTTAATCGCTAATTTAACGGTCTAAGAAACCTAATTTTACTTTGTTGCCAGTTTGTTGTACTGAGACAATAGATGCGGGGGTGGCGTCCTGTTAACTGAACATCCCCTCGAGTTATTTTCAAAATTATAACTGTTGTAGTCAAATATCTATAATCATTCACATTAAATTATACAAAAACCATTATATAATTAATACCGAACTATAAATCAAATAATGATTAACGTTAACTATATATATATTATAGGTAATATAACTATTTTCCAAATACGAATAGTTTTATGTATACGAGACAGAAATTAAAAGAAAAATCTAATAGCACTATAAATAGGTATCTAATATAATAATATACACCTATTTCTTTAAGCATTAAATGCATACCTATAACTATTAATAAATAATAATTGTGTGGCGATTTCTATTAAACGCAATCGTCAAAATACTATTAAAAAGAACCAGAAAGCAATATATTATTATATTATTTTAATGGTTATAGCGAATTTATAATTACAATTTCATTGCACAACGCGAACATATGGAGAAATAGAATAATTTATAATTACACCAGAATTAGGCTTAACATAAATGAAATATGTTCCAAACGAAATATTTCGTTAATTATTATTATATTTTTATAATGTTATAGGTATTGAATAATATTATAATATGTTTTTGACGATTGATAAAATATAATTTAACAACGGAATATACATTCAACAGAGGTTATTTTTAATATTTAAAACTAATTAACAAAAAAAAAAATACAAAAATACAAAAAAATAAAATAAAGTAAAAACGATAAAACATACTCAGTTTTACTTAGGTACAGTACTATGTTTTATGTAAGTATAATAATGTAATTTATATTATTGTTTTAATTGCTCAACGACTTTTAAATTATTATGTTTGAATGTTTCTCAGTTATTATACTCATATTAGCATATTATTGTATACGCAATTTTATTACGATATGCATTTATATAGATTAAGACATATAATAATTTGCATACAAATTATTTAACAAGAGCAAATTATTGATCATAAAAATACACGTATATGTTTCGTTATATAAATAAAATCTTTTGGATAAACTATAGGTACCTATAGGTATTGTTTCATAATTATTAAAACTCAGTACCTATTATACGAGTATAAGTATATTTAACAAAAAAAAAAATGTATATTAGACAAGTATCTATACAGGTAAATATACGATTCCGTATCGCTTTGAACAGTTTAAACACTATTACATTAAAACGCATTCGTCTACAGAGTTCGAGATGAAATGTCAGCGGTTTGAAGGGGCAAATATATACGATGAGGGGAGGGCATGCGAAGTCGAAACCCGTTATGCACGTATAATACGACGGCTGAAGCGACGAAGACAGAAGCACATAATGTAACTATATATATAAAGGATGAAGATGATGGAAAAAAAATACGTTCCTTATGCGCGGCACCGAAGCGGTATATACAACAGTTTATAGAGGATACGCCGTAGGAAAAAAAAAAAAGAGTAATAATAAAAAAAAAAATAAAGAAGAAAAGGCAGTGTGTGCTCACCGTTCCGAATCCAATTATTACGCTATGCGCACCGTCAGGTATACCACGAATGCGCAATTAAATCCCGACTGGAACATTATTATAAAGAAAACTATATATAATAATATTAATACTCGCGCTAAAATACGGCCGCAAAGTGCGGCCCGGGACGGTGATGAGAAATACACGAGAAAATTCTATTATAAACATATAGTCAAACTGAAAAGTATAATATAGTAGAACTAATATTCTATCCGAATATATTCCACAAAAATATGCATGACCCGCCTATTCTGTATTATATAGCTGGCTATATTATGAAAATAGTCGGATATTTTTAAGCGGTACGAAATCGAATTTATATAGGTACCTAGGTATCTACTTGTGTAAAAAAAAAAAAAAACCGCCAGCCTTCGCGGATGAATCGGTTTCAGGATTGGGTGGTATTTTCGATCGGCTTTCTTAAATATATACATTTTGTACATTTAAAATACAATTTTATCTTGTGATACATAATGCGATACAGTTCTGAAAAATATCGAACATCTTGCCAGTAGAGGCCCAAAGGGTAGCTAGCCGGGTGGTTACTACCCTGATTTTTCAAAAACTACATTACTAATAATTGAAAATGAATGTACGGAAATGTTTCAATTAAATAATCACCGAATTTTTTAAAATAAAGCGTGCGTGAAAAATTGTATTTTAATGTACCGAGTATACAATATTTAAATACATAAGATTTAAGTATATCTATAGTATCTTGTATCTAAATACTGAAAATCGATGTTTCTAGTATTAAGTGTTTAGATAATCATTTTGAAATATCTTGCCAATCCCTGCCGTATATACTATGCATATAATGTAAAAGTTCACAATACCTTTATTGTATTTTTAAGCTAACATATATTAAGTACTTAACGATATCGCAGCGTGGCGTAAGTAGAACAAAATTATATTGCAATAATAATAATAAAACATAATTTTTAATTATTTTCAACAGTATTATAATAATAAATAATTCTAAAAAATCGTCTGCATACATGTACCTAGTTTGAATAAATTATTATCCACGATATTTTTTAATACAAGTTAGTTTTCAAACTAATTTACGCATATAAATGATATTATTATTTCGCATTTACCTACCTATGTAAATATATTTCAATATCTCGCAAAAACGTACTATAATAATTTAATAAATAAAATACAAATATACAATGTGCATACGATACAGATGTGAAACATATGTGTTCGAGACCTTGAACTGTTATACCACAATATAACCTTGAACTCTTTGTGCAATATTTATATTACAAGTATTTACCTATAATATATTATACCATATACTGTCTTAACACTCGGACTTTTCAAAATATATATAGAGTTTATCGAAACATAAAATATAGAAAATACACAACGCGTTAGTATAATGACACAAGTGGATACGCCTAAATGAAAACTCGTCTATTTTTAAACTATATAAACACGAGTATTTTCCATACTTTACCCATCGAAAATAATTATAAATAAATCCAAAACGATAAACAAGAAAACGCTGCATTATATAGATCTTGTATAAAAATCAACTATAACTTCAATTCAACAAATTTAACATAACATATAGTTAAAAGACGATTACCGCATTATAATTTGGACGGACGACACGAATACGTGAAAACCAAAAATATTGGCGATTCCTATACCGATCTTAACTTTGAAAATGCCTATCTGCATATTATAATATAGGTAGTGTATTAAATGCTACTTCTTCATCCTCTAATCTAGCCTTAACATACAAAGTCGACTATACTCTCATTCCTACCCTCCTGATGCATATCTCGCAACATCCGTTTATTCGCATCTACTCCACATCAAATCTCTTCTGCTAACTTCTAGTCGCTTTTTCTAATAGCGATTTGTTCGACCATCGTTTCTCCTTCTGTCAACATACCCAAATAAATAATAATATCAATATATCAACGTTTCGTTTTATTCTCTCTCTTATTTTTCCTATTCCTGTACAGACTACCTCCTCGTATGATATATCAATTTCTATACACAATAACATGATCATATTCAACCACCACGAACATTCATGTTTCTGGTACTTTCGTTTTTATTGCACCGTACACCGTCGCCGTTGCTGCTGCAGGCCTCACGAATGCAGTTTTATAAAGCGTTCGAGTTTTGTAACATAGGTGGTACACCTATATGATAAACGCCACCGCAGAAATAATAATATTTTGATTCGAACGCGTCGAAATATAATATTTTTTATTCGTATGTTATTACTTATTGAGATATTTCGTACGTTCTTAGTGGAAAAGAAAAAAAAATCTCGCACACTATTATTATTTATTATGTATTTTCAACTCGTTTTCCCGTGGGGCACGCTGGTACATCATAATAATATTATCTATCTTTACGCACTGCTTCAGAGCACACGCACGCGAACGAACGCACATACGAGCGCCCGCACGCAAACGAGCGACCGTGCGCGGCCGTGACTAATTGCCCGACCGTTCCCGAATCCCGCGTGTGTGACGATCATTGTAATATACGTACGCGTATTATTATTATTATTATTATCATTATTATTATTACGTGTTACCTCTAAAAAAATCTCATTATTCGACTTGTTTCGCGGAAACCCCGCGATAATTCATCCGTTCGCGGGACGACGACACTGCGATATTATTTTAAAAGCGGCCTAGAGGTACGTCGAAAAAAAAAAATTTTAAAAAATGTACGCGTTAATAATAACAACAGTGATAAATGCGTATTTGTATACTGTCTCGCGAAAAATGATGCGTACATCTATACCGGCGTAACGTTGAAGTAAAGGTATATACGAACAAGTGACAAAGGCTATCGACTTCTAATATAATATAATATATTATAATAATAGCATAAATTATTTAAAAAAATTAAATACCACCACCGGCGGCATACTCACGCCATATATAGTAGTACTATATGAAGTTTAATCTATGTATACTTAGCAGACAAATAAAATGTTTTAGATTTAAAATTGTACAATTTTATGATGTGGTGGTTAGGGTTTTTTTTAAGTGCGTGAACAACTCCTGCTAGAAATCGTCCACCAACCAGAAAAAAAGTACAGCGCTCTTCAGTTTCCTTGCAGTTTACTTAATAATTACGAAAAATCGAGGAAAAAAAGTATATGGAAAACGGATAAATGTACGGAATTAACAGTTCATTATTTTCAATTTTTTCTATTTCGTTGTAATTCAGCTAATCGCGTAGAGACTTTTAGAGAAATTAGCTTTTTCTGGTGAAATTTCAGAAATATTCTGTGTCGATTATTAAGCTATTTTTACATAGACATTTGGCATTTTCGATGTTTGTTTAGTTTTTATTTGGTTTTATGTGCATTAAATTGTTTTGGCCGAACAAAAATGCTTAAAAATTTAACACAAGATTCACTATATCGTGGTGTACATCATGACAAAAAAAGCATAAAGAAAGTTGAGCGTAATGTAGTAGTATTTTTATAAGCGTTTTTAAGTCTAAATTTTGACGAAAATCTTACAAATCACCGAGTTTCAATACGTGTTTAACAGAACAGAACTACGCTCAGAATCGTAAGCGATTAATGATTTATCGATGCGTAAAGACATAATAAATAACTCTATCGATCACATCTTCCCGACTTCCTATCTACAACGGTGGCACACCCATTATAGTTATGGTATCAGTTTTTTATTATTTTTTTTTTTAATTTACCTACTACGTAACATACACATTGTACGCTATTTTTTTATATTTTTATCAAAGTGACTTACTTAAGGTAAAACGAAAAAAAAATTGCGCGAGGCCTGCGCGCGTTACATAACGGGGCCTCCGCGATATTGATATCATTGTATTTTCGTACGTGCGCAGGAAAAGTTGGGCGGGATAAACGAGGACGCGCGCGCAGGGTACGGGCGGAGGCGTTCGGCCATTTTGACGCGTCCCTCGCCCACTGCAAACGCCGGCCGGCGGCACTTAATCGAGCGGTCACGGGTTCAACTACAATCGTATGAAATGAACCTGTCTATATATATAATAATATTATAATACTTGTTTCAATGTATGCACGCGTTATCAATATAGGTTTAATTAATATAATTAATATATTTCAGTTTATTCGTTTCTATTCGCCGGTCGCATGTATTACAGTACAATATTAACACATCTCCCCCCCTCCCCCCCGAAGAACGAATAGATATTACAAAACGAAAAGACGTATACCTGTGTATATAAGTATATATTAATACTAATATATCCATATTGCGAGCAGTGGCATACCCGAAAGGGGCAACTCAACGCTCCATCCGCCGCAAATCAATTTCTTATCAAGTAAATACTAGGTAATATATACATAATCAATTTTATAAGGTGTTAATTGAATTAATTCAGTTTAAAATGTTCGTAGAAACTTGACATTTGGACCATACATTTTCCTTTTAAGGACGTGGTATAATTTTCAAAACATTTGAGCCCTTTTTGAGCTATGTATAGACATTTTAATTTCGCGAGTACTGTATGTAATATTTATTCGATAGGTAGTCTATGGATAAAATTATTATTAGACCAAACAGAAATGCTTGGAAATTTAACAAGAGGTTCATTACAAGTTGTACTTAGTGGTCAACAAGATAAAGGTGAGTTTAATATAGTTTTTTTTTTATAAGAATTTTAAAATCAAATTTTGACAAAAATGATACATACTATATATTACGGCCTTTCAAAACAGGTCTAACTGAACTCCATTCAGAATTGTTTTCCGTTGGCAATAATTAATCGTTGCATACAAAAATACATTAAATTCCTCTCTATATCCTACATTTTCAACTTCTCACCTACAACAGTGGTCCACCCATCGTACGAAGTAAACGTAAGTTTTTTAATGATGATGTTTATTATAAATTGTTTAAAATAAACCAGTTTAAAAGTAAATTGTTTTAAGTAGCTTCAAACGGAACAATAATAATCTATAGTTGTTTTAACACAATTTTTTTCATTTTAGAGTAATGATTAATTTAAAGACAAATATTTTTTATAGATTTGTATCTATAGGTACCCAGGTGCATAGAAAGATAGACATCACTATAATTGTATGTATATATATATAAAATCTATGATTTTAACTGTCATATATACAACATGAGAGATAAATGTATACATTTTTAATTACAGTTTTATTAGCCACATCAAAGAATAAATCGAATTACGAAAAAAATCCGATAATTTTTTTATAATGTACCGATATATACATTAATTATAATAGTATAACACTTTTCGAACCCCTGCAGCGCAACACGGCTATATATATATCAGTGTTAAGAATATTATCCTCTCTATTCAGTGTTAAAAAGATCTTAGATCTTTTAAAAATACATAATAATATAACAGAACGACTGCGTTATACGTTTTCAATTGCGACATTATTATATTATTATTGTTATTGCGACCCTTTGGTAGACGACTGCCAGCATGAGAATGAGACAGGTCTTTCATATTATATATATGTATACAAGGATGAGGGTGGTGAAATTCAGAGGCTACCTATACCTTATGTTCGTCGTCATTGTTGTATTTTAAAAAGGGGTTAAACACGGTAGATAGCAAAAAGTAATAAAACCATTTCGTTCTCAACATAATATTATAAAATACAATACCGCAATCATAAAATCGGAAGCTTGTAACTTGGCGACTAAAAATGAAAGAAGAAAGTACCTATACCTACCATAATATATACCTAACTCGGTTTCCGAAATTGAGAAACTCCTCCAGTTTATTTGATTTTCAATGAATATTTATATTATCTTAGTATTATAATTAAACAAAATTTCGATAGAGTATAAGTATTATTATAAGGTTTATCATATTTTTTTTCTACATAATACAGCGAAAGTGCACGGTATCTGCGCGAATAGAATGCTGTAGCGGTACATGTACAGATATTGTATACTTATGTATATTATTATTATTATTATTATTATGTTTCACACTTTGTTTAAATGATGATAATAATAATAATAATAGTGAAATGTACGATAACAATATGACGACGTCGATGATGATGTCCCGGGTCGAGCGAATCGTATTATTTTTGCATCAGGACCACCCGCCATTTTGCTTCTTGGGAACACCCCTGTGTGCTCGCCGCACGGCCGAAACGAGCACAAAAGTACAATAATAAAAAAAATAAAAATAATATTCTCTCGGCGAGCTTATAATACGCCGTCGTCTATACGAATGTATACGATGTGATGCTCGTAGCTGATTTTTGTTTCCTTCCATCAGCAGAACGGAACCGGTTATGAAGCGAGACACAGAATAACATGATGGCGTGCGTATTATACACCGGCAACGCTATATACATATTATATACGTTATGTACGAGTCGGTATTATCGTCTTAATGATATTGTGTATATCGCGAACGTAATAAAGGTAATTACTGACGGCACAGAGGCCGAAGAGGAAAAATTAAAATCAAAGAGAGAGTTTATATATTATACATGTGTGTATATAAAAAAAAAAATCGCACATAAATTGGCGCTGAAATTATACCTATACAGTAGTATTACCTATCTACCGAAACGGAAATCGGCGAACAAGGACGTTCTAAAAATACACACACACACGAAATATGTAGTATCCAACATAAACGCGTACTACCTACGCTAGACTACGGTTAGGTTAGGTTTCGACCAAATAGGTTTTACATCACAATAATAATAACGTCCGTATTTTCACGACAGTAAAGATTATGAGTGTAGCGAAGAAACTACGCATAACAGCTTTACTAAGATACGTACGGTTTTTTTATTTTTTCCCCGAGTACCCACCTACAACAGCGACCTACCCGCTGTACACGCCGTATTGACTTTTTTTTTTTTAATGTTATTGTTGTTATTATTATTACACTTACCGCGTTGGTTGTCATATCGACGACTACGTAAATGAGCAGTACAATCTCCTGTTCGTCGGATCCGAGCAGGTTACCCTGGTAACCGGCAGTGGCCACGTACAGCGCACACAGATACGGCGTTGCTGCTCGCATGTTACCGACCTTAACGCTGTTACTGTTGCAAGTGCTCAGTTCAATTTCCTGGAGGGCCCTCTCCTCCACCACCTCCTCCTCCTCCGGGCGAATATCACAGTCCGCGGTCGATTTGATGTCGGACATTCCCCATTACCTATAATATACAGTAAACATATACGAAAAACGGTATAAGTATTATTTTTCAACCAAAATCTATAGCCTATAATAAAGTACTTAAGTACGTTATTTAATACAATAGTAATATTTATATTTTATACATATAGTGTACTTATAAAAACCATATATATTATAACCGATTGGGTGAATCCACTTTGATAACGAAAAATTATCAACAAATAAATAAAACGCGAATATATAAGGATTACGCGTTGAAAAATTACCATTTTTACATATTATAGAAAGTGAACTTTTAAAAAACGAGTTTGAATGAAATTATAGATGAGATGACAGATTTAAGAAGAAAAAATTCGTATATTTTGTTGTTGTTTTTTTTTTTATATTGATAAAAGCGGTAAAAGTATTTTATAATTTTGTTATTGTTATTTATTTATTGTAAGAGCCATCAAAGGACAAATGTCTAAAATATTACATATGGCAATTTCAACTACATATTTATAATCGATTTCATTTCATTTTATCTTTAAAGTGAAAACCCGAAATGTTTTCGTTTCTATTTTATTTCTACGTCGATAAGTATATTGAAGTATGAATCCAAAAAAACTCATTGGAAACGAAATTCAACTATAGGTAGCTAAACCTATAGCTACTATTAATCTATTGTATATACACTAAGTACCTACCGTAATACAATGTGTTATTACAGTAATCTTTCATAAAATTATAGTATATGCAATCACTACGGTATTTTTTTTAAGGACAAATGAAAATACTACCTGGTACCTAATTATTTTGAAAAAAAAAATATTTTGCTAAAATTAATTACATATGCATATTATATTACATAATATAATGGTAAGTTTATAAGAACTTAGTTCACATACATGTAGATACTTCTACATTTTCATGGCCTTGACAGTGTTTACAGTGTTGTTTCTTTTAATTTAAGGAAATTTACACGTGACGTCATTTGGGCCCACGGTCGTATTCTTCTATTTAGACGCAGTTTATAACTTGGGAGTATTGCATATTATTGTTTTTAACATGAATGTCATTTCGACACGTCATATACAATATTAACGAATACGTTAAATCGAAGAACATATTATAGTTACATTTTTTAAGTGGGAAATCAAGTGTGTGTAGTACAGTTATGAATAGTTAGAAAAAAAGGATTCAAAAGTCGTGTATAACGATTTCTCCTAGCGACGTTCTGTCCAAGACAAATACGTCATATTGTTTTTAGTGTTTAACGATACGATAAAGTAAATGTTATTGAATTATTATTTATTATGTACCTATAATACACATATAAGCCTTAGTAAGATAACAATAATAATATAGTCAATGGTAAACGTAATTTTTCTATCACAACAAAAACAAACTATTACAATAATTTCAACCGAATGATATAGGTAATATATTATTAACTGTATAGGAATTGGGGTTAATTTTATCTCGTTTCAAAAGGTAGTGTCATATTTAAATAGTTATAAATATAGAGTTTACATTTTTTTAATAAACGACCCACCAACAAAAATGGAAATAAAATAATGTGAAGAGAAGTTGCGAAGAAACGTTCTTTAACTCCGGTGGATTATTCAACAATGATCGATTTTACGGGAAGCCACGTAACATAAAAGAAATTTTTGTTTTTTCTTATTTATTTAGATAATAATATAGTTACTTATCGTTCGTTAAATGTTATAGTAACAATGGAAAACGGGCTGAATTATTCATAAATATATAATATTCCAATATGATCATTATAAAAACACTGGACAATTTAAATATAATAAAATACTAATAATCAAAATATTTATGTACGCGAAGAAGTATAGTGATATAATAAATACATTTGTACAAGTATACAACTATACTATTGTAAAAGAAATAAACAATGATCGATTGTAATTTTTAAAAATGAATGTTAGTCAATGTAATTGTACAGAGTAGAAAAATTAAATTTACTATTATTGGTTAGTGACTTATTACCAAACAGTCGCGAAATGCAATTTTATCAAATATTTATACATTGTAGTGTTAAGAAATAGCTTTTTGACATATTCAATAATTACTTTTAATTTATTTCACGTTAATTCATACGCCGTTTGGGTAATGAAATTATAATTTTTTTTTTTTTTTTTTTTAATTATGAATTTATAGTTTTTAATGAGATAATATCAGTTATACGAGTTATATTATCGTGTCTTATATATATCATACAACAAAAATCATAAGCTGAATAAAATGATGAATTAAAATGCTGTTATACTTTATTATACACTTATAAAATAAATACAAATACAGGTATACACAGAGTAATATTTTATATAACCATGAGACGACGATTATTTTTGATGATTATAAAAGTTAATTACATTGTTTTATTTTTTTAAATTTAATATCTTGAATACTATAGATAGGTAGATAAGTAGAAAAATATACTAAAATAGTTCTCTTAGCATATTATATAGTTGTTTTTTTTTTCATTCAGGTTTTTTGTTTAACCGCTAGGTATAATCATGTATTACTCAGATTTAATAATACACAGTGTTCCACGAAGATATACCCATTTTTTTTATATTACTCGCAGGGATAAGGACTACAAATATTTATAAATTTAAAAAAATAACTTTTTATTTTATTTTATTTCTGAAAAATGTGAAGACAGCCATTTTATAGAGTTTATTCTTCTAAAAATGTTAACGTTTCAAGTTTTTATTTTCATTAAATTCGTGATTTTTAATAATTTGTTTAAGTTCCAAGAAAAAAGTATACAGTCAATTAGTTGTGATAATGTTAACCAATTAGCGAATGCGATTACAGATCTGCTGCTTAATTATAGGTACTTCATTCTGGGCTTAAAAGAATGATTACAAATCACGAACTTAATGAAAATAAAAATTTAAAACGTCATTATTTTCAGAAAAATAAACTCTACAAAATGGCTATCTTCAAATTGTTCAAAAATAATAAAATTAAAAGCTATTTTTTTGAGTTGTAAAAAACTTAAAAAATAATTTAAATATAAATATTTATAGTGAATAATGTAAAAAAAATTTGATTATTTTAAATGGACATGAGGAGGGGGAGGGGCAACGAAATGTTGGCCAATACCGTATTTGGCAAAGTGTTTAATATTTTTAATGAGACGTGATGCGGTTTCGAACGACCGGGGATTGTAGAATATTAATGTATTTATATTATTATTATTATTATTATATTTTTGTATGAGTAACGGAAACGTCGAATGGTATCGTATTTTTCAAGATAATGAGACCGCGCGTCGGTATAGGCTTTCACTGTGGCAGCGCAGCTATTTACTGTGGCGGTGGCTATGACAGTCCTCGGCACCGGTGTACCCGGGAAAACTGTTGTGCGGCCGATGAACCGGTGAAAAACGGTGCAGCGAACAATTTCCCCCCGAACTGCAGATGTGGCTGAGAAAAAACAATAACCGAAAAAGATTTTACACGCACAAGCAATTTAAAATAGAGGTAAATTAAAAAGAACAAAAAAATAAAAATCATACCGCGGTCTCGATACGGTCGATAGAGCAACGGTTACAACGAACACTAGCTGTACCCAAAACTATATACCTACCTACCGCGATTTATAGGTTATGCAATTTTAATAGAATTACAATATTCATTATCACTGCGATAATATTTTTCTTATAATAATGCGAAAATTAAAAATACGTACCTTATATATTATTATGCATAGATTCAATCGTTTATTAAAAATTACTATATGAAAAATATACACACAAAGTGTTTCGTTAATTCGTTTATAGGTTTATTTTTCTAGTTTAAAAAGTACTCAATATTTTTAAAAAGAAGTATTTGTTGTTGAAAATCTGGGTACAAAAACGAGTTGTGATTGAGGATCTACAAGTTTTATCCGTTAAGTACCTAGTACTGATAATATAACTAGAATATTTTGTAGATGATATCATTATAATATTATTAATTATTACGCGTACCTGTGACAAAAAATGAAATCCCGAAAACTCCACAAAAAATATTAATTATACTCGTTTTAGTAGTAAAACTATAATTAACAAAATACGTTATATATATATATATATACATACCTAAACTGGTAACTTTCTTAACAACAGACGAGCTAAAAAATGGTCACGATGTGAATACTATATATTCCCTGTTTTTCAAACTACCGGAATGGACGGACGATTAAAATAAAAATAAAAAAACAAGTTCAGTTATAATAAGAAAAATCAGTACAAACCAGTTAAACGTGTCAGAACTTCTCTCCTTTTTTCCTCCGATCGTGTACAAATTTCAAAATAACAGTCGTCATTATATCCAAACTCAAAAAATTGCCAATTGAAAAACTACTACTACTTCTACTACTACCACTACGCACCTACACAACTTGTAATTCAGACCAGTACGATACGAGTTTAAACGCGTTGTTCTTTTTGAAATTATTGTACCAAGAGTATACTATTACGTTATTATTTTTGCGACACACCCGGCGAAAACCGCAATCGGGGAGGTATTATAACGAAACACAATAATTTGCATGAAGATGTATTTTTTTTCCGACGTGTATTTGTGCCTATAAGTTTCTTTTAATAATACTATGTTCTCGGCTAAAAATTAGGGATGAAGCCAAACATACGTGTTACATAATCGGCCGTAAACGACGCGTAATAAATAATGTGTTTCAAAGGGTTCGGCGTGTATAATATTGTGTAGTGACTTTTTATTGTATCTTTCGCCGTATAAAAATAAAACAATGCCCGTGGGTTAACACCGAAATATACACAACAGTTGAAATATTATTTTCTATCATATGAGATAATAATAAAGAATTTCCACCGATTATTGTCATCCCGGGCGCGAGGTCCGTTTTATGGGGGCCGGGGGCGAGACGGAGGGGGGAAACTATCAAAACAAGTTGACAAATTCCTTCACGGTGTTACCGATGGGAATGTCCGCTACCATCGTATACCTGGTAGTTCTCTGGGCACGCATCACAAACCACGGTTAAACAACAATAATACGCGTGTTACGTCGTCCAGAAAGATAAAATAGATGGTATGGTAGTGTGTGCAGGTACTATAATATTGTAGAGCTTCAATGGGAAAATAAAATACAAATTAAAGTTCTATACATTCGAAATGATTCGGAAAAAAAAAACGTAAAATTATCACGTATTATTTGTCGAAATATCATACGTACATACTTACTCAAAATCGAATATTACCCATCAAAAAAAAAATTACTAAATTACAATAAAATACAGACAATACAGTCTGGTTTAATTATAATTTGAGTAAAATATTCAAAAGAACAACGGTTTAAATTGCGATATCAGTATATCTAATTAAAACTAAGGATAGGTAACAAATTATGGCCAATACCGATAAATCGACAACAGATTAATCCAAAATTCGTAAAAATGAATGTCATAAGTAGATAAAAATATTTGTTTAAATTCTGTAACCTAAAATATGTCAAAAACCAATAAATTGACACGACACTTAGTTACCAAAAATCAGGTAAAGTTAATAGATACCTAATGAATAGGTACTTAATAAAAGTATTAAGCCCTAAATAATATGTAAGGTGTTAACATAAGTTAACTATGATAAGTTACTATTTAATAGAAAATTAGAAACTTATTTAGGATTGTGAACAGAACTGCAATAAACTATACAAGTTTTGAATAATGTGTTCACATAGATTTTTTTTTTTTAGTAAACGATTTAAATATACAATAAATAAATAAATAACATCATCTTTTAAGACAAATGACAATGCGGGCACCTATGTGCAATCAAATAACTTGTCCACCAAAAATACGTATTTAAAAAATGTTGTAATTACAAAGATCCAAAGTAGAGGGGAGGAAATACGATAGATATCTTCAGTGTATAATTTCATAACCACATTCTGCATTCCACTTAGAATTTAGATAAATGGAAAAATACAACTTCTAACTTTATACTATAACTTTTAAGTGGAGCAGCCAATTTGAGAAAAAAACATTTCGGAGTCGACAATCAAATTTAAATTTAATCGCTTTCTCATTTTTTTTTTTACGATTTTAATTTATCGAACATTAAACTGACGAACCGCAATCAAATCATCTGCTTTACGTTGTGTTTGAGTACGATTTATTGAAATTAATGCATTATATTTTCGAGCAACCGTCGTACTCTTATTGAACCAAAAGTATTAACCGAGAAACAAACACAAACCATGGGTATCAATATTAGATATCTTCGAAAATCTAATACCTCCTTGTTCTGTCCAGAATCTGAAATTATTAGAGTTATTAGCTTTTATATCATCTGAATTGTTTTTTTTTTTTTTTTTTTATATACTAACAGGGATATTTTAAAAACAATGGATTTCAAATTCAATACGATCGGTTAAACTATCGGTAACCAATACAAATATGATTTAGGTGGTTGCCATTTTAAATAATATATAGTTTGAGATAGCACTTTCATAAATTTTACCTTACCAACACAATATAGAAAGTAACGTCAGCGTTACATTCTGTACTTAATTAACAAATTATAAAAAGCTGTAAGAAGTATTTTGTAAATAAACAAATAAATATTTAGTTTGATGCATAAACATTATCACATTATAGCTACACGTTGACAAAAACTATATATAATTTCTCACGGCAGGTACCTTATAAAACGAAACGAACGATTCGGTTTGATTATTGTATATAGGTACCTTTTGTGCCTACACGAGTATCGATAAGATTGCAAGAAAAATATTATACAGGTGATAATAATAACTTATCTATATACTATCATCTGCAATACGTCAAAACCATTACTCTATGGCTAAAACTAGATTTACGACGTATTCAATTTCGATCCGATCAACCGCTCGCAAATAATTATTGAATTTGCTTTGTACGTTTATCTAATATTCACTATCACAAAACAATAATAACATGTATTATTATTAGGGTATTATCTCAATCTAACGTCCAAAATGTATGATTCATTCGCAATACTCAACATTATTCGGTTTTAGGAGACGGGCGAGTGTGGAAAATGCGGCGATTGTATTCGTCCGACCACGTAAACGACAATAACATTATTAATGAGCACATAGATTGGTCTAATTTTAGAAACGTTTAGGATTTGTGAGTTATATTATTGTTACGTACAAAACAACAAAATAATTAATATCGATATTAGACAGACGACTTTCCGTCGCTGTATTCGTCACTCGGTAATTTATGAACTATCGTGTATTCGTGTCATATAAATAATATTATTATGTTTGCTACCTTCTAGTATCTAATCTGCAGAATGAAAAAAGCCTGTTTTTGGCCATTACAATATTATTATGAGAACGAGACAAATCACGTCGGGGATAGGTAGGGAGATACCTGTTGCCCGTACGATAATTTCAGCACACGTGTAAGAAAACCGAAGATAATACTTATGAATGCATAGAATCACTCACCGTTCGGCCCGTTTCATATCCGCAATAGTATTTATTATTAATTCTGGTGCGTTGAAAAAAGGCGCACACGCCTGCAGTTCTATTTTCGCTGAGATTATTTCGTATTTGGATCCGCGCACTCGCGACGAAAACGACGGCGGCGACGACGACTACGCGACGAAATACCGAACGAACTTTCGAAAAAAAAAATAATAATATTCGGAATCCGGAATTTCCGATTTGTCCGGTATTATAGGTACCCGGTTCCGGTGACACGGCGGCGGTTAGACGGGCGCGGGGACGGCAACGGCGACGCGCATAATAATTATTATGTATCGCCACCAAACTATCGGACAAACTTATTTATAGAACGACGGCGTACAGGTAATTAGGATTGTTCGTACGATTTGATTACGTGTAAAAATTAATGTAAAATTTGTTTAAAATTTTTTTGATACGATTGTGTGTGTGTGTGTGTGTATGCGTGCGTGTGAGTGTACGGTTTGTCGTGACCGAACGTGCGCGCACACCGGAGACCGAATGCTGTCGAGTGGCGGCAGCGACGACGACGACGACGGCGGCACAGCGTTCTCTCTGTTGCGTTGTATAAAACGACGGGCGAGAGTAGGAAAAAAAAAAAAAACAACACACTACAGGTATAATAAACGTGGTTGTCGCGGTATAAGGTAATAGGTAGGAGGACGGTCCGAGGAAACGCGGCCGCGGGTGGGGGAGCCAGGTGATACGGCCAGGTGAACCACCAGGTATTTCGGTGCGAGTGTGTGTCTGCTGCTGCTACGTAGTCGGCGGCGCGGCGCGGCGGCCCCACTCCCCACCGTTGAAACCGGCTTCCCTCCTGCCCACGGAACCGTTCCGCGTACGCGCCGCGCGCCGCCCGCCCGCCGGCGGCCGCAAAGCCGGGATCTTCTTCGCCGCCGCCGCCGCCGCCGACCACGACGGCGGCGATACCGAACGGCGGCTACACCGTCGTCGTCATTTAGGTGTACACAGGTATACGATTATGGCGGTGGAGGGACTGAAAGCGGCGACCTTCAGACGCGTAATATCGTTATGGTACCTATGTGACGTTTAAAAAACTCGTACGCCGCGGTTTGCTTCACGGGAACTCTTGTCTCGGTACGCCACGCAAAAAAAACAGAAAAAAAGAGTCGGCACTCTGCACGGGGCTGCGTTCGAAAATCCAGACCGGTACCTATCGGCCGTTCATCAACGATAACTAAGTTCGGGTCGGCATCGCGGTTTAAACTTAGGCGAACATTGACGAGAACCATTGAAGACTGTTATACGTCACGTCGCCGTTACGATAGTATACCGAAAGAGTGTCTGAGAACTCGCCACGACATTTATCGCGGGGTTAGAGCCGGCAACTCGGCGTTACAAAAAAAAAAAAACCAGAGTTTACCCGGGTTGAACGGAATGAACTCGAGTTGAGTTTTCGGGCGCGACCCAGAGAGATCAAACGAAAATCGCGGGATCCGGGAACGCGCATTTCTATAGCTATATATTTTATTATTATTCTATAAGGGACGCCGTGATGCCTACCGTTTCCCCAACGGTCCCTTTTATACTCGTTTCACACACCGCGTCGCGTAAGGGTAACCTAAACCATAATAATATTATTATTATATATATATAATATAACATTAGCGACGATGCGCTGAAACGTATAATCAGAGTATGCCGCGGGTATACCTACCCAACTGCTGCAGTGCAATTTTCAAAAAATACTTACGAAACCGAAATCGTTTTATCGCCGACGGTGATGCGGCCAGAGGACCTCGTTCGTTTGCTCGTTATGTTTAACGGTAAGGGAGAAACAAAATAGAGTCTGACACGTTTCTCGTCGCGCATGGGTTGTTGCCATTGGTGAAATAGGTGATGAATCGGTATGGTATTATAATGTACGCAATGCATTACACTAAAATGAACGATAAATCATCGCAATAACAGAAAAATGATTCAAAGGGCTTTGATGAATAATGATTAGCAAGGCTCGCGAACTTTTAACTTTTGAAATACTAATAAGTTTAACACTTAGATAAAATGAAACTATAGAATTATTCAAATTCGTACATCTTAGGATTATATTAAGTTGGTCTAGAAAGCATAAAATTTCAATTACAATAGCGCGGTACTCGAATTAAAGCGGTGTATCATACAAACTGTCGTAAAAATGGTTTTTAGGTCAAAACGCCTAGAAACGAGAGAAATGAACCGTGGTTTTTTTTTTGTACGCACATTTTAGAGACCATACATACTACACATTGTCGAATGAGAAGAAAGAAAAATGAAAAAAAAAAACTATAAACGCCATTGTTTTCATTTCTTCATCTTATGTACTTGCGAATGACAAGTGTACGATCATATATTTTATAAAATAATGTCAATGATGTTTATACGTACCAATATTTTCTATTGATGAATTGTGTTTTGATACCGTGTGACCCCAATTATTATTGTGCATCGTCATACTGACTTAAATTATACAGAAAAAACTAAATTTAAGTAAAAGAAAATCTGAAAACTATGGACATTAAATAATGTTATAGATATTTTTTTGAAAATTTGCATAGTATTATATTTAAATCTATACATGTAATTACAGTGTTTAGATACCTCTACACGTTAATAAAATATAGTCACAAAAAAATACCAAAGCTTAAAAACTATTAATGATTATTTTAGCAGATTTTTTATTTTTTAAACATAAATATGCAAGTATGTTAAAAAAAGAATCAGAGTTGTCATTAAATTTATTTTTAATTTAATTCATGAATGAGCATTTTTACAATATCTTATATCATACCATTGAATATTTGGACATTTATGTACATAATAAAGAACTAACTATAGTTTCAAACGAAATATCTCATTAAAACTGTGAAATATACATTTATTATCAATCGAATAATCCCTTATTAAATAAGAAATAATTAGATACTTATCCCATCACACAGCTAATAAAATATTTTGGGAGATGGCTTAAGATATTTAAGGTTAAACAATTTATGTTTCGTTTTTATTTAAAAGCATACTTAAACATTTTCGTGAAATTGTGGTGGTTTGAACCCCTAAATCCGTTCCACCCTTGCGTACACGCCTATAGCTTAAACGATTGTGTAAAAGAAAATTACACAATTTTTTATCTAGTCTAATCTAGGGTATCAATAGTATATTATGTTAATTAAAACATGTATAAATGTCCACGTATTTGTATGTTAAAAAAACAAACGAAACGAACATACTTCGCATGATGGGTGGACCACTGTGTAGGTGAAAAGTTGGGAAAGAAGAGGGAAAATTTAATGTACTCGTATATCTGTTTGCATCGATTATTTATTGCTAACGATAAACGATTCTGAGCAGAATTCGCTAGTACATGTTTTGAAAGTCTGTAATATTTACGATTTTAAAATAATACGTACGTCGTAATTTTTTCCGTTTTTCCACGGATTTCCCATTTATTATGAAAACCCTTTAGAAAATTAAAAAATTACTTAATTAGAAGCTACAATAGTTATACGTTTATATAGAAAAAGAAATGTTCAAATAAATCACCGTTACATTACAGAGCCCTCTTATGCGCTAAAAACCTGATTTTTTATGAAACATGAAAAGCATTTAAAAAAAATAATAAACAAATTACCAATCGGTAAACAACTGAAACTGAATTTAAATGATACTAAATAAGAAAATCTCTTATATTATATCTATATTGTATGTCAGTACAACAGATGAGATCTATAAATAAGTACCATAAATTATTTCTTGTCAAATTATGATGGAAAATAGTAGTTAACAGGTAAACTGACTTTATTCAAAATTGTAGAAGTTGTTATAATTATAGAAATATACTTATGAACACCATTAAAAATGTGTGTTAAATATTAAGATACTTACTATAATCGACATAATATCATCATGGGTGTAATAGAATACGGTATATGTAGGTATGTACTTAGTACGTGGTATAACATTAGTATCTACAAGTATGTTAAGTTTTGCACCTCGCGTGTTTTGTTTTCAAATTATTAATAGCGACGGCCTGAAGCTCCCCCAACAAATTGAACCAATTTGTGTCTATGATCGTTGCTTATAGATATAAATTAAATAACTTTATGTATTCTACATTCCCAACTTTCCACCAACAACAATGGGGCAACCAATGCAGTATCAGCTCTTTTTTTATTTTTCATTTATTTACAATGAGGATAACACTTAGGTCATAGGAGATTTTTTCATAATATTATAGCTTATTTTTATTATTATTTTATTATATATTATTATATATTATTTTTATTATTTTCTTTTTAACTTAGGAATATCAAAACCTTAAAATCATTAATTTGGAACATAAGAGTTTTTAAAGTTTCAACTACGCTTTCACAAATAATGTTACTATAATATTATGATAATTTAGTGAAGTAGTTATTTATAATACCGGTTGTAATTTGTTTTCAAACATTATAGAAATGATAACATATAAATTATAATAGTGTAACGACTTTATTTGTATAAATATATGCATATATATTACTTATTAGTGTGCCAAACTTACAAGTCCCGTCATAATGTGATTTATTATTTTTTTTTTTATTCATTTATTATAAATTGCTCCTAACTGTACCCGACTGTGTTATAATAGCCTTACAATGAGTTACCGGTGATCATTTTTTTTTTTTCATACATTCAAAGCCCATTGTAATTCTCTATAGCTATCATCACGGTATAATAGCAAATAAATCTATGGTTCCAAACGGCCATATATTTTCTTTTATTATAATATTATCGTTATAATAATAATACTCGGGCAGATGATGAGTGCCTAGAAAACAATATTATTTCGATAATTGGTTACCCCTTATCAAGATTGTGTCTTCGCAACAGAATTATTATTACTATTATTAAGAATAGAAAGAAGTTCTGATGTGCTACATGAATTTCTTGTGCTCGGATAACATTTCACAACACGGTATTCCAACGATCGTAGTGTATAGATGAGCTGTGTACCGCAATGTTCTGGTTAATAATACATTATTATATTAGCCGCGGATAAAAATTAATTCGACTATAGAAGTAGCCTATATCTGTTAATCAATGGATTCTTTGCAAAATCGTTAATATAGTCTATAATTAACAGTTTACAATACTGTATACAGTAATACATTTTCACTGATAAAGAAACATTTTGTTTATGTACGCTGGAATGAAAATAAATATGATAAATGATAATATTTAGAGACAGTGGAAACGCGAACTGTTTCACTCAAACTACCTACCTAATCATATCACGTTGATTTTTATCCCTATTTTTCTTCTTTTTATTATTATTATTATTATTATTACTCTTTTATATTAGTATTGAGCTGACTGGCTGACTGACTGGTACAAGTACGGGTAAGCTAGAATAGCAACGATGAAGGATAATAATAATCTCGTGTTATATATTTTAATCTGTGCACCCGTGCATGAATTGTATACATCTTATTCATGCCAACACTGCAGATTAGCTAAAGGATGACGTTCCACGGAGGATTGTCACAGTCAATAACTAAGATATACGTCACGCAGTTATTAAATTCCTTTTTTTTTTTCTAAAATTGCTTTATACATGATATTATATAGAATATATATGTTAGATTAATTCAATTTACTGTGTTAAATTCTATAATGCTAGAAAAATAATTTACTTAGTCTTTTATACAATTACAGTTACAACCATAAATCAAGCACATATTTATTTTAAGTATACAAAGGTACGAACTATATATTTAGTATATATTTGAGATTTTATGACACTTTTAATTTAAATATATATATATATATAATTTTTTTTAAAAAACCGACATAAAGTGTATAATAAGTTTTATTTTACAACTACTAAGTTTCGGGTTACGCAATCGTCAGTTTTCTAATTATCAATGTAATTAATTAATTAAATGGTTTACAATTTAAAAAGGAACAATATAAATTTTTAAAACTTTTTAAAAATAGGTTAAGTACTAATTGTAGTAGAAACTATGATCGACTTGGGGGGGGGGGTATAATTTTTCAGAAATGTTGGAGTACTTAATAGTTTTGTACCTTATTTATCGAAAAACATTTTCATTGGAATTTGTACTTAAACCGCTCATAAAAAAATGACTACGATATACCTTCAACTTTTAGATTTGGTGCATAACGAGAGATCTATTGGTTTTCCTGTGTTTTTTTTTCTTTTTGTTTATGAGCAAATTGTCTACTAAAAATCTTGGTCTAATATATAATTGTATAATCTTTTCTGAAAGAAAATTTTATCTAATTTGTGCATTGAGGTGGTCATTTTTTGATTTTCCAAAGGGTTTTTCAAAATAATTGGGAAAAACTGAAAAAATAATTGTCGGATTGTTTTAATTTTTGGCATCTATATGTTTTATATCAGACATATTGCTTTAATCAAAAAATGCAAAGTGACCTTTTATGTTACTTTTAATATATTTCCACTGACAAAGAAAGTCATTTTTGATATCCAAAGTTGTCCAAAATTAGACTTTTTTTGGAGTACATCTTTTTTTAATTTTTCAATTCAAGCACTGAGTGAAAAGTTGTAAGTGTAAACGTGTAATATTAAAATAGGTACTAAAACATGTACAAACTGTACATTTTATATATAATTTAAACGAATTTATAAATACAGTATTTTTATAATATTATTTAGAAATGTATATTTTGCTGTCTTTTTTTTAAACTTGTAGGTATTCAATTTGGTATTATAATTTAATATCGGGTTTTACTTGGCCTAGAAATTATATCTTGTATTTTAATCAGGAAATTCAAGTTATACATCAATAACACGAAAAATATTACACATTTTGTTTGGATGCATAAATTAGGCATTAAATTATGAGAACAATTTATTAGAAAATATACTTCAAATGAATAACGAATCTCGAATATAATATAATTACGTAAATTATAAAACAATAAATAATAATAATTATACAACTGTAACAAAATCTATTACCACGAATGGAAAATATAAAAAACTGCCAACATATTTTTCCAATGGGTTTTCAATATTTTAACGGCGGATTTAAATTATTATGTTTTATTACTTTGACAATACGGCCTATAAACTACTGCATCGTGATGTAATTAAAGGAATGAAAAAAAAATTAAATAAACAATTCGTCTCTGCTGTAAAATAATATGTGTTATAATATTAAATCGAACATTAATTATAAATTATAATAAACTATTGCATACTGTAGACATGCATCGTAATTATAAAATAATAAATAATAAGGAAGGTATTGAAATTAATATTTACAGTTTATTCGACAGTATTATTAAAGATAGATATCGTAGTATAATTACAAATTACTATAGAGTCTCGAGTATAAAATATAAATATTATTGTCGTTGTTCTTCAACCGTAATAATCAATAATTACAAGCATTATTGATTGCATGGAAAATTTTCTTTATATTTTAATAAGAATATACTTGAAACGAAGAAACCTTGTACTTTGTGAAAATATAGAGGTGGGAAACAATTAATGCAAATGGTAGTCAAATTGAAAACGGGAAATAATTATGAACATTTGTTTACATTTTTTTTTTTTCTTATATTATAATAAGCATTGTCGACATCAATATAAGTAATTATAATATTATTTGTATTTAATAAATGTAATAATTTTATAAAACAAGTATACCTTCTATAGAATATTATTGTCTATTGTAACTAAAATGTTTAGCATAATAAAGTTATATTATATCTGTTTAGTGATAACAGGTTAATTTACATTTCACATCTGTAAATTATATATTCAATATGTTTGCAATATTACATTTTTTTAACATAATAAGACATAATGTATGTATAATATTACAGACACACAATAAAAAACTATTGCAGTCTTATAAAAAGTCTTATCATATATGGTGCGTGGAAGCACATTTGTAACCAAATTATTAAAATAAAATATCATACTTGTATTATATCACTTTTTTATTTATTATTGTAATCATAAATCCGCAATGTGTAGTTTATTTACTTTTTGAAAAATATTTTCATTATTTGTATGTTAGGTACACTATTTGGCCCACCAAATATAATGGCGTATAATATGTTGATATGTAAATATGTAAATATGTAAATCATGCCGAATTTACACTTTGCGTAGAGGTCAACCATAAGTCCATATTATAGTATGCCTCTTCCCGAAAAAAATTAAAGGATTAAATTTTTTTCAAATTCTTTGATTACACTATGTGTCTTCACAAGATTATTAGTAACTATATCATTATTATTTAATTTGATAAAAACTATAATATTTACCAGTCTAATATTTACAATTTATTTTCTTGATTTTTCACAAGATAAGATAGTTTTAGATTTCTATGATGATTTTTAACCAAATAAAATACAATCAAAATAAAAAGTAATGAAAACGTTATTTCTGTAAAATTTTCCATTTTTCCTGTGAATAACTGAGAAAAACATCGATACTTAAGAAAAATACTTAAAAAATCAAAAATGATATATATTTAATCCACCAACTAGATCCAAAATGCAATTAAAGAGGTCGTTTGTCATTTTTTGATTGATACACAATTTCTAATAGAAAAGTGGCTAACAAAATAAATCGCACACATTATAATAAAACTAAAACATAATACATCCCTCGCTGTTACAATATTACACAGGGCTCCAATGGTGCTAATCACTCCTAAATGTATTTAAATTTGGTTATGTGGAGCAAATAACTCTATTGATCCTTCCTAAATACTGCAGCCCTAGTTAAATATGTGTTGAGATATGCTACCAGAAACCACCACTAAAGTTAATTATTAGAGTAGAATTTCTGGTCAAAAAGTTATTTACAGACACAAAATAAAAATAATAAAAAACATATCATAATAAGACCAATACATTCCTCGCTACGGTGAGAATATATTAGTACACAATTTTACCAAACTTTGAATACGTTCAATGCTTTTGCCTTTAATTTTTAAGCCTTGCTCTATATATTATATAACGTAGTATTTGTGTATTCATAAAAACAAACACTCACGATTATATTCTACATATACGTACTTTTTCTTCTATGGATACTTATTTAATCTATAAAGATTACTGCGGTTTCTTAAGCCTTTAATGTCTCCAAAATGGAAAATGATCGTATTTATCAACGTTATAACGTCGATATACATATTAAAATGGAGAATATAATCATGTATACTAGATGTAAATGGTTTCCACAAGATATTAACGGCAAATAAAATACGCAAAACTTGTTAGTTTTTATAAAAATGACGTGGATTGTTACATTACAAAGAGATTTTATAAATAAGTTGTTTAAACAATTATTTTTAACTTTTGATAACCTTAATCGCAGTGGTGGAACAAGGGTGGAGGTGTTATGGGTATCTGGACACCTCCCTCCCTACATCCAAGTTTAAGTAATATATATATGTTTAAAAGCGTGTTTTTGTTTTAATGTAGACATATTATGTCATATGACACCCTACTTGAAAATCCTGATTGTGCCACTACTTAACCTTGTGAATAGGATCGATCCATAAAAAAACACTTACATTTGTATAGCTCCGTATAAAGTAACTAAATAAGATTAATTATTTAAAAAAGTTCGACTCATAAACTTAACAGATTCAACATATATTGTTTTTTTTTAAAATTTAAATGCAAAAACTCGCAACTGTTTCCAAACCTAAATAGATTATTCGCCACCTAAACTTCTATAGAATCAAAACTTGAAATTAATAGACTATTAATATGTTAAAATAACACGACTGAATATGAACAAATAAATGAAGGAATGCATAAAGAAAATATTATACAAATTGGTCTGTTTTACATAGAAATGATTTATTTTAATAGCAGAGATTATTAAAAATGAGTTATTATTAGACAAATATGTTATGAAATATAAATTATTTGGTTATTATTTATTATCTAATAATCTAAAATGTATTGATATAAGATAATATTTTTAAAACAAGTTTGTACATTTAAAATATTATTACAATTATTTTTCTTTATTTCTTTGTGTGTGTGTAATTATTTTAATACTAAATTAATGTAAATGTCATTTTGGGTATTTAATATGTCTATGTCTATATTAATATCGAAACTTATATTATGGTTATTTTCAAAAACATGTTTAGCGAAATTTTAATTAGGGGCAGTATTTTTTAATTTTATTTCAGAAATGTGTTTTTTATATCTTATTTTAAATTTTCTATTTATCTTACCTATATAAAATTGATTACAGTTACATTTAAGTTTATATATACCAGTATTTTCAAACGAAGGGGCAATTTTGTGAAGTTTTTAGTTCAATTGCTTACACATTAGATTGATGGATTGAATTACTATTAGTCTTAAAAACGATTTTTACATTATTTGTATTATTGTTCAGAATTTTAGCGAATTTGTTAAAGAAATTATTTTAATATTTCATACTACAATAGTTAACAACATTATTTGGCGAGTCTTGTTTTATTTTTCTTTAATACATTTCTTTTTTATTAGTATTTAAATTGAAGTTATTTCTATGAGCTATATTATAGATAAAAATGAGCTCGTGTTGATAATTATGTTTATTTAATGGAATACGTTCAATACTATAGAGTATTGAATTTAAAAAGACGGACATACTTCACACGATGGGTGCAGCCACTGTTGTTAGTGAGATGTTAAGAATGTAAGATATGGAGGGGAAATTAATTTGTATCTGTAAGCAACGATAAACCATCGCTAACGAAAAAACGATTCTGAGAGTTCAGTTGATAATGGTGCTTTGTCAACAATATATACATATCATATAACTATGATAAAAAAATTACATATTTATTAAACACTTTCTTTAATAATATATATTTAAAATTGTACCTATTTTCTCGTTTCCCGTTTTCCCCCTGTTTTTTCCATTTTTTCCCATTTCTGGGAAAAACAAAAAATTACCTTAAATTACCCCCCCCCCAGTCAAATATTCTTTCAGAAAAAATGCTATACTTAACAATCGGAACAAGATTTCTGGTAGAAAAGTTTGCATAACAAATTGAGGGGTATTCTGCGATTAAAATAGTCCGAGCAAGCCATGGCTTGGCACTCTAAGTACATCTAAAATGAATTTGTTTTTTCCCTATTTAGGTAAAAGAGAAAATATAAATGCAAACAATTTTTTTCACCACCAAGTATAAATATTTTATAACTAAAATCTAGATTAAAGCAAGATAGCTTTCTGGTAGAAAGCATAATTCGTTGAAAAGTAAAATAATGAAATTGTAAACTATTTATTTGTTCGTTATTTTTGATTTTTCTCAATTATTATGAAAATTATTCAGGAAATTAAAAAATTACTTACTTACTCACCAACTAGATATTTTATTAATAAAAAAAAAAAGTAGCTGGTCACTCGTCTGTCATATTTTTTTTTCTTATTTCTCGGGAAGAATTGAATATAAACATTTTGTCGGCTTCGCACTGATAAGACATCGTTTAAGAAGTGATATCTAGTGTCCAATATGGGACGAAAAAAAGTACACTCTTAATGAGAGTAACTACGTATATATATACATAAAAACAGCGCAAAGAGGGGTGGGCCTATTAATCTATCAACCCTCATCCCTCTTATAACTACCAGTGTCATATTAACTGACCATTAAAATAGGTTATAAATAATCAAATAATGTAACATTTTAAATACGACTTGATAAACTAACCTCGTTACCAAATAGTAATAGATTTCTTAATAAAATATCATAAATTTAACTACTTTAGGTAGGTAAAGCAACATTATTTTTGACCGTATTAATTTAGTCGAAGGTCTTTCATGCATTTCTTCCGATTTTCTCCGGATACATAATTTTTTGCGTAAAACATGAACATAAACGGATAAACATACGTGTGAACAGAGAAAAAATATAAAAATATGACTTTGTACACTCTCGTTCTGTCCTTCGATTATATTCAGCAAATATTCAAGACATTATTTATTCTCATAAAAATACTAGTACTGTATTATTGAATCTCAAAACTAAAATATTATCAATTAGTAATTGCGGGCAACTGTATAGATACTTATTACTCGACAAGATTAAATACAATTTAATGACGGAGCTTTTAGAAAAGTTTAATGTAAGTATTGCATTCTACTTTATCTATTTTATTCGGAAATTTTGAATAACCCATTCGAATGAAAAACATATTTATAATTTATGAATTTTCCATTTAAAAAGAAGTTTAATTTTTACCCAGCAAACATACGCAATACATTTTAATAATAATGTGTTTAATTATCTATAAAAGACGTAAGCAACTTGAATTGCTTCCAAATGGTAGCTTGTGAACCTTTTTTATCTGGTCCGTGCTACCTTTATAAATTTAACTATCAACAGTCACATTAAAAACATATTGAAAAAAATTGTATTAATAGCTCGTGCAGCGCCTCGATACATTAAAATAGACATGGAATTATTTTTCCACGTTAACGTAAACATCCCTTTTCACGAATCTAGGACAAAATCCCGTTAACTTTTCGGTTTGAATCCAATATATTGTGAAAAGAAATAATTTAAGGAACAATCAACAGTCAAAATTATACTTGTTATAATTATCTGAACAAATTTTTTTCGAAAACAACAGATAATTTACTCATACCTAACGTGAAAATATTCATAGAGGCTTGAAATGTGGACAGAAATATTATATTTTCCTTTTCTTGATTTGATCGTAACATTTGAGCCATTTTTGGACTATTTAAAAATAATTTAATTTTGCGAGTTCTACGCAATTTTTATTTGATAGGTACTCTATAGATCAAATTGTTGGACCAAACAGAAATGCTTGAAAATTTAACAGGAAGTTCATTTTTTTTAGAATTAATAAGTAATATAAAAAAAAATTGAGTGTAATATAGTATTATTTTTTTTTTTTATAAAAGTTTTAGTAAAAAAATGTTTACGAAAATCGTTAATATTGGGGCCTTTCAAAATACGTACAACCGTCCCGAGTCATTTTTCGTTAACAATGGTTTATTGTTGCTTATATTATTATTATGGCATTCAATTTGTAATAAGCTATAGCTGTTATAACTTTATAAGTATTTTACATATGTACACTCTGATTGGTTAGATTGCTTATTTACTCCCGCTCATTAGTCATTGAAACACACTGTTGGTCCAAACCTGGTACTGTTTCAAAAAACTAGAAAGCTGGTATCCCTAATGTAAACGTACAATCTAGTCAAAAACCGCAAGGAATATGTTTGGTAAAAAATAGGGAGATTAATTTCTGTGAAAACTGGTCCCACCAAAGTAAATATTGATGAACACATAACAAAGTTGCAGAAAAAACGAATGAATAGTAAAAATTAGACTTTGTTTTCCCGTTTAATATTCATATTGATTTATAAACATAGGTACCTACAATAAAAAAATACATTTAAAATGCAAAATAACATACTTTGACACTTTTATCCTGTAGGTTTATTTTAATAAAATCAAATTTATAATTTAAGGGTTAGCATTTACATATTCATAAAGTACAACTGTCAACCTTGTTTCCTCCTTAGTTACGTATCTATTTTAAACAGTTCATACAAATACCATGTATATTATATAATATACAATATGATATTATCATACATATAGTAAACCTAATTATATTGATGTCTATAACAAAACTCAGAGCAAAATTTTAGTCGAAATGATAGTAAAGATTGGAAACTTTCCCTGAATGGATACCTAAATTAACGCTTTTTTCTACACGTGTTGAGTTTTTAGAACATTCCAGCTTTTTGAGTTACCTATTTATAGCTATTTCGATTTTTCTCGTTTTTTATTTTTTACTTGATTTTTAAATTTTACTATAGTTTAAAAAAAAAAAGTTGAAAATATCCATTTTATAAAATAGATTTTTAAACAATTTTTGGTTGTTAAAACTTTTGTTTATGTATAGTCTTTTATTTTCTAAATTTTTTTGAAGTTTTTGCAATTATCGTTTATGATCTATTATGATATTTAATCACTATAGTCAGTAGTATTACTGTGCGATATACACTTATAAAAAAGGAAATCCTTGCCATTTTATGTGCTTTGTTTTTGTTTTCAGTTTTTTTAGGGGCCGCCAAAATATTGGCATCCCCCTCTCAAAACTAAAATGACCCCAATGACTGCAGATTAATTGGATTCCCCAGATATTATATTTTTATTTAGCAACGGTGTCTTTAATTTTCAGTAAATGCGCTCTTCACTAATCGTGACTGCGATTATTGATCTATTATTTATTGTACGTGTATATTATGAGCTCAATATTACAATTTAGAATACTATTATAATTTATAAATAACATCATGCTAAATAAAATTTGTTCAATCATAAATTACGTTAAAAATACGAAAACGAATGAACAGTAAGATATTTCACTTGCATATTGTTTGATTGCCGTAAAACCGTGACTATTTTTGAAATTATCATCATATACTTTTCACCGATAGTAAATTTATTAGTTATAATTTATTTTTCATTGAAAACAAATATTTTACTCTACATCATAAACTGTTAAAAAATTCAATATGTAAACAATAATTTGGAGGAGTTTTGGAGAGGTTATTGTCGGGGGACTTAAGTCCTCCCTTTTATGCCTATGGTCATACAGGAACCAAAACCTAAAATACAATGTAGGCATTTATGGGAGACTCCTAACTCCTTCAAACCACCTGTGTAAAACAATAATCAGCCCCTAAAAAAAAATCCTCGCTATGCCACTGAGTCACAATAACAATAGGTTATTAAACTTTACAACTATACATGTTCTTCAACAAATTTACCTGTTATCATACCCGTAGAAGCATATTTTTATCATATATAACACAACATAATCTAGGGACGTCTTTACGAAAATATACGAGTATAACTACTCTACGTTAAGTCTGAAAAGTATGAACAATAAATTACGCCTGAAAAGCGTATGTATATGCAGCTTATCACTCATACCGACATGCTTAACAATGTATACCGTATTTTGCAAACCATAGTGTTGTTTCTTGTTCCTTATATTAACATAATTATATTAAAATAGCCAAAAATAATTTTAAAACATTGATGTATCTACTATGATTTATAAATTGAAAATAATTATCCTAGTAAAAAGATTCCAGATAAATACGATATAATAACGAAATAGATCTAATACTAATCTACCTATATTAATATTATTTAAATACGTAATGAATGTGTGTGCCTATTATTTAAGTAATGTGCTATAAATATTATCTTCTACCATTTTATAAACGAATTATTAATATTGAAAATTGCCATACGCCGTAAACAGTCTGTTATCGATGTAGTATTATGACATCTGGTTTGTTTACTCGTATACTTGGTTACAATTAATGAATTTTTGTAACTTTCAGTGTCATCCCAATTTGACGAATCACTTTGAAGAAAAGTTTTATCCAAATTAAACAGTAAGAAAAAATCTCAGGTTCCAAGTTAAAAAAAAAACATTCACCTAATTTGTTATAATCTCGTTCATTTCATATTGGTCAATTTCAAAAGTTTGGAATTTTCATTAGAATATATTATATTATTATCCGTGTACCGAAATACTGAAATAAAACTATGTAAAAAGCGGTAAGATAATGATGATAGACGTTCGTCCAAGATTTCTGGCGAATAATCCATTATCGAATTTAATCGTTTCTATCTTCATGTCAGTAACTGAACTTACTTAACTTACTTATTGAAGTAACTTTTTGGCATAGATAAAAAATTAGATAGACCACTGCCATAATAATGATGAGTGAGGTTATAAGGAGAGGTAAAATAAGGCGTTTTATTATTGTTTGGTTATCACTTTACCGCGTATTTTGTGATAGATAAGTGATATTTTTTGATGTTACATTTGTAAATTAGTAAATAATTTAATATTATTTTACATTTTTTTTTTTTTAATGTTTTATTTATTACGTTTAGCTTACGTTTTATAAGCTATGTTAAGCTAATCAATTAACATCCCATTTGGGTAATATCTTAGAACAGGTGCCTGGTAGTTATTCGAAAAATGACATTTTTATCACTAACCGCCTACGTGTACACCAACGTAACAGAATAAAATATCTCAATTATTTTAAATGTTATCGAGTATATTGTAGACTAATTATAGTTTATGATATTATATTCGCATATAGATTATGCTATTTAAGCAATTTGTTTTACTATACGTGATATAGTTACAGGTTGAATTAATTTTCACATATAACTGCGTTTAACAGTAAATGTAAGCAAAAGCTATAATACTAGAATATTTTCCCAAGAAAGACCTTTTACAAAGAAACAAAAAAATTACTATAATTACAACTAGTTAGAATATTTGTTAAAATAATTGTAAAAATTAAATTTATAATAATTATGTGTTTATGATATAAGACAAAATTTACTTATACCCATAGGTCGGAAAAATGATATATTTTGTAATACAGATTGATGTCATTTAAATCATTTGAAATGTATGATAACTAGTTTACCTCACAACAAACTTAGCTTCGAGGTAAATAAATTTTAATTTATTTAAATGTAATTTATGTATGGATAGTAGAGATTAAATTAAATTTATAAGGTTTTGAAAAAACTTATATGATATATTATATTGCATAAAAATTATATAAATGATGAAATCAGTGGAACACGTATTTAAAATATCAAATTATTTTGTAATAAAAATAAAAAAATATCATGTTGGTAATGGCGACATTTCATAATTATTGTACTACATAAAAGCTCTTATGATTTTTCGAAAAACTACTGGTATCCCTTTTTGATCATATACTGTCTAGCATAATGTCCGGAGAGTTTTCCAACAATATTGATGAGAACAAAATAATTCATACCAAAACGCCGGGAAAATTAACTTAAAAAATGTCTTCATAATATTTTTGCATCATTAAATATTCCTCCTTGGAATACATTATGTATTTCGTGTATATTATATTTTTATCATTGTTGTGATAAGTTTATCTACGTAAGTTATTTAATTATATTACTAAAGTAGTAAATTATTATTGATGTATAGCCCTATTGAAATTAGGTACTTATTGGTTATTATAAATACGAAATACCAAAAATAAATAAGATACTATGATACTTTAGGAGAGATTGGTTAACAGTGAATAAACCGTACAATTTAAATTTTTTTTTGCATAAATTGGCAACAATGAAATATTGTGACTGGCCTCTTATCAATTTTCTGAAAACTGTTACTCTGGTGATTCATCTTTCTATTTTTTATTTTTGGTTGGTCCAACTCGAATTTTTCTTCAAAAACGAGTATGTAAAAAAAAACTTACAGTTTATTCAGGACACCAAAAATACCGTCAGCTCTCGGTACTATTAGCAAACCCGTTGTGTTACCCATACCAAAACAAACAATAGAAAAATTATCCATATTACCAAGGTAACACATAAATTATCAAAAATAATTCAATTTTCGTACCAAAAATACCAATAACTCTGTTTTACCCCCCCCCCCTTAGCTTTAAGTTATTCTTGATCTAAAACTGTATCTACACACATTTTCAACTCAATTTATTCAGTAGTTTTGTCGTGAAAGGATAACAAACGTTTAAATGTCTTATGGGAAAGGGGTGAACAAATTACAGGATTGCGAATACAAAGACAATACCGGGTTTAAGTATCTACGACAAAAATTAAAAATGTGGATACTGATAACACGCATCTGCAACAAAAAAATCGATAATATCACGTTTACGAAGGTGTACAAATTTCGGGGTTGTAATTAAAAATTTATCCAAATTTTAACATAGTTTGATACCAGTTTTAAGTAGTTTATCCAACATGCGAATACCAGCAACATGCAGCTTTATATGAAAAACAATTCATATAAAAATGCTCAAAGTGAAGACAACAAAATAATAACAAGTAACTCTAGGAATAACATTATAATTATAAAAAAAATGAAACTGAGATATTTCACACGATGGGTGGCCAGTAGGTAACTATTATGGGTGGTAAGTTGGGAAGGTGGGATATGGAGAGGAATTTATTGTAGCTAACAATTAACCATGGCTTTGCTTACGATAAACGATTCTGAGCGGAGTTTGTCTATATATGTTTTGAAAGGCCATATTATTTACGATTTAAGTCAATATTTGATATTTAAATTCTTATAAAAAAAATTCTACATTAAGCATACTCTTGTTTTGAACATTTTACCACATCTAAAAAGACTTATATAAGTTTTCTATGTAAATTTCAAGTATATACGAATATTTTTAACTGAATTATAACAAAAAAACAAAATTGAAAATAATAAAACCGTTTATATAAATTTTCTCAATTATTAACAAACTACTTTGAAAATCAAAAAATGATCTTTGTCACAAACTAAATAAAATGTTCTTTAAGAAAAGGTATTACACTTGATACATCGGAGGAAGATTTTTGGCACAAATTTTGTAAAGTTTCAAAAAATAAAAAGAAAAAAGAAAAAAATAATCATTGTAAAACCATAACATTTTAACAATAAAATTGTCATATTTCTATCTGTAATATTAAAAAATGAATTTAAATATTAAAATTAGACAAATAATAACATTTTAAATATTTTAAGTATGAACTTTCTTTAAATGGCGTTTTAAATTACTTCTTAGAGAAAATGTCTTATTGCATATGTTACATTCAAGTCTTTTTTTTTTCTCTTGTATGTAATGTATTGTAAATGGCATTTTAATATGAATGCCTTCTCACATAAATGACATTTGTAAGGTTTTTCTCCAGTATGAACCCTTATATGTATTTTTAAAGTAGATAATTTAACAAATGTCTTGTTACACTCATGACATTTGAATGGTGTCTCCATTGTGAGTTAATTTGTGTGTTTTTAAACGCGTAATGTTCAAAAATGTCCTATTACATATGTTACAATTAAAAGTCTTTTTTTTTAATATGAGTTAATTGATGTTCGTTTAAATTTCTTTTTCGAGAAAATGTCTTCTTACACACTACACATTTAAAGGGCTTTTCTCCAGTATGAGTTCTTAAATGTGATACTAATATACTTCGTAAAAAAAATATCCTCTTACAAACATCACACTCATAATGCTTTTCTGCAGTATGGACCATTTTATGTATGTTTAAATCGGGTTTTCGAATAAATGTCTTTTTACACACATTACATTGATGTGGTCTATCTCCACTATGAGTTTTTTCATGAAAAGTCAAAGTGGCAATGGCAGTAAATGTCTTCTTACATACGTTACATTTGTATGGCTTAGATCGAGTATGACTTAATTTATGTTGGTTTAAACTATTTTTGTGCGAAAACGTTTTATTACATAATTCACATTGATAAGGCTTTTCTCCGGAATGAATTCTTAGATGGGATACTAATATACATCGTACAGAAAATGTCCTCTTACAAATCTCACACATATAAGGTTTTTCTCCAGTATGAACTCTTTTATGTAACTCTAAATGGTCTTTTCGGACAAACGTCTTATTACATACATTGCATTGGTGTGGTCTTTCCCCACTGTGAGTTCTTTTATGGTTGGTTAACGTGCTTGAATGAGAAAATTTTTTCTTACATATGTTGCATCCATACGGTTTTTCTCCAGTATGAACTCTTTTATGTAATTCTAAATGGTCTTTTCGGGCAAACGTCTTATTACACACATTACATTGGTATGGTTTTTCCCCACTGTGAATTTTTTTATGGCTGAATAACACGCTTACACGAGAAAATGTTTTCTTACATACGTTGCATTCATAAGGCTTTTCTCCTGTATGAACTCTTTTATGAAATTTTAAATGGGTTTTTTGAATAAATGTCTTATTACACACATCACATTGGTATGGTATTTCCCTACTATGAATTTTTTTATGATTGGAAAAACTGGATGCACGAGAAAAAGTTTTCCTACACACATTACAATCATAAGATTTTTTTTTTTCATGGTTGTTTGAAGTGATTTTTGGAAGAAATTTCTTCTTAGACACATCACATTGGTATGGTCTTATACGAGTATCGCTATGAACTTTTATTTGATTTTGTAAAACAGATGAGGTAGAAAATGATTTATCATATACTTTACTTGGGAATAGTTTTTTCTCAATGTGAGTTTTCATATGATATTTCAAATTCAATTTTGACGTAAATGAGTTACTACAATTAGCACACATAAAACATCTTTCTTGAAATTGTGATTCGTTATACAAAATAGATTCTATGGGATCGGTTTCAATTGTTATCTCACTCTCATAAACATAACCATCAATGAAGTCTACTTCTTTTTTAATAATAGTATGTATTTCTTCACCTTCTTTTTTAAATTTGCATATATATCTGAAAAAAAAAAAATCATAATAATAACATAAATGTTATATTATCATACTTAAAATATTAAATTAATATAAAAAAAAAATACAAAAGAATAAAATATGTACTATTATAAACATATTTTGAGTATATACCAGTAATATAACAAAATTCCTATCTGGGAACAGAGGACATTTTAATTTTTAAATGTTATACACAATTTGTACTATAATAATAATAATCTTTATTAACGGATAACATTTTGATCTAATTTTAATCAACTACTATGCACCTATAGAAAACAAAACTGATAATATAAAAGATGATTTATAATGAATTAGAGACTGGTGAACAGATTACCCACTCATTGTACAAAAATGATAGTAGGTGATCATAATGTTAAAATGGGCAGAGAGAACTAATACATAGATCCACAGTAAGACGAGATATCTTATATGAAACAAGCAATGACAATTGTACAAGACTAATTCACTTTGCTGCATCTAAAGAACTAATAATAAGTCGTACCTACTTTCCAAGAAAGGATATAAATACATAAATACAAATGTGTCTCATCAAATGGCCCAGAAATGATCTAGAAATAAACAAATACATTCCAAAAATATTCTCCAATATAAGTGACAACATTAAAAGAGGCTATAAACCACAAACAAAAATAATAACAGAACACAAACGGAACCCTAATCATTGACAAATTTAGTTTTTTTTTTGAAAAGCTACTAAACAGACCTTAACAATAATGAAAATGAAGAAATAGAATACCATACAGTAAAACAGCTAATTGAGGAACCTTCTCAAAACGAGATCAATACAGCAGTTTACGATTTCAAAAATAATAAGGCTTTGAGCAGAATTGTTAAAACAGTGGGATTACCACTAAGGAAGAAATTAACAGAAATGATTAAGTGTGTATAGATAATAAAAAAAAATTCCAGTCTGTTAGAACACTGCTATAATTTGTTCCATACATAAAAAAGGAAACACAGCAGTAACGGAGAACTATAGAGGTATCTCTTTATTTGACATAGGTTATGAAGTCCTAACAGTAATTTTAGAAAGAATAAATACATATGCCAATGAAATTATTGAAAATTACCAGTGTAGTTTTCGAAAGGGCAAGTCAACCACTGATCACATTTTTGTGCCAAGACAAGTTATAGCAAAATATTATGAATTTGATAAGGAGTTACACTTATTATTTATAGACTTCAGGCGGGCATATGACAGTGTGAACAGAAGTGAATTATGGAAAGGATTAGAATTACTCGGAATGCCAAAAAAGTATTTAAATATAGTAAAAATATGACTAAAAGATTTTTACAAAATTGCTCGGAACTATTTGTGGTAAAATCTAGCCTCTGCCAAAGTGACACCCTCTCATCCATATTAATAAATTTAGCTCTGGAAAAAATAGTATGAGATATAAACGAACAACACAAACAACCTTTTGGTTAGCAATATGAAATTTTAAGCAGTGGACAACTTTAAATACTTAAGAATAAATATTAATGATAAGAATAATATGCACCAGGAAATTAATGAAAAAACTATGAGTGAGAACTGGTGTTATTATAGTATAATCAAATTACTAAATTAAAACTACTCTCATGGACATCAAAGGTACTCCATTATCATAATTACTTGCATCCAATAGTAACTTATGCTTGAGAGACGTGGTCCTTGAAAAATGGCGATGAGAGGAAATTAATGATATTTGAGAGAAGAAATAATGAATTTTATTACAGAAATTATACAACAGAACAAATATTTTAGCATTTATCAGGAATAAACGGCTATAATGGTTTGGACACACCTGGAGAGTAGTTGGGCAACTAATAAATTTAATAATTAACTAATAAATATTTTTTTGGAAAATATAAACAAAACAAGACCCCTAGGAAGACTCAGAACCAGATGGATTGATGTAATAACCAGAGAACTGAAAAAAATAGACCAGAACATGACCTTTCAGTTAACTTAAATAAAGATGTATGGCGAGATCACTTGAAGGCAGCAATGATCCTTAACGGATCGGTAAGCTAAAAAAAAAAAAACAAAATTAATGGAAATAAAATTCCAATTACATTTCATAATACTAAATATTTATAGCTAGAATAAATAATAGTTTACAATTTAAATAGATAAATAAAATTTTAACCAAAACAAAAATACATGATATACACAAATTCAAAGTAAAAATTAAAAAAACAAAGATAAAACTAACTTTCATAACCTATTTATATTTCTATTACTAATATATTAATTTACTCATACACCTACATTAGGTAATTAATAATAAAACAAATACATTTTAAAAAGCTGTACACACTTCAAATTATAAATACCTATTAAAAGTACAGTTTGGAAGATATATAGGTTATAGTAAAATTTTGTTTATATACTAAAATCAAATATTGTTGCTGACATGACATTCAAAACAAAACAATGCTGAGCAGACTACAGAGATCAATAAACTAATAAAATTATTGTATTAGAGTTCCTTTTTCTTATAACAAATGAAACAAACCAACAAATATAAAACCAATGTATTGACATTTGTAACAATGTGAAGAAATTCAAACATTTTTAATAACCTTCTCACTTCTACACTATTTTTGATTAGCAACCTTTCTCTACTACGAAAAAAAAAATTATTTTTATATCTTATACATATTCAGAAAGAATCATAAAATCAAACCGCCAAGTTAAAACATTTATGAATTCAAAATCTTCTCAATTAAGATTCCAACTACCTAAGTTTAAAATTATGCAAGCCAAAATTTCTCAAATGAACAAATTTTAACTCATATTTCATCATTATAAAAGACATTGTAAAAACAATAAACCATTACAAATATTATATGGTGAACAACACAAGACATTTTTTCGGTACAATCACTAAAGTAATATTTCGCTTGTTTTATTTTTGAAACAAAATAACGTAATATTATGTTTAGAGCAGTAAAAGGGTTAACCAAGAAAGTGTTTACTGAGAAAAAAAATTGTTTTAACGCTTTTTTTTATAAATAAAATAAAATATATATTTTATTGTTATATTCTGAGTATTAACCATCTAAACAATGTTTGGTCTTGGTTTTTTTTGGACACAATATTCATATTAATACATTTACTCACTTTGAATCTAATGAAGAATTTTCAAAGATTTTATCAACTTCCATGATGAATATGTCGTTTTCAAATACTGTGAACATAAACAATTTATTAAAACTAAAACAAATTACATATAATAAAAAATGTTTCCTTAAGTACAATAATAAACACTAAGAATAATCAGACAAAAACAAATTAATCACGTAAAAGGAAAATGATTTTTCAATACATACCTACCAAAAATTTCTTTTTTTCTATTTATTTAAGGTAGATTCAATTTAATATTCTGCCCTATAAATCTTTTGAGTAATATTTTAAAAATATGAAAATCCTTACATTATTACCAATAGGATTGAACTATAAAAGACTTGAAGTATGGGAGAGTATGAGTTATTGCCTTATTGGCTTTTGGGTTTGGATAAAGTCCTAGTATTTAGAAGTCCATGTCGCTTTGCAATGGTTTATGGAACAAGGTATCGCCACAAACTATCGCTGGTCTACAGTGTGACCAATATACGCATCAAATATTGTACTAAACTAATACTTCACACGTTATACTGTTATTATATATTACAATAAATTATTCGATATTCTTGTTTTTCGATCACTTTTCACAGACCTGTATGGTTGCATGGTTTTTGAGTATAAAAATTTCATTTCAAACACTCAATAAAAATGTTCTCGTGTTCAATAACACGAGAGAGTTCTTATATTATTTTAAAATTTTTGTCCAGCATTTCTTTTTTCTGATAAGATTTGTAACAATATATTTATTTATCTACATACTTCTTAATAGGGATATGCAATTTTTCTTATATGTCATTGATTTAGGTCTTTAAATTTTTTCATCTGGTTGAAGTTTTCATGTATTAAAGATGATATTGTACGTTTTAAATAATGTTTTTTTGTCTAATCATTATTAATTTATTCTACAACTTCCGAATTCAAAACTCTAGAAATTCTCTGTACTAACGGGTAGCTACAACTGCTCCAAATATAACTGTTACGAATGTGTATTACTCCGAATTGTGTCTACATAAGGCAATCATGCATACCTATTAATCTTAAGTATTAAGTATTCATATTAAGTAATTTTTCAATTCATAAAATACCTCTTTTATATGCTTTGTTTATCCCAAAAAATATATCGAAAATATATTTATGTAAAAAGCAGATATTCAGAAGTCGATAAAATATTCTTACAATAGCGTTTACTGTAAATTAATTGGATCAGGATATCATCAAAACTATCCTTTCTCGATCCATTTAGTCAATTTGTCAATTGTGATACGTATCTACTGAATGGAACTACCTATATATATTCAATGCTAAAACAATAGATATAAGTAGAGTTTTTAAACAAAACTTACAGTTTTATTAATTCTGCGGGCATATACACATACTTTTGCTTGATAATACTGCACTGTCATTGTTTCATGACTGCCAAAAAGATCTGTACATACATTATTATACTGCAGCATATTCGAAAGTTAATCCTGATAAAACAAAATTATATTTTCTTAAAGTTTCTTCTTAATCAAAAGGCAATCCAGTTCAGTCAAAAAAACGCTATGCCTGATAAACACATTCAGATTCTAAATAATTGAGAAACAAATATTAACAATAATTATTTATCAATATGAAGGTAACAAAACACAAGGTTAAAAGATGAATTAAAATTTAAAATTCGGTATGAATCTAAATTAGCGCCTACGTGATTTTTTGAGTTTTTTTTTTTTCAAAATGTGTGATTTTTACGCGTACATGAAGAATATAAAAAAAAAAGTCAATACGGATCAACTTCGTTTTGAAATTATGGGAGGGGAAAACTTCATAAAGTTCGGGTTTTCCGTTTCACGTTTTCCTTAGTTAGAATTTAATATTTACAAAATGTGTGTTTTTTAATGTTTAATTCATTAGTTTAATCAAAACTTACTTATTATACTTATTTATATATTTTTTGTACATGAGCCTTGAAAAATAGCATTTTTGGAATTTATTCAAAATGGGGTCGAAAATTTACATTTTTATTATTATTATTTGTAATTATTGAGATTTCGATAACAATTTTGTTTTTTTCGAAGTCAGAATAAGGCTTTCTGGCTTAGTTTTAGAGTTCCAAACATTTAAACGCGAAGTGTTACGCTGCGTTACGCGAATGCAGTAAGCTACCCCGCCAGGTCTCTGGAAGCACTCAAAACACTTTTTCACTTTCCCCTGTTGCTTACCCGACGTGGTTTTGCACAACAAATCGAGTTATTTTTTATTAAAATTGTCCGAGTGAATGCAGCGTTTGAACGCTTGTAACTCTAAAGCTAAGCCAGACAGCCTCATTCTGATTTCAATGAAAATACTTCGTTATCAAAATCTCAATAATTAAAAATTATAATAAAAAACAAAATGTCAATTTTTGACTATATTTTGGATGAATTTTTCAAGGTTTATGTACAAAACCTATAAAAGTAAGTGTTATAAGTAAGTTTTGATTATATCAATGAATTAAGCATAAAAAAAACACATTTTGGAAAAAAAAAAAATTTAAAAATGTTAAATTCTAACTAAGGAATACGTGAAACGGAAAACCCGAACTTTATGAAGTTTTCCCTCATAACTTTAAAACGAAGCTCGTCCGCCTGGATTTTTTTTATATTCTTAATCTACACGTAATACCACACATTTTGAAAAAGAAACTCACAAAATCGGGTGGGCTCTAAACTAGATTTGTTCCATTTAAATTCGAAGCAATTACATTCGGAGCAATGTAATGAAATGAAAAGCTATTGGTACAACGGAGTAATAGATGCTCGTAATAGTTGTTTTTCGTGGCAGCGGTGTCTTCCCGTATTAGCAAACAATTTCGGTCCGTTATTATTTATCTTTATCATTATTTGTCCTTTTAAATTTCAAACAACCATGAACATACTAAAGCAAACAGCCATGGAAAATTTGTACAAACAGTTTTAGTCTTTACTACCATCTATTCATAAATAATAAAATAACTTTATTATCTATGCCAATGTGGTTATGGTGATATTTTATAATGCCAGTTACCGAATACCAGGTATATAACCACACAAAAACATAATTCTGAAACCAATCGAAAGAGTTCCCTCCAAAAAATGTTAATAGAAGAAAAGAAGATAATTGTTATTTACCTATTATAACATGTAATTTTGTGATATTTATGTATAGTTAATCGTTTTTCTATGATATAGTGTTTTTAGATATTAGTTATTTCATATGCTGTTCAAATTTAAACCACAGTTTTGAAAATACTAAATTTATCATTTTTAAAGAATAATAGCATTATGGGTATTACAGGTTTAGCTAAACTTATAGCGGACATCGCTCCGAACGCTATTAAAGAAAGTGAAATTAAAAATCATTTTGGTATGGTACCATTAAATAAACCATTATTAAACTCTTCGTCTTTTATTACAATCGTATCTATTTATCTTTTATTGCAGGCCGAAAAATTGCTATTGATGCGTCTATGAGTCTTTATCAGTTTTTAATAGCAGTGCGCAGTGAGGGAGCTCAACTGACAAGTGCTGATGGTGAAACAACCAGGTATTTACACGACTACTTATATTCAGTTAAACATAAAAAAAAAATGAAATCATCTTATTTTCAATAAACTCATGTTCCAGTCATCTCATGGGTACATTTTACCGTACGATACGACTTATGGAAAACGGTATTAAGCCAGTTTATGTATTTGATGGTAAACCACCCCAAATGAAATCGTCAGAGTTGGAAAAACGAAATGATAGAAGACAGGAAGCACAAAAAGCATTAGAAAAGGCAGAAGAAGATGGTATGAGCATACATTTGTTGGACATTTGATCTGATTATAAATGTAATTTTTAAATGTTTGTTTTTTAGGTAATGCTACAGAAATTGATAAATTCAGTAAAAGATTAGTAAAAGTAACTTCAACCCACACAGCTGAATGTAAAGAATTATTAAAATTGATGGGAGTTCCATATGTCGAAGTATATTTTTATTTTTTGTTTTATTCTTATATTTTATACAAATAAATAGGTAGTTCATCTTAATAGTAGTACATTTAGTATATCCTAGTACAGTACAGTAACTTTATAAAATTATTGTCAATGAAATGTCCCAAAAATTAAATATTACACAGGTTATAATTTAAAAACAATAAGGAAAATTAATAATCTTGTTGATTCAACAATTTTATTACCTTATATAATGTTTTATCTTTTAGTACAAAGTTTGGTTTATCCAATTATCAAGACAAATATTAGTTGAACTCTAGCTTTTTGGTTAATATGGAAAAATCCTAATATTAACTTAAAGTTAGTTTTTTTTTTTTTAATTCATAGGCTCCTTGTGAAGCTGAAGCACAGTGTGCCGCTATGGTAAAAGCTGGTAAAGTGTATGCAACTGCTACTGAAGATATGGATGCTTTGACATTTGGTTCCCCAGTATTATTACGCCACATGACATTTAGTGAAGCCCGAAAAATGCCAATTCAAGAATTTCAGTTAGAGACTGTATTGGAAACAATGGAAATGTCTAGAGATGAAGTAATTTAAATTTTAAACTATAGAATACAAATAACTCGTTAAATTGTTTCAACATTTCGTTGTTTGTTTTTAGTTTATAGATCTTTGCATACTGTTGGGATGTGATTACTGTAACAGTATAAAAGGTGTTGGACCAAAAAGAGCTATTGAGCTTATGCGACAATATAAATCACTAGAAAACATTATTGAAAATCTAGATGTCAAAAAATATCAAATACCAGAAAATTGGCCGTTCAAGGATGCTAGGAGATTGTTTATCGATCCAGAAATAACTGATCCTGAATCTTTGGAAGTAATATTTCATTGTTTTTAAATAAATACCTTGTTAATAATAAAATGTATAATATCATGTACCTCTACATACAATATAAATAGATTTATAAGGCCACCCAACTTACATAACTGTGTTTATAAATACCCTCTTACTACTAACAGTATAAATAAGGTATACATATTTATTATATATAGTTGAAAAAGGCTGATTGTTAAACAAATTCTTTATCTATGTATTAAATTTATCATAAATGTTTGTATTTATTTTATTATTACATTATAGTTTATACTATACTCGAGAGAGCATCGCTGTTTTGTCGTCAAATTATCCCACTCTCTATGTGGTGAATGGTGATGAATACCACAGCAGCGATGATGACAATGTTAGTTGTCACTCAGTTGTGTTGTCTCAGCTAATAGAGTATAACAATGAACAAAATAAAAAAATTTAACAATTGAACAACAGTTCAAGTCTTATTTAATGTTTTTTTTAAAATTTAAATTATCGTTTCATTCTTTAATTATTATTAAATGTTAAAACTAGAAATTCACTCTTAAGGAGCTATCACTTAAAAATATAATTCATAAACATAGATACTATAATAATAGAATGATTGGCAATAATTATAATTTATTTAATTAGTGAAATATTGTTTTCAACTCTTTCACTTAACTTTTGAAAATCAATATCTATATGTGTGTTGGTGTTTAGGTTTGTGTCTATTAGGCTCAAGCACGATAATAATATTTTAATTTTTAATTTACTGGAATTTGTATTTCCGTATTTTCAGCTTTTGTTTTAAATGTATGAAAATGATTTTCCCTCAGTCAAGTTAAATAATCCAAGTCTTTGGTTTGTTTTTGTCATGTACAGGCACTACTTGCGAAGTTTGATTTAATTTTTTGTCAATTGCAGTCTGGACATTATGGAGTAAATATTTGTCAAGGCAGTTGTGGCTGTATTTATAGAATATAGATGTAGGTGTTCTAGAATATTTGCGAGCCACAATAATCCTAGGTTTTCTATAGACATTGATGCTTGAACTCCAATGTATAATTTAATATTAGTTGGTTAGCTATAGGTTTGTTTTTTTCAATAAATTGTTCAATGTTAGATCAAAATTATTATAATTATAATGATAACATTGCGTGGACATTCTAGAATGTTCTACGCTTGCCTGGTTAGTTTAAACGTAAATTATTGTCTGCAAAAAAAATAAATATATTTCATAAAAGTGTAATAAATGTTGTATAAATTTTACTGGTTGGATTGCAAGTTGGCCGTCCTGGGTTACAACCATATATTAAATATGTTCATGTTCAAAATATTTTATGTTATACAGAAATATGATTTAGAAATCCATAAAACACAATTTTTCTTACAAATTAATGATATAATATTTTGTATAATATGGATTTCTTTTCATTGTATAATAAAATCATACTATATTAATAATATATTTTGCTCATTTATTCATTTAAATTATATATTTTAGTTAAAATGGGTAGATCCAGATGAAGATGGTTTAGTTAAATATTTGTGTGGTGATAGAGGATTTGCTGAAGATAGAGTAAGAAATGGCGCTAAGAAGCTTTTGAAATCTCGTTCTGGTACAACTCAAGGTAGATTAGACTCATTCTTCACAGTAATTTCTACTCCAAATAAACGTAAAGTGAGTTAAAATGATATATAAAGATGTATGAATTTCAACTATTATTTTATTCATATTATAAACTAATTTATTAATATTGTTTAAGCTTTACTGTGGTGTTAATATAATTTTAATGCTATTATTATTAAATATTTTAAAAGAAACCATTAAAATAATCTTAAATTACTACAGCTTTTCTATTAATATATTATATTTTAATTTTACTAAAATGATAATATAATATGAATACATTACATTTTTTAATACTTAAAACTATAATGAACTTAATTGCGTTTAAATAAAGATTTTGAGTAAATATCAGAATTAAAAAATGTTTCATTGCAATTTTCTTTGAAGTATCAAACTGAATTTTTTAATATTCCCTTACCAATGATTACATAAGTTATGTATTCAATATATTTTTATTAAAAATTGCATAAACTCAAAATAACTATATTAAACATTAAAATTATATTATAATTTGTTTTTATTTTATTTCAAGATTTATAATAAGTCAAGTTACATTTTTAATTAGAATATTAATTGTTTATTTTAAGATTGAACAAGCCAAAACAACATCAGAAGCAAATAAGAAATCAAGAAAAGGCAATTTTGCTAAACGTGGTCGACCTTTAAAATAATAGTAAACTACACTATTAACTATGTTCCAGTTATATACTACAACTTATATTAAACTAATTATAATTTGTTAATTTTAACTTTTTGTAATATAAGTTCTAATCCATAATGAAAAACCAGCTAGGTTTTTTTATTATATAATAAGATTATACCTAGTATAGATAATATATGTAAACTTTTTCTGGCAATAAATATTTTTCTTAAATTTTATTTTAATTGAAATTCTGCCATCTGGCATGCGCCATATGTGTCATTGATATTGATACATTTTATTCACAGAATAATGCTAACACATATTTAATTATTATTTTTTGTATATGCATTAAATGGTATTGAAAGACAATTAATGATATCAAACATCTTATATTATAGATATCATACACATAATTGTAATAAAAAAGAAAAACAATTCTGTTATAAGTAGTACAAAATTAGAATAATATGATTCACCCTAAGTTGAATTGACGCTATCAACCGTATTTACCTTTGTCAGTATCAAATTACATTTTAAAATCATAACCTCAAAAAATTAAAATTTGATAACCGTACCACTATCAGCAACGTTGAATAAATCAAATTCAAGAATTCAATTCACCAACAAGCTTTTAAATTATTGTGTATCATTAGATCTAATAGTAAATTCTAAACAAAATTTGTATCTATCACAAAATATAGTCCTATTGTCACATGACAATTTGATTATAATAATTTATTATAAGTTACCTACAAAAAAAAAAATGTATGCTATTGTCACTTAAACATATTGAATGGAATATTTTTGAACTTTTATTTCAGTTTGGCATGATATTCGTTTAAATTCAGATAGTTTTGAACAGGTTTTAAACAGTATGTATCTATTATAAATTTTAAATTTGTTCCTAAGCTTAATTATTTATTTGAAGCTTCAAATTTGTTTTAACATTGGTATTTTATAATTGCCATAAGCATTATATTGTCCTTGGTTAACTTTTTTAAGAGTGTGTAATGTGTAATATTGCTATGTGCAGTAGGTATGCTTATGTTTTACAATCATAGCTGCACACTGGAGGGGATCTGTATTGACCCTCAACCTATAGTATGCAATAAGTTACAATGTTTTGATTGTATTTCAATCCTATGTAGTCAATGATTCACCTTTGGAACTCCAGCATGTAAGTACTCGTAAATATTGTTACTTAATATTAAATACATACTCTTAGTTAGTTCTTTTTCTTTTTTGTCGAATTTTCCCAGAGTGAAAATATTATGTTATATATTATAATAGACACAAATACACAATACAGTACAATAGGTAGTCTTCATTATCTTGGAAAATTCCACAAAAAAAAAGAAAAAAGTATTATAAATATTTATCTTCCCCAGTACTTTTGAACGCTTTTAGTAGCTCCATCTGAACCAAATAATTAGTATTTTTATAGACAGCTTGAAGAGATAAAATTTTGGTTGAATTTAGATTTGAAATTCACCATATTATTAAGGTTATTTTTAGATTTTAAGCACCCCTACAGACTTCCCAAGTGGTTTCAACTTTCAACCCCTCTCAAACCATTCTTATGCACAAATTTCACGTTTTCACAAGAAATACTGTATTTTAAATACTTTTACAAATTCTTGAAAGTAACATAGTTAAAATGTATATTTATATACATTTTTTTCAAAGGAGTCAAATCTTTAGAAGGTTTGAACTTCCAACCCCCAACCACACTGTATGCAAGCAAAAATTTCAGGAATTAGCTTACCTTATTTGATAAAACATTTTATTCAATTGTTATCATTATAAAAATTAAAATAAAACATAAAGTATTATAACGGCAACAAGTTGATTGGAGAAAAATTTGACTCTAGTGACGGAATTCTTTTGTTCATGTATATTTTTATTATTTATGTAAGAGGTATTATATTTGGGGATTTTAACAGCTGTAAATATTTCATGTTTTAACTTACATGTTTTTTTATATTAACTTCTTTATAAATAGAAAATATTAAAAATTAATGAATTATTATAATTACATATTTATATCATAAGTTATATTATTAAAAATAATATTATTTACAAAACTATATCTCAAAAGCCTTTATACATTATACTTCAACTAAAACTATTTAAAGTTAACTATTAAAAAACAAGGTTTGAAGTTAAAACTTTGCTTTTTTGTCTAATCATGCATATTTAAGAAAATAACATTTGTATTGTTTACCAAATACCTATTTATATTACATATTTCTCATTTTTGAATGCTTATATTATTTATTTTAAAATAACTGTCAACTGCTCTAGCAATTTGCTTCAGTAAATATTTAGATTTGTTTTCAGAGACCATATTTATTTTGTTGGAATTTTTATAATCTATGCTAAAAGTGTTCCTTAAGTAAATGACATTGCATGAATACATTTTATAAATTAGCAACCTTCCTATATATATAAAAATGAAGATTAAGATTCTTGAATGATTAATATTCATTTAAAATAACTATTGGTAAATTATAATATTTAAAAATTATATTGTAAAGAAAAATTCTAAGCTATATTATGTGATCTACAGATAAAGTATACAATTTTGCTAATGTTAATAGAATAAATAGTACAGAGTTTAAGGATATTACTAAACAATATATTTTATTTAATGAATGTAATTTTGAAATGACTAAGTACCTACTTTATTAAATACCTAATAAAAAGATTTAGTAAATCATTATAAAAATTAAAGAATTATTTAAAAAAAAAAAAAACATATTTTATATATATATATATATTGTGTCATTTTTTAATATATCAATATTTTAATTAATTTCTCTCTGCTTATCCTACACTCATCCATCCAGCAGGTAACACATCGTCAATATTTTTAATCACAGCCATCTTTACAGATTTTATATTTATTGGATCTACACATCTAGTGTTGAATTCAGTTTTGTACAGTGATTTCTAAGCTATAATATAATGAATATTGCATCGTGACTCGGAGAACCTATTTTGCTCAAACCAATTATTGGCCATCACTATTTTATTTAATATTATTCAAGGGATGAGTGAAAATAATTAAAAATATGTTTCATTTTAAGAGAAGTTTGAATAAAATAATTTAGGAACTACCAGGCTATGTGATAAACTACATACTATAGAGCAGTGGTTCTAAATCTTTTTAGAACCGTGACCCAAATTTCCCGCCGAAAATTTATCATGTCTCACATGGTTTCACTTTTCAAAAAGTAGTTTATGAAAACTGGTGCGAAAATCAAAAAATGACTCCCTTAAAGTACCACCCCAGTAAGACTTCCTTTTGGAAAAAGTGCTACACTTGAAAATCAAAATAAAATTGCCAGAAAAAAAAGTTGTCCACAGATAGAAATAAAAAAATTAAAATTTTTGTAAAACCAACTCAGAATCTAAAAACACAAATTTCTTGGAAACTATATAATTCAAAACAATTTTCGCAACACACCAAAAATTTAATTAGGAACTCACCAGTTGTTTGCAACCCACAGTTTGAGAAACGCTGCTATAGAGTATAATTTACACTTTACATGTTTATGAAATGTGGCAGAACACAAATAGGCTGTAGACACCATATTATGCAAAAACAAATATCAGATACTTTTCAAATAGTTTTGTTATTACATTTATGTACTAGTCATTAAAGTTTTATTTCATTTCAAATTACTTAATATTGTTTGAATTTAAAACCAAACAAAAATTAAATTTAAACAATTTTACCTTGTTGTTTACCAAATGTTTAACTTTTACTAATTTTATTTCTAGACTTGGATGTTTTATATTGCTTGTATCTAGTTTTTCATTAGTAAAAACGATTGTAGGTACAATTAATTATTATAATAATAATTATACCTATCTATTTATTTAGGTTACTTTAGGAATACTTGTTCGACACAAAAAATATAGGTACTTACCTATTAAATATTAAAAATACTTGTCATTTTTAATATCAATTGTTATTTTTCTCACTTATACTCATTATGTATATGCTTATAGTTATTAAGTATCTGGGCGTATAGGGTCTTGAGTAAGTAAGTACACATTGAGTTTGTATAAATTATGCTTTTCACCCATTTAATTTATTTTTTAATATTGTGTTCAATCTACTCGTCTGATAATTTTAATCAGTAATTATATATTATAATTATTAAGACTTTTATGATCAATTCCTATACAATATTGTAATATTATGTCTTACACAAAAATAGGAGGGATGAACTTTTTGAGTGTATTTTAAATTTATATTTTCTTTGGTACCCAATGATTTTCTTGTAAACACGATACATATCATATCTATATGCATGTTAAGTATGGTAGATTTGTGAATCATAGGTTATTATAGTAAATATGACCTAATATTAGGCTAAAGTTTATTACTTTGACTTTGAAGATTTACATGTGCCCTTATTAGTCATAGACATTAGTTATATGTATGCATTATTATTTATTATATGGTTGCACCTCTTGAGTGAATATATAAATTCTTTACTAAAAGTATTATAGACAGATACTTATAATTAATAATTATTTATTATTTATAATTAATGTAGGTAATACTAATGAATTAATGATTTAAACTAACTTCAGTACAAACAAGTATGAACATTTAACTATAATAAATAATTCAATAAAATTAAATTTATATTACATATTTGTGTTAAATAAATTGGTTCTTATGATAATATTATCGTGTTTATACTTCTTCAAATTTGATTCAATTGTTCAAATTCGGTATTTTAAATTGAATATAATAGACTGAATTAATCATATATTTTGCAAAATAGTATTTTATATCATTTAAATAAATAAATATTAGAGTGATCCTTATTTGTAGAAAAAAAGCATATATTAATGCTTTTAATATAGGATCCCCTAAATTTGTTATTGTTATGAGAATAAAAGTTTTGGTTAATACATCCTGGGGTGTTGCAAAATGACAAAATATGGTAATTTAATTTTTTTTAGACCTAATTAAAGAAATATAACAATGAGCAAAAAATGTATATTACTTTAGTTGTAGAACATAAAATGTTCAATAAAAACCATATTTATATTATTTCTTGAAGAAAAATAATAAACTACAAAATCTTTTTTTTTGACGAAATTGATAATTTATAGTTATTTAAATATATTTAGATAAAGTATTTGTATATAAAGTTCATTGGATTGTAAATTTTATTGTTTGTGTCAGATTTATTTAATATTAATTTAATATTAATGGTAATTTACCAATATGTACTATATCAGCATATTATTTATATATTATATGCGAGGGTAAAATATGGTAACCACAACTAAATTAAAACATTTTGTTTAATACGATTTACACACTTTATACTTGAATAATAATTATGTAGCAAACATATTATTATTTATTATTTATGTAAATTTGAATAATGAACAATTTTATTTCTTAGTTTAAAATATTCTTTTCCCATCACACATACAATAAGCTGTCCTCTATCATTCTTGATAGCACCCAACCACCTGTTTCTTGGTATTCCTCTTTATTCCTATGTTTATTTTCATTACATTTCTTACTGTTTCTTATTTCTGTTTCCTCATGACATGCCTAAACTATCTCACTTTATTTTCTCTAATTTTGCTTATTATAAAACCACACCCAAGCTACACTATGTACTCATTCTGTGTTCTATTTTTCCTTCTACTAACCAAAATTCCAAACCATATAACATAGTCAGTCTAGCCACACTTTTATAGAACTTATCTTTAAATCTCATTGGAATTCTTTTGTCACAGAAAATATCTGCCACTTCTTACCAAGATATAATGTACATAATAATACATAATAATAATTTACATATATATTATACTTTATATAAATGTACTTTTACAAGTACTTATCTAATTATGGTATTATTATTAGAATATTTTAAATAATCTGTTAACAATTTGATTCTCCGTAAAGTAAACAAATACTTAAATTATAATATATTTTTTAATGCTTCATTAAAAAAAAAAATTAATATTTTTTATCCAAATTATTATTTATTTTATACATATTATATTAAATTTAAATATAAATTGTCTATGAATATAAGTTGGTTGTAGATATCATGAATATCAGTTATTCCAAATTTTTAACTATACATTATAAAAAAGTTATAGTTAGAAAGGTTTGATGGCAATTTGTTTGATTAGTTTGATTAGTCTAAGCGCTCTGAAAATTGTATTTAAAAGGTATTTCATGTTTATCTAGTATCACAGTTGATAAACATTTGATATTATAACTTGTATAAAATTATTAAAAAGTAAAAATAACTAATGAATATTAATTTTTTTTTTCTCTAAAGTTATTATATTATAAATTAATTTTAGTTAAATATTACTTTAATAATTGTATAAACATAAGAGTTAATTTATCAATACAGTACCAACTTTGCGAAACTGTGTCAGACAATTTTAAAATAAATAATTACCTACTTTTAAATGAATTTCAAATTTGTCTTTTTTTATAATCATTATTTGAGTAATTTAAATTTTAACAATTTTTTCTTTTTTAATTCTAAGTTAATAATAATAATGAAATTTTTTTTGTTATTAGGGTATTTTGTCATTAATGTGCAAGTTATTTTTTTTTCTTTTGACTATTCTACTTCTCTTACTGACTATATATACTGCATACAACATGTTTGCAAGATTCAATGTGATACATACATTGCATTCTGTTTAAATTCCCAGTCTTAATTATAATCTAATATTAACTTTAAGGAAAACATGGTTGTTTGGTACTTATAAATAAAAATTATTTTATCCTTTATTTTCATTTCTTTTCTAAATTTAATTTCTCAGTTATACAATTTTAATAATTTTAAGATATCTAGTAATTATGTGTGGAAATGGGAAAACTAAGTATTGATTATTCACAAAATAAATAGTGTTGAGAGATAATATTAAACGTTTTATTTTATATGTACCTACCTAAGTAATAATAATGTAATCATTATTTTTTTCTATTGAAATAATTGGGTAGAAAAATATTTTAATATAAAGTATATACATTTCGTTTCAACTGATAACCTATAATTAAGTTTTGTTTAGTTTATAATTTGAGTGTCCAAAGAATTTTTTTTAACGAAATATGTCAAAAATAAAATTTTTCCAGAAATAGAATAGCATTACCTACCTATTTAATATAAACTATATTATACAAAATTAATTTGAAATTCTAAATAACTTGTTAACACAAACAAAATTGCATGCTTTATGTTTTTTTAACTTTATGATGGTGTAAATAAAAATGATCATTGTTCTAGATGAGTGACTCCGAGGACGAAACTGCCTCAATGGAGACTACTAGAATGTACAAAGATGACTTAGAGTTATCTCGTATGTCATTATATCTTAGTTCCCAGGATCTGATAAATGGTTCTCCAGGGGCTGCTCAACATATAAGGGTACATTTTTTTTTATTATTTTCTATTAATAACATAGCCTTTATTGAAAAGATCATTTTTATAGAGGTATTATTAATTTATTATAAAGAAATAAATACTATGCCAACTTAGTTGAATGTATGAAATTTGATTTGTTTTTATCTAGCCTGAGAGCATAACATTTGATTCAACGCCAGGTGACATATCTGTGGATTTTGTACTTGTTTCATCATCCAAAGCCAAAGCACCAGTAGATTTTGATGGTTGGAATCGTAGATCTGCTTTTGAAGAAAGAATTAAAGAACAAGGATTACTGCTTGAAGAAGATGTAGTTGGTGGGTTGACATTTGTCAAAGTGCATGCACCTATACCAGTGTTACGTAGATATTGTGAAATATTGAAACTACGAATGCCTATGAAAGAGGTAAATTTGTTTGTAGAAAATTAATTGTAGGTTTATCCATAAATTCCATTCCCCGAATAAAATATATACACATAGAAAGTAATAAACAAATTGTTTAGTGCAACTTTTGTTTTTGAATATGTAATTTTGAATTGAAGTTATAAGTTTAATACAAACATATAGTTAGTTTAGATTTGCATTATATAATTATTTAGCTTTGAATCATGTTTGTATTTTTGAATAATATACATTTCATAATTATAGATTTTTATAAAAAAAATGTCTTCACATTTTAGTGCCCAATTAATGAACATACACCAGAAAAAGGTTTTGATGTATTGGACAAGGTAAAAAAAATGATTGGTTGTCTTGTACGAATTTTTATCACTATTGATCCTGGACCATTTAAACCTAATACGTACATTTTAACAGCAGAATATTCACGTGAAAAAAGTTATTTGTAAGTTTCCGAAAATAATCATGATATTATAATATTATATTACATATACTATATGCAATCAATAAAATTTATATATATATATATATTTTAGATTTAACGAAGATGACCCAGAATTCTTTTCTGCGGAAGTTCGGACATTAGTTATAGACTTTATTTTAAATAGAGTTAGCTGGGGAAAAGATCAAGGAGATGTCAACTGTGTTGGAATTCAGTGTCTTTTAGATGAAGGTGTATACAGAGCTGCTTATCCTTTACATGATGTAAGTTTTCGTGTTATTTTTTTTTCAAATTAAAGTTAGTTTTAATTTGATTAGAATTAAAACAGTTAGATTATAGTTTTAATTTTAGTATTAATAGAACAATATTATATACTATACAGTATTACAATTCTGATTATTCAATTTACCTAGTACCCACATACTATTAAAATGATTATCTATATAGAAAGTGTTGAACAAAACCTTGATTTTTAAGGTCAAACTAAATTTGTATTTATGTCAATCAGCAACTCTTGTGTTTATTTGTTTAAAATCAAAGTTTTAACCAATGTTTTTAAGGTTGTATTCAATACTTAATCATATTTTATGTAAATAAATAAATATTTGTGTCAAGCTATGATATTATTCAAAGTAACTTACTGATCATTTTCATTTAACTAATAGCGTATTTTTAATAAACATTTTAATTTTCAAGAACAAAGTAAATATAAGGGTGTAAATAAATTATTATCTACATGCAACATTTTATTTATAAAAATATACATAGGAGAGAAGAGGGGAGAGGAAGACCAAAAAAAGAGATTTTTTTTGATTTTCCTAATAGTTTTCTTAATAAACAACTTAATTACTTGTACCTATATTATTTTTTTTAATTTTATTTTATGTGTGTTTTTGTGTGAGTCATATTATATCTTAAATGTTAATAATCTATAATTACCTATGTAAAATGGATTGCAAAGTCCATTTAAAAAAAAACTTTGGAATTGTGGAAATAATTATGCATTAATTGTTTCTGTTATTTTGTTTTTTTATTGTAATTAATTTTTATTATATTAGCCTATATTATTGTTTGCTTACATCAGCACTTTCTAGACATGTTACAATTTTCATAATATTATTTTATTAATACTATTATTACTATTGTGATTTCTATCATAAGTTATTCTGGTTCCATATTTTATAGTTATTTTAATTTAAAACTTTCAAGTTATATTTTGATTTAAAATGCTTACTTAAATTATTTTATTATTTACAATAATCATTCGTTATGTAAATTATTGGGTAATATTAGGTACTTCAAACGATAATTTTTTTTTTCCGTTAATGAAGATGTAGATAAAACACTAATATTAAATTAAATTTGATTATTTTGATTTATGGATCATTTAACCTTTTTAGTAAATTATAAAATATACTAAAATTTGATTTATCTTTATCAATTTAAGTAACAATACTTTCTTAAATATCAATATACAAGGTGATCCATTTAAGTTTTTACACTCATTATCTCGGAAAATATTAACTTTATTATTTATTTTTTAGAACATTTAAGAAACAAGCAGCTCCACAATTTTATATTTATGTTTTTTTTTTGTCACTCTTATTTTGGGGGGTAAAATCACTACCTACTTTTGATTTTAAAAGGCAACCTATATTAAAAAGTCCCTAAATAGATGGAGTATTAGTTAAAATAAATTGTTAACATTTTTTGATTTCTGTCAATCTGTTGACGAGATACTCCACTTTTAAGTTTGAGTTGGAGAAGAGTAGTGACACATTATTAATACACCACCCTCCATACCATCACACAAATGATACTCTACTATTCTCCTCCAACCCAAACTTAAGATTAGAATATCTTGTTAACGGATTAACTTAATATTATGATTTTGTTGGAAAAACTTAAATATAAATAACTATTTATGTTTTACTTTTAGAGGTTATAGTCAAGGTATGTTTTGACTATTAATGGTTACTAGCGCTGTACTATAATTTATTAATAATAAACAAATCATTTTTATTTAGGGAGAACATATGACTGGGAATTCACTTCGACATCAACTATATGTTGAGTGGGCTATGATGAGTAAATGGATTCGTAAACAGCCCATTGATCAAATCAAAGAATACCTAGGAGTGAAATATGCTTTTTATTTTACATGGCTAGGATTCTATACACACATGTTAGTTCCAGCAGCTATTTTGGGTCTGATTGTTTTCTTCTATGGTATTTTCACATTTCCTAAAAATAAATTTAGGTAATTTGATATTTTCATTTTAATATATTTCACTTATTTTTATACTTGTTAATTCATATTATTTTATATTTAGTTCTGATATTTGTAATGCAACAGACACAATAATGTGTCCATTGTGTGATCGTACATGTGATTATTGGGAACTTTCAAATACATGTTTTTATGCAAGATTAACATATTTATTCGACAATGACTTGACTGTGATATTTGCTTTTCTTATGTCTATTTGGGGTAAATTAATATTTTTATAACATTATGAATATCACTGATAATTAATATACTTTAATTATTTTTCTAGCCACTATGTTTCTTGAACTATGGAAACGATATTCAGCTACAATTACACATCGCTGGGGTTTGACAGGATTCACATTTGAAGCCGAACATCCAAGACCACAATATTTAGCACGGTTATCTGGAACTAATCACACCAAAATAAACTTAGTTACTGGAAATATTGAACCGACTGTACCTTTGTGGAAAAAAATCCCGGCTACATTATTTAGCATTTCTGTCCTTTTGTTTTTGGTAAGGTTCATTTAAAATAATATTTAATTTTTTCTTAAACTTATAATTAACTATGTGTTTTTAAGATTATGATTGCAATCGCTGCTGTATTTGGAGTAGTGCTTTATCGTATGTCTGTTATAGCATCACTTAGCGTTACAAATCAGTCTGATTGGATGAGTAGTTATAGTAATATATTTATCCCAACCACAGCTGCAATCATTAATTTGGTTTGCATCCAATTATTAAATTTTGTAAGTTAACATATATATCTATATTTTTTAATCTAATAATTTAATAAATTATTAAATTTATTTTTATTCTTAAGTCTTCTTATAATAAATTATCTTTAGGTAAATTTAATTTTAAATTATGTTATTAAATTTTGAACACCAAACTAATTAATATCAAGGCATTGAGTTTAAATAAAATATTTACAAAATAATAGAATTTAATACTAGTATGAATACATACTGATTTGATTTTTAAATATTTATTTAAGTTTTGTTTAACATATTTATTGTGTTCTAAAACTGACGATAGTTCAGACAAATGACAGAAATCTCTTTATTTTTCCATTTATATTCACCTAATCAATTTTGAATAATTTTGCTATAAATAAGTTGTGCTATACTTAAAAGCATTTTCTGTAGAACAAGAAATGCAGAAATATAATCCAATAGACCCATAATATAATATAGCGTTTGTACCATCAACATCTTTTTTATGTTGGTTATTAGAAAATAATATTAAATTTGGTGTGTGAAAAATCTTTCTTACATTAAACAGATCAATAAAATCAACTACTATTAATTATTTTTTAAATTTAAAATTAATAAACTTTGTAATTTTTATGTTACTTACATTATTTAGGTTTATGATAAAGTTGCCATTTATTTGACTGAAATGGAACTATTACGCACACAATCAGAATTTGATGAATCTTTAACAATAAAAATTTATCTTTTCCAATTTGTTAACTATTATACATCAATAATTTATATAGCTTTTTTGAAAGGAAAAAATGTTGGTTATCCTGCCAAATATCTACGAATATTTGGTCTGCGACAAGAAGAGGTAATATATTATATGCATTTTTTATATTGTCTGTATATAATTAACATTGTGATTTTAGTGCAGTCCTGGTGGATGTCTTATGGAACTAAGTATCCAATTGTTTATAATTATGGTTGGACAACAAGCATTGAACACTGTTGTTGAAATGATAATTCCGTGAGTAATTCAAATTTCAAATACAATAAATCATATATTTTACCAAGGAAATTTGTTATTTGATAAAATAATAAAAGTTTCTTTTTTAGTGTGGGTTTAAATTGGTTCAATTCGTTGTCTGAGAACACTGGTCGCTTAGATAATCAAAAATCATCATCTGAAGAAGAAGATTTAGCAGCAGCTGTGAAAAAACCTTGGATTGAAGATTATAAACTTTTGGATTGGGGACCAAGAGGACTTTTTCCAGAATATTTAGAGATGGGTAAAACATTTCAATATAAATTTAAACAATACAACATTGTTGAATTTATTCTTTTCTTAATATTTTAGTTATGCAGTATGGTTTTGTAACACTGTTTGTAACTGCATTTCCATTGGGTCCTTTTTTCGCTTTACTGAATAATGTGTTTGAAATGCGATTGGACGCAAAAAAGTTTTTAAGATATTTCCGTCGACCAATCCCTCATAGAGTGCCGAACATTGGAGTGTGGTATCGTGTATTGGATATCTTGGGAAAATTAGCTGTTATTACAAATGTAAGTATTATACTGTATCAACAATAAATTAATAAATATTTTCTTAAAAGTTATTTAATTTTGATAGGCATTCATAATTGCATTTTCTTCAAATTACATACCTCGTATGGTGTACATAAACATGGTAAGTGAAAACAAAACAGACACTGGCTTTTTAAACAGTACATTAGCTTATTTCGATATCAGAGACTTTGAAGAGCGTGCTGCTCCAGTATCGCCAACATATACAAATATTACTTATTGTCGGTAAATAATGTTACTTTATAATTTTTCTATTTCAGTACTGTTGAATAAAAAAGTTAAATTATTTATTATTATTTTAGCTACAAAGACTACAGAAATCCACCATGGTCACCACAAAAGTATGAAAGGCCTACATTTTATTATGAAGTACTGGTTGCACGCCTTACATTCATTGTTATCTTTCAAGTAAAAAAGCATATACATTTAATTGAATTATGTGTTAATCCTTCATTTTTTCAGAATATTGTATCCTTGGTGAAAGTTGCTGTTCAGTGGCTAATACCAGATATACCCAATGCACTCAGTGACAGAATTAAGCGAGAATCATATCTTACTACTCAGATGATCATTAAAAACGAAGCCAAAAAAGCAGCAGGCATAAAAGAAAAAATTTCATAACGAAGGAACACACAGCACACATAAAATATAATAATTTATTTTAAACATTTATTAATTTATACATTATAGCTTTTGTTAATCCATGCCAAATTTAATTGTATGTTGCTTTTTGTTTGTTTTTATTATATTTTATTATTTATTATAATTTATTATTTTTATTGAAACAATATAACATTTAAATACTGTTATGTTTGTTAGTTATTATTTTTCCGCAGTTGTGTTTGTGTGTTCACTTCAAAAAAAATTATATATTCAAAAAATTTAAAATATAATTTTATTCTTTTGTTTAACTTTCAGAAATTGAACACATGAGCGGTATGATGCACAACATAAATTCACCGCAAAGCTTATAAGTCTGATTCCACAATGCTTATAAGAGTTTGAAGACTCGCTACAAAGTCATATTTTGGTGCTTTTTGCATTTAAACAATCTGTGTTGTACTTTTCTAAGTCATTATTGTGTTCATACTTCTTGGCTCTATTATGAGGCCTTTGCTATTTGCTTAGTCATCTTTAACTCATAAAAACTGTTTACGCACAAAATGCTCATAATGTATAATTAATTTTTTTTTTCACATTGATATACATAATAATATTGAAAAATAATTATTGATACAATGGCCAGAGATTCTCATTAAAAATAGATAAGTATTTTTGTTATTCATATATTTATTGTTTTTTAAAGGAATTTCAGGGATTTTTTTTATATTTGTATTAATATTAATTGGTAACTCAAACTACCTCAGTTGAAAACTTTAATTGAAACTATTACAAAATGTTCTGAAATTTGTTAAAAAATTACCATAACGAATTATTGTTGCCTTCCTTTATTTTTATTATTATATTAAATTATTATTTAGATATTATTATTTAATTTTAATTTGTATAGTATCAAATGTTAAAACTCTGTACTTAAAACTATTTTGAACATTATCTAATTAATAGTACTTACCTATAATTTTAGACTATGACGCCTGATGGTGGATTTATAAAAATGCAAATTCTAGGATTTTATAGAACAACCAATTTTTTTATTTTATTTGTAACATACGAATGTATCATACAATTATTATGATATTTATTGTTGTTTTTTGTGACAAATTTTCAACTTTTTTATTAGATACCTCCAAAATGAATAACTAGTAATTTTTTTTTTTTCTTAAAATGCTTAAAAATTTGTTACCTATGTGTACTTCAGAATTATTGGTAGAAAATTAAAAGTTGTATGTGTTGTTATAAATTCACCTCTGAACCTACACAAAAAGATTAACTGATAAAAGATACCTAATTTAACGCTTTGTGATAATTATTAATATTAAGTATAGTTCATTTTTATTTGATTGCGTATATTTACTTATATTGTTTATATGTATAATATATATATGATATTTGAGCAAAAATCTACATGACTCCCAATTCCTATATAAGAAAAGGTATCTACCAACATTGTAACACACAATTTTCACCATATGAACACCAACTTGTTTATTGTATGCAAGTTACAATAAATTATATTTTACCTATGTAAAATATATCAGAACTGACAGAACCCGTCCAATAATTAATCTTAAACAAAAAACTTGGTCGATTAATGGAATCCAGCATATTCACTCTATATACAACCTAATATTACGACAATATAAAAACGTTTAACATGATAATATAAGTCCATAAAGTTAGACGCACAACTTTAATATTTTCCAACTAAATTTTTAAGTCATTTGTAAACGCAAATCCATAAATTATAAGTCATTCATTCTTGAGATTTCTCTAAAAAAAAAATATTTATTCGGAGTTCGTACAATATTTCGATTTTTGACTTTGCCAAAGTGTTTTACATATTACTTTTGATGTATATGTACACTCAAATCCATAATAAATGGTCAATAGAAACGACAGTGAGCCTTAAAATGCACCGTATAACATAATATTATACTTAGTTATATGTTAATAAACACGTATACGAATACAGTCGTACTTATTGAACTCGAAATCGTTGATACCTCGGACTTTTTTTACAGTCTCTAGAATTTCCTAATTAAACAATGTAAAAAAAGACGTCCTAGGATAATAGAGATGTGTACAGCCACTGTTATAGATAAGCAACAATAAACCATTGCTTACGAAAAAACGATTCTGATTGGAGTTTAGTTGATAGTGATGCTTTGTCAACAATACATATGTCATTTTATAGTCAAATAATTAAATAGGCTTTATTTATGTTCTTCAATAATATTTGTTTCATGTTGTACCGATTTTCCTACGCTTTCCCCGGTTTGTCCATGTTTTATCCCGGTTTTTCACATTTGCTGGAAAAACTCGGGAAAATTAAAAATTACTTTCTAAAGTACTTCCCTAGTGAAATTTTCTTTTAGAAACATTGCCATCATTAAAAGTTAGAGCGAAATTGCTGGTAGAAAAGTTGTCAACAGAAAAAAAAAAATCTTAAGATTATATTTATTATATTTTGTAAATTTGTCCATTTTTTTTTCTTCGATTTTTCGCATTTGATGAGAAAATTCTTGAAAAAATCGTAAACTTACCATTACTACCAAGTACTTCCCCACGTCGATTTCCCTTCAGAAAAGGTGCTACACGTAGAAATCCGAGCAAGTCTTCTGATAGAAAAGTTGTGCGTAGATAAAAAAAAAAAAATAAATATCTTTGTAAAACTATAAGCTTCGCTCTACTCAGAATCTAAAATCCCGTTTAGTTCAAATATTTCGTGGATAACTCAAAGTTCACATTTGATTAGGATCAATGATATACGGGGTTATTCCTATAGATATGAATGTGCATTTACTATCGAAAGTAAAGTTTATTAATGTTATGATTACTAACATTGTTTGTACAACTGGTTTACCACTCGATAACGTAATCGACTCATATAAGTATGTATACACTTTAATGTTTCGTTACGTTTCAATTTGTACATCTTTAAGGTAATTGTTTGGGATATCGGCATTAGAACGATTAACGAATAACTCGAATATTTTTGTCGGTCCCTTCAACTAATTCAAGTCCGACCGTATTATTTGATTGATCGAGCAACCTCCCGTATTTAAGGGGTTTTCCGTAGGCAATTAACTCGACATTTTAAGTGAGAAAAGAAAATAGTGGCAGTTAACTTTCGTAACAGTATGAAAAAGTTAATGAGTTATAAAAAAAGCTAGTACTAGCTGTATAATAATGTTCATGACGTGCGTAAATTTCGACAGTTTTTATTTTTTGTATATTTTTGTTTTTCTATAATCTATAAGTAGAGTCAAATAGATGGTTCTAACTCAGGGGGAGCAGGGAGCAAGGGGGAACAGGGAACCATCCACCTCTTCATCGACCTATTTTGACTACGCCCACTTTTTTTATTTATTAACATTATTTTTTTTCTCGAATATTATTTTCTATACCTATATGGATCGCACGCCGCCGCCCCTCCCCATACCCACCACTATACATGCACATACATACTATCACCGCACAAGTGTTCGCAGCTATTTTTAGTTACCACTAACATTATCACATATAGGTACTGGAAAACAATAATTATCAAATATTATTTTTATTATCGTCCGCTACTTCGAACGTCGAGTCGGTATGTAATATAATACATATCGGATGTTTCCATCGGCCGGTCGCCGAGAGTTATTGTCGCGTATGCTAGTATTAATATCTGTTTGATGATTTACCGCCCGAGTCGAAAATGACGATAAGTCGTTTTCTACGTAATCAAAATAATAGCTTTACGATTAATAATTATGTCAATTTTTATTATACTGGACCTAAATTGTATCCGTTATGGATAATAGCGGTTAATAATAGTGGTTAATAATTAATAGCGGGACAGCTAGTGTATATATAAAAAAATGCATGCAATTTAATTTCCTAGAAAAAATTGAATCACCAAAAATATCAGGATTAACCATTTTATTTTTACACTCATAGGCGCAACTAGACCACTAATCTCTGGGGCGCTGAAATTATAGGCACATCACAGATCCCAAATAGAAGTAATACCTCCACGATCGCCTTCACGCGATAATTACGCATTCCATTTGCAATTTTTTATATAAATAAACGTATCAAAGCTTGGGTGCATTTTCTACCATGCGTGCGGTCCCACCAAGCGATCGTCTAATGCCATGCGGTCTCGTGCGGTTAGCCGTCCATATTGAGGCGCGTGCGGGCCTTTTTGTCTGGAGGCACCTTTGAGGACTTCAGACGTTTTTGACTGAGACAGGTAATATCTCATTGCTTGTAATAAAAACTGTTTCTGGTTCTCATTCCTCGTGCATTTTTCATTGGATTCTTCCATATCAATTTTACACCCATCTTTTTAAACGTACATTACCGGTGCATGGAGCATTACCTACCACGATTTTATGTAAATTTTAATAATAAATGCACAAATTCGATTCAAAGCATTTTCATTCTTTTTATTTAATTTAAATTCCGATCGAAGTAAAACTATTTTCAAACAAAAGTTCCAGACGTGCGAATTTTAATCCTCTCAAGTATTATTACTTATTAGGTACACTTAATAATTTCGATGAATTCTTTGTAATCTTTTCTAGGCTGATCTTCCGCAATTTATATTAAACAAAATGATAAAATGATTTCGCGCATTGGCAATACAGGTTTTTTTTTTTTAAATTTTGATCAATGATAATAAATGTTTGCTGTACCTATATAAACTTCATTCCACGAATTTTTAAATCTTTTAAAAATTTCATTATCCGGCTAATATTATATTATGACGTTTGAAGCAATATGCTTCGTTCATTACAGCTCGGTGAATCGTTTCGAAAATATGACGGCACGTTAACTATAGAAATTATCTATCTAATCGCAGTTCTAGTAGAGTGCGAGCTCCATGTTAGCCGCTCAGTATTCGACGCTGGTCGTATCGAATACAAATCCTTGAACCACGTGTCTATGTCCAACAGCGACCGTTTTTCGAGGTTGTCAAACTTGACTGATGAAATGTCAACGCCTGTTCTAGATGGAAGTTGTGGGGCTTCGAGAAGTTGCTCTAAATCACGAACACTGTTGCAATTTCCGGAACGCGGTGTAATTTTTCTTAACCAATCTGCAAATCGGGCAGTAATTTTATTTTACCCACAGATAGATATAAAGAATAATTCCGTAAATCTGTGAATTTACCGTCTGAATGTGTGATAACGTACATTGAGCCACGAGTCTTCGGAACATATCCTGGATTGCGACTGACTGTGATATTTTTTCAATAGCAGTAACTGTAACAATGAAAAATGTCTGCAGCTGCCATTCGGACGCATTACGATAACAATGCACAATTATTTAACAACTGTACCGCAGCAATTGTCGCTGTAACTGCAAGTCGCAACTCGCCTCGACGTTGCACTTTTTGTATGCATATTACACGACCACGAATCAGAGTGTAATGATAGGTACTGCGGGCACTTGTTTTCACACCGGAGTGAGTGGCAAATAGCAGTGCGATAGCACTAAAATCATAATGGCGGTCTGCGACGATCGCTGCTTCAGAAAAATCGCTGCTATTCCGTGCCGCCGCTACGGCACGCAACACGTTTTATTCGTTTTTAGACGCGTGCTGCGAATCGTAACGGGCGAACATCAAAACGTTCGTGCGCGCGCCCTCCCCCATCCGCGACGGCGACAACGCTTATTGAGTATTCATACGCACACATTAGTATCGCGTGCAACCGCTGTGTGTGTAAAAAAACGTTTTCGCGCGACACTTGTTCAAACTTCGGACAGGTGCGTACGGGAAATACGTCACGGTGCGTATTTATTTATTTTTTCTCTATAGGCGGGCAAAGAAAACTACGTTTTTTTTTTTTTCCTTCTGCTCCCATCGATAATCCGGCCGGGCCGACGCGTACGGTAACAGTCCCCCCCGTTCCCCGGTCGATGTTCCTTATTATTTTGCCGATGTCCGCAATGCCCGAAATCCAGACGGTCGGAACGTCGCGAGCGGCTACTCAAACGTGTCATTGTCCGTTGTTACGCCGCGGCCGACACCCGATCCGGACGGTTCCGGACAGAGTCCCGCGCGTCCGCCGGATTCTGTGGGTACTCCGCGCGGAACGTCACGCAATACGCTGTCGTTTTCGGCTCGTCAAACGGCGCGCGGACGACCGTTCGTGAATTACGAATCGCGGTTAACGAGAAAACGTACGAATGCGATGGGCGCACAACGCGATTACCTGTAACGCACACACACACGACTGTATCATCGCGCGGACGATTAGCGATAGCGCGATTAACTATTGCGGCTATTAACAGTGCGAAAACGGTCGACCGCGCCGACAGCGGCGACAATCGTTTTGTTTTTCCGTTTGAACCGACGTCGACTTTCGACCGTGTGTTGCGCGTTGAAAACCCGCCGTTCGGATATTGCGCCTGTTGAACGATGACTGAAAAAAATCCCGTCAACAGCCGTCCGCCGTTCGCGTGAGTAAATAATAAATATTCGGTGTTGTTTGTTGTTTATTTTATTATTATTTTTTTTTTTTTTTTTCCCCCGTTCGGTTCGGTTAAGCGTTACATATTATAGGTAAATTGGTAAATATAACATTTTTTTTTTTTTCTGCATACGCGTCGGTTTTATTTTTCTCTTCTGTTCCCCAAACAATAACAACGAATTGCCATTTACCTGCTTACTGACGATAAAACACCTAACGCCCTACCTACAAACGTGCGCGAAATGGTGAAAAACAATTACGCCGCGGACGCACTCCGCAACAATCTAAAACAAGTAGTCGTCGAAAATAATACCGACCACACGATGTATCAAAGGTGTGTTCACACATTGTTATAACTAAACCCATTGATTCGGGCGATAGGTTTCGTTTTCTTTAATACTGTCCGTTCTATTTTCATCCGTCCGTTTTATTTGTTTTCGGTAGGTTTGTGAACGAATGCGGTGCCAGTCCCCCATCGTGGCAATCAAATGCCGAGTGTGAACCGTCGTCTCGTAGGAAGATGTCGTTCAAATACCCGGAGAAGTAAGTGCTTGTTAATGGTATTTCGATTCGCCCGCCTACATAATAATTTTATAAAATTGTCTGTATACTTTTGCCAACCGTAGAATGGATAAAGATAATGCGTTTCTTCAAAAGACAAAAAAATCGAGCAGAGAATATTGCGTTTCATTTGTACTCATATGCATATGGATTTTTTGTACCGTAAGCTTTATTCGTATTGTATTAAATAGTCATATGTATTGTGTACGTTCTATTTTATTTTATTTCTATTTTGCATTTTGACATTTTTATTTGTAGATTGTTCTAATGGCAAAGCAAGAAAAAAAAATTGACGACGTACATCAAGTGACGTTAGCTCCCAACGAAACCAAAAGTATTGTACAAATATTATAATTTTATGTTTTCTATAATATTTTCTTTTAATACCTACCTTAATTATGAGCAAACAATCAATATTAATGTACAAATGGAATTTTTTTTATTTTAGCTCAAATAGTATATAAAAATCATATGCCCACGACAAATAAAATACAAATAATGCTGGATGGAGCTTTTATGCCCGATTATTATAGTGCCTTGGCAACTCATTATTTGAACGTTTGGGTAGAATTTGAAACATCTGAAGAAAATAATAATTCCAAAAAATTGGAGGTTTTGAAGCCTGAAAATTTACAACACACGGTACCTATATAATATTCATTAACAATCAATAATATAATAGCAATTAGTTAGCAATAATGTATTATGTAATTAATTGTTGTCGCCAGAATATAACTGAAATATGGTCAATACCGATTGTAAGTGAACCACTTCTTGAAGTTGTTCCTGAAATGCATCAAAATAAAATTTTCAAATTAAATCGTCTGTCTCCCAAGTAAGAAAATAAACTGAATACTATGTTTTGTGCTTATTTGTGGTTTTATTATGAGACATTTGTTTTTAGTACAACTCTTCATGGTGATACTAAACTCTGTATGAACACTACATTGAACACCAATTTCCCTATTGCATTGACATATGATCTGTTTCCTATTAATACAGAATATGGTATTATTTATGCTGCACTTGTATTAATTGGCCTTTATGTACTCATCATAACCGAGGTCAGTACATTTTTAAAAATATTATGTTCTTCTATAATCAACTTGCAGTATTTAGGAACAACGAAAGACTGATAATATTCTTTAAAAATATCCGTCTCCTAAAATTATTATACAAATATATGTTTATTAACAATGTATTTTAGGTTATACATAAATCTATTGCAGCAATATTAGCAGCCACAACATCAATTTCCATTCTAGCACTTTTAGATGAAGTAACTAATAAATAATTCAAAAGTATAATTTTTCACATGTTAATGTAATTTTTGTCATTGATAGAGGCCTACAAAAGATGAGCTGTCTTCTTGGGTAGATATAGAAACATTGCTTCTTCTATTTTGTATGATGGTTATTGTTGGTATTTTATCCGAAACCGGCATTTTTGATTACTTGGCAATTTTGGCTTACAAAGTATGAACAATAATTGTTTACATTTTAGTACTGTGTCTATTTTGAACAAGGTAACTATCTATGATTTTTATTTTAGGGAACAAAAGGTAAAATTTGGCCGTTAATTAATACATTGTGCATGTTTACTGCCATGGTGTCATCTGTGTTGGACAATGTAACGACCGTTCTTCTTATGACACCTATAACCATAAGGTGATTTTACTAATTTCAATTATTATTTTAAAAAATTGACTTAAATTTAATTCTGTATTATACAACAGATTTTACATTATTGATATATTAATTTGTTATAAAGTAACCCATTTGAATAATATTAAAAATATTTATTGGACAATTTTTCTGTCTTAGGTTATGTGAAGTAATGCAAATGAATCCAGTGCCCACTCTCATGTGTATAATATTTTATGCTAACTTAGGAGGAGCTTTAACATTGATTGGTGATCCACCAAATGTTATTATTGGAACAAATAAGGATGTCATTGAGAGTGTAAGTTAACTAATTATCATATTAATTAATGATAATATTATGATTATTTTACAGGGAATTACTTTTACAACATTTTCAATGCATATGGGTGCTGGATTGGCAATCATATTTATAACAGTTAACCTACATTTGAGGTTTATTTTTCGTAATATGCAGGATTTAAAATTTACAGAACCTTCTAATGTTACTGGTATATAACAAATTTTTACTTTTGTGCTGATTTGAATCAAATAATTTGATATTAATTAATAATTATTATTATTGTAATACACAGAGTTAAGACAAGAATTAGCAATTTGGCAAAAAGCTGCATCTTCGTTGTCATCATATTCTAAAGAAGAAGGTGTTGTTAGAGATAAACTTTTACGGAAATGTAAAGTTATATTTTCCAAACTTAAAGATACACTCAAAGGTTTCAAGATTGATGATAATTTACCAGTAGAAAGGTATAAGTAATAATAATAGCAGTAAGTTATTAAATATATATATATTAAGTAGAAAATAAACCATTAAATTATTTATTTATTGTTTTGATCATTTAAATTTTCTTTGATATAAAGCACCTCAGGGATTTACTATATTTAAATGATGTGATATTATACTATAATATTTGTGTACAAATATACTAGGTTTTTTATTCGAAAATACCCCATAATAAATTATTAAGATATATAAAAAATTATATATTAACTATTAATTGATTAAACAATAGAATTAATAATACAACTTTTAATAAATTCTATTTTAGTCATTTATTTTTAGCTCTGATAATAATAGTTCTTGCGGTTTAAACATTTTTCTGATTTTTATTTAAATGTTTGTATATTTTATACAATTAATGCAATTGAAAACTACTAAATAGTTGTATACACTGGTTTAAGCATTTATTAAACTAAACTTTACTCGAAATTGTTATTTGGTTATATAATATAACTAAATTAAATGTATCTACATGAGCATTAATAAATAATATGGTATTTGAAGGGTTTGTAGAATAAAATCATAGATATTTCCTATAAATTTAAATGGAATTATGAATTATTATATAAATTATTTAACAATAATAATAATAAACCAAGTTGTTAATTATTTACTGGTATATTATTAAAACAGTAATAATATTAAAATCTTGTAATTATAATAGGTATTTAATATTTTAGAGTTAGTTTAGTTTTATTTGGATGATCAGAAATTCTTGATGATTTTACACGAGGTTCATCATAGTTTGTACTAAATGGTTTAGCGTAATACATTATTTATTTATTTTTTATATGCGTTAAAAATGCAAATGTTGATGAACATTTTAAAACATACTACTGAACTTTACTCAGAATCATATTTCGTTAGCAATGATTTATCGTTTAATAAAATTATTAACTTTTTTTTTTAAATTTAATTTGTCATTAGTTATTTAATTACTCATATAATTGTTCTTTTCTTTTCTAAAAAATGTAATTATATAATTTTTTTCAGACAGCAATCTTATGATGACTCAGTTAAGGATTTCTTGGATAAGGTAAGTAATTCCATATTTATAATACTATTATTTCCTTTGAGTAAATAGATATAATTTGGTGTTTTTTTTAGGGCAGTAAGCTAGATAAAAGTCTATTATGGAAATGTGCTGTTACATTAGGATTTGTTATAACACTATTCTGCCTCCATTCAATTCCTCAACTAAATCTTAGTCTTGGATGGATTGCTCTACTTGGGACACTACTTCTGCTAATACTTGCAGACCATGTTGACATTGAATGTGTACTGGGTCGGATTGAGTGGGCCACATTATCTTTCTTTGCCGCTCTATTTATTTTAATTGGGGTAATGTGTAAAATAGAATAATTAAAACAACACTTTTTTTTTTTACAATATGAATTTCAGGCTCTATCTGATCTTGGATTGATTGAATGGGTTGGTAGACAGACAGAGGTGATAATTATGTGTGTAGCCAAAGAATACCGTTTATCTGTTGCTATTATTTTAATCCTTTGGGTTTCTACTATTGTGTCTTCATTTGTTGACAATATTCCACTAACTACTATGATGATAAAGGTGATAATATCAATGTCTCAAAACCATGAGCTAGAACTACCATTACAACCTTTGGTTTATGCTCTAGCATTTGGCGGTTGTCTTGGCGGTGAGGATTATTAAATATTTTTCTCTAGCATTTATAATGTTTATATAATTGAATACATTAATAAAATGTATGTTTAGGAAATGGAACACTTATTGCTGCTTCGTGTAATATGGTATGTGCTGGAGTAGCTGAACAGCATGGATACCGAATGTCTTTTGTGCAATTTTTCAAGTAATTGAATTAGGAATAAGCTCTTTTTAATTTTTAAGTATCCATATAATTTTTTTTTTAACTAACTTCATTTTAGTATCACTTATAAAACCATGGAAATATCCACAAAATTTAAAAACTATAATAATCTACAAACTAATTTCTGTCATTGAAAAATAAGAACAAAATTGTGAACTGTGAAATCATGGCTTAAATTATGAATATTTGTTATGTCTATCTTTTTTATTATTGAAAGAATAAGTTTTTTTAAGGGTGCTACAATTCATTTGTTATGTACCATAGAGTACAATTAAATGTTACTAAAAATGTCTTGGTTTTAAAAAGATTAGTATTTGAGAATTTATTTTTAAGGCTTTAATTTAGATTGGGTCCTTTAAAAACGCATCCTTAATAGAATAAAACAAAATAAATTTATAAAATATTAATAATTGATATCATGATAGTTTTTGGGTAAAAACTAGCTATTTGATGTGTTTTAAAGAATTTTTTTTTATTTAGTGCCTATAAGACTAACATTCTAATGGTGTTACTAGTAATGTAATACTATTTAAAAATACTAGTTACAATTTATTATGAATCTATGAAAAAAGATTATGTTTGGATTAGTAGGTATTAATTTTACTTATAATAACAACAATAACTTAAAAATTTAAATAATATTTTTTCACCAAATTGTTTAAATTTTGGGAATATCTTTATTTAATATTTTTATTTCATATTTTAACTATTATGCAAAATTAAGTTTTAAACTTCAAATTTTGTTTTAATATATGTATTTTTTATATTATATTTTTAAATATTTTTCAATTAAAACATAAGCTTTTTTTATTGGAATCATTATTTGTTTATAGTCAAAATATATAAATAAACTTTCTTATTTAAATAAAATATATTCTATATTTAGCGATGTAATTTTGATTAATATTTATTTATTTATTCGTATAGCATAGACAATGTAACAATATATATATATATATAATTTATGTATAGTAATAAGCAGGTAGCAAAACAGAATATAATAACAATTGGTATAAACAACAGTATAAAAGTATAAAAGTATAAAAGTATAATGACTATAGAATAATGTCCAGGCTTTTCACCCATTCGATAGCTTCTGGGGTCGCGTTAAAAATTTCCTCCGAACTTTTTCTTAGGGCACTCTCGTATGATATGATCTATGTTCTGGTTGGGGGCACCATAATCACTACCTGGGTTAGGAGTAATGCCTCATTTGTGCATAAAATGTCCCACTCTTCCATGACCTGTACGTAATCGGTTTAAGGTGGTCCAGATTCTCCGTGGTAAATTGAAGCCAGGTTTTTTTGTTTGTAGGGTTCTTAATGAGTGATGAGTTACTTAATTCTGATTTTTCCCATTCATCCTTCCAGCATTGTACTGCGCCATATTTGACAGTGTGAAGTTTAATAGCAGTTTCCCACGGAGGTTTACGTGACTTAAGTCTGTGTATGCATAGGTTGTTACAGAATTTCGAGTGTTCATGAATTGGATGGGTGGTATTGTTACTGAGTTTTGGCCACAATATAAGTAACGCTGTTTGCCGTCGATGTTGGGGAGAGATGATGCTACTGAGAACGGGTAGCCAGTCGAGGGGGGTAGTCTTGATTGTGCCTGATATAATGCGCATGCTTTGATTGAGTTTGATATCCACCTTTTTGGCATGCGTGCTATTTAACTATACCGGAGAACAGTATTCAGCGACAGAGTAGACTAAAGTGATAGTGGAAGTTCTCAACGTCAAGGAGTCAGCGCCCCAATCTGTACCTGTCAATTTTTGAATTATCTTGATGCGGGAGTCAATCTTAGATGCAACGTTGGTTAAGTGGGTTTTATAGGTCAATGTCCTGTCCAGAGTGACGCCCAGATATTTTGGGTAGGGAACATGCTTTAGTCTGGTTCCTCGGTAGGTAATTTCCAGGTTATAGTCTGCCATTTTGTTATTGAGATGGAAAGCTGTGGTTTCAGTTTTACTAGGACTTGGGGTAAGTCTCCATTGTAATTAATATTGAATTTATATAATATAATATTGAATATTAAATGTTTTAATGATACTTTTAACATATTATCTAACTATATAATACATATTTTTGTTTTAGAGTTGGATATCCGGTAATGTTAGGTAGCGTTATTATAGCTACTGCATATTTACTCATTACTCATGTAACACTTGGATGGAATTAGTAATGTCATTTTTTTTGGTCATTATTATATTTTAAAAAAATAAGTTCCTGTGTAAGAAACATGAAATTACATTCTCTATATCTGAGTCTAATTCTAATTTATTAAAGTTTTATTATTAATTTAGTTTCCTGTAATAAAATAATAAATAAATCATATTTTTGCAAATATTTTATTTATTATTATTTAATATTTATATAAATATAATAAGTTACTATTTTAAATTTACTATAAAATGTATCACCATGTTTTTGTTTAAATTGTTAACTTATTTTATTTTAAATTATATTCAAAGTAATCAGTGGATTTTTGTTACCAAATATTCTGTAATAATTTGTTAAGAAAATACAATTTGATATATTATAGGTAGGTATGATTTTTTTTTTTTTTTTATGTTTGCCATTATCTTACACAAGTAGGGTTAGCTACTAGACTTATACTATATTCCTCCATATTTCCATTACACTCATCTCCCTTAACAACCTTGAGTTAGCAATTTCGTGATGACCATAGTTTATACATTATATTTGTAGGTATGTGTTTGAACATTTACACATGGTTCCTTCAATCCTCCTTTATTCAATGATTTTGTGTAGAATTAATATTTTTCTGGAAGATTATATTCAGTTTCTATGTTGTTACACATGTATGCACAATATTCCTTACAAAATGATTTTAATAAGGCATTCATGTTAATACCAGCCAAATAGAATACAATATTAATCATATTCATTGAGTAATTTTAATACTTTTTTTTCTGTAGACCACTTTTATTCTAGAAAACTTTCCGATGTATAAATGTAACATTTTTTCAGAAAGTCAATTTTATCTACTTGGTAAATACATGGGTTATTTTTTGGTTTTCAAAACGGTATTTAGAATATAAACTATTAATCGAAAAAAAAATGTGGTTTTTTCACAATTTCGATATTTTAAATAAGTATCATCTACCACGTTTTTTAGCACAAATATGGCTCCAATTGACAAGTGACCATTTTTGTTAAATTATTAATTTTGTTTTTAATAATGGTGCAGTTCGTTTTTTTTCGAATTGGTTTTCATAATAACGTACAATTTCACGATATCATTATTTTACATTAATACAGAAAATGTTTATTATTAGGAAAAGTTTTTAATTATATTTATTATGCAACCATCGGAAGTATAAAAAAAAGTTGATACTGATCAAGGAGAAAACTTTGAAGGGATGATATAACATAGTGTCTTATTCTCCTCAACAACAAGAAACCATATTTTTGTTGAATTTTTGCTCGGAATTATCTTTTGTCAGCAATGGTTTATCGTTGCTAACAGATATAAATGAAATAATCTTATGTATCTTATATTCTCAATTTTCCATCTACAACAATGGCTGAACCCGTGCCCAGTATCAGGTTTTTTTTTTTAATATTTTATTTCTCACGAGCTTATTTAATTTATTTCACTTGTTTCTCGTATCACATCAATACCTGAATTATACAACATGATTAAAACCGACAACTAAAACTATACAATCACAAATTTAGTCTACTTGGACATTCGCTGGCCATGCAGTTGTACATCACATGAATGCTTATTATGGATATAATATGAACAACACTAGGTACCTATAAATCGGAAATACCAACAAATTCAGATTCAATTAAAATTACTTTTAAAAGTCTTCAACCATGTTTGTAAGCAAAATCCAGATAACTTAAATGTATGTAAGGTAACAACCTATACAAAAATGCAAGCTTCAGAGTAAAAATTATTCTACCATATTTCAATGTGACGTCTTAGCAGTAATACATACTTAATGCAAGCACTATTTTGTTAAAAATACTAGCATATTTAAAATTTTTTTCCTTTTTATTGTGTTTTCTATAACCTATATTGAATTTCTCAGTTATAGAAAAAACGTATTTAATTTATTATAATGTAAAAATTAATCATTATAGATAATGCATAACAGCATTCATCATTATGTATATATATATTTTTTAAAAATGTTACATTGTTATAATATTTTACTCGTGTTTTTTTTTTTATTTTTTTGTAATACATTCATATTTATTTTGCAAAATATACTAATGTTCTATCACCAGTCAAGGGTACTAATTTAAAATTTTCACTCATTTTGTATAAAATGAAATTTACAATAAAATTATTACCGCAAACAATCTGAACTAATGAAATATATCGCAACATGCCATAATTTATTATCCAGTAGATAATATCTACTTTATATAAACATAATACATATACAATTGCCATGCTATGCTTTTATCAATTTTATTTGTCCGTCAACTTTATTGTTCTGAGCCCAGATCATCTCAATATCAAAATTATTAAGAAAATACTCACAATATTGATGTTGTAGACCAACACTACCTGACAATGCATTTTCCAAACAAAGACGGTTCCTAATCGTATTTATTCTACATAATATAATTCTATAATAAATATCTTTACAGAGCAAAAATTTTCATGGAATTGATGGTGCTCCTTTGTGAACATTTAAAATTGTATTTGCTGCCAAATGGATAATGTTAGTGGTTTAATTTTAAAAAAATAAAATTATGTACAAGTACTAAATAAATATCTTCTATTTTTTTCTTATTTCAAACTGATAAAGAATGAGAAGTCTAAATTTAAATCTAAGGACCATAAAAATAGTTAAAACAATTTTAATTTTTAATGTTTTTCTTTCTTTAAATAGTATAAACTTTATTGTAAAAAAAAAATTTTAGATTTACAAAATGAAATAAATTAGTATTCAGTTAATTAGTTAAAAAACAGATAATGTTTTTTACGATATGATCAAAGTTTTTAAAATTAATATAAATTATCAAAGAAATTTGATAGATATAAATCTAGAAGAAAATTACCTTCTTTTATCTCCACATCAATAGTAGATAACTGACAAAATTTCCATTGTTTGACTTCCTTCAACATCACTGTAGGAGTTAAATTAATAAGATAGCTATTAAATTATAATACATTTTTAAATGTAAAACTAAATATATGAGTAACTACAGAAAATCCTAATACTTATCATTCGATATCAACACAACGACTATCACCAACAAGAAGTTTTTAGTCTAACCTATAGGTTAGACGAAGAAGTTGAATTTTACTAACTAGTTTAAAAGTTAGTATTTGTATTTTATTTATTTTTGTAAGATATTTCAAATAGACACAATACTGCCCTGCTATCAAGAAGTGCAGTAACTCCAAAATTGTGAAAAGTGAGGTTATATAATATAATTATTAGTGGAATTATTCTGTTTTTTTTTACTTAGGTAAAATATAGTAAAAAACTACTATAAAATTATATCCGTAAACTAACACGCACCAAATAATTAATTTGTATTGGCTACTTTACTAACTTCTTTTGGTATATCATTAACTGTAACTTCTTGCAGAACATTTTTCAGTTCAGAATCTCTTATGTAAACCAACATGTATGCATTTTTACATGGCTTGATTGACATAATTTCCTTATTTCTATCATTGCCACCAAAATTATGCTCAATAGCTTCTTTTTTAGAACATCTCGATACAACATCATTATCGAATATATACCACTTCAATAAAACACAAAAGTTAAATTATTAATTTACATTAAATTACTTTTTAATGTAAACATACTTGGTCATCTCCTTTAGTATTGATAAAAACAACATTATATCCACCGTAGTTATAATCATTTTCAACGAAAACAGCATGCAGTATATAATTAGCAGGAGTATCTTCTTTTACTTTTAAATATCGATCCAAATTAATTTTATCATAAAATTCAAATCTAGCATAGCAAATGTTTTTATTAATATAATATAATATTATATACATTTTTATTAAAAAAAAAATTATTTTTATACTAACCTATCATCGAGTTTATCAAAACTTAATGTAGATGGATTAAAACGGAAACGCCCAAGATGTAAATATAATACAGTAGGAAATGATTCAAAAATAACTCCTTTTTCTGCATCTTGTAAACCATACTCTCCAGCATGATATTGTCTGTATCCATCAAGAATATCAGCTTGAATATAATCATTGAATGCCTTATAAACTATAGAAAATGTATACAAATATTCTTATAGTACACACTATTTATTATTTATATAATTAAATAAATGATAAGTTAAACCTTTATTCGTAATTTTAAATCGACAAAATAATTGGGCAATTATGGTCAAAATTCATTTATTGTATTTTCCAAAATAGCATTTTCAAAAGATAGAAATAATATTTATTTTTTCTTAATAATTAAAACATCTGAGAGATTTGCCAAATTGAAAAAGGTTCAACTCCTCATAACTAATAGACTATACAAAATGATGTCCTAAGATAATGGGGACGAGTGCAGCCACTGGTATAGATAATTTAATGTATACCTGTAAGCAACGATGAACCATTGCTTACGAAAAAATGATTCTGAGCAAAGTTCAATCAATAGTAATGCTTTTTCAACTATATGTCATATATTTTCTTTAATATTTTTTAAATGTTGTACTGATTTTCCTAATTTCCCTAAGTTTCCTATGCTTTATCCAGGTTTTTTACACTTGCTGGGAAAACTGAGAAAATTGAAAAATGACCTCTCTAAAGTACCTCCCTAGTAAAATTTCTTTTAGAAACATTGCTATCATTACAAGTTAGAGCAAAATTGCTAGTAAAAAAGTTTTTCACAGAAAAAAGGACGTAATATATTTAAACTAATACCTACATTTCTTATATTTCCCATTTTTTTTTTTTTAGTTTTTCAAATTTGAAGAAAAAAGTCTAGAGAAAATCGAAAAACAACCTCTCTAAAGTATCTCCCCACACCGATTTCCTTTCAGAAAAAGTGCTATCCTTTCAGACGAGAAAGACTTCTGGTAAAAAGTAGTTAACAGATAAAAAAAAAAAATATATAGACATCTTTGTAAAACTATAAGCTTCTTCGCTTCGCTCAGAATGTACAATGTTTAGGTAACATACTATTTTTCTTTCCTTTAATGTTTAGTTGAATGGAGTAAAATGTTTCAGTCCTCGTGGAAGTACAATCAACATTTTTACAATTTATATATGACTGAAAAATAACATTTATAAATTAGCATTAATTTAAATTATTTATAATATTAATATTTATATAATTTGAATTTATTAACTTACAATCAATTTACCCTCAAATAACTTTGATATTGTTCCTTCAACACATGTACCCTTCATTTTGTTATCCAATTTATCAAGCAACTAAAAAAATTAAAAATTAAATAAAATTATAATAAATTAAAAAATATTTGTTAAAAAAAAGTATTATACATACAATTCTTAAAAATGGTTGAACATTGTGTTGTATGTATAAATTAACTTTTCCCCATCCAAAATTGTTGATCAATTTTTTTGAATCGACTGGTTCGTCATACAATTGAAGATCATGAAACAAACGTTGTAATCCTAATGTTACACTTTTATTGCTATCATCACTTTCAGTAGGCATTTTATATACAGCCTAAATTTAAAAAAAAAGTTATTTGTTAAATAAAAATCAAACAGTCAGTCAAATTAATATATATTGTATTACACATAGATAAATATCTAATTACTTTTCGTAGTTGATTTGTGAAATATAATGCTTGTAAAAGGGAGTTCATATAACATGTTTCACCTTGGTTTTTCAAGCCTATGTAACCGGTATATTTTTTGGAATCCCAATCTAGACCATGTGCTACATTAGCCATCACTGTAACCTAGAATTTTATTCCAATTATGAGAATATACATTTATGTTAAATTGTTAAAAACGTTTAATTATGCTTCGGTTACAAATAAATAATATAAAAATTTCTTCTTATGTGTCAACAATATTTAAATTCCATTTTATTCTCAGAAATATCCAAGAATTTGAATTTCATTATTTTTCTATGAAGTCCTCCTTATCTCCTTACAATAGAAGTAATACTAATTAAAATAATAATATAATGTCAAAAACAATTTAATTTTGTAATGATACCAAATAATAATTTATCGTTAATTAATATTATACATTTATGTTATTACTGGAATAATACAGTATAACACAAAGCATCAATACTGAATGATAGATAAATAATTATTAATTAAATTAATTATTTTAACTTACTTCAAATATAACTGTGTCATTTTTTATATATCCTTTGGATTTATTAATTACATCTTTCCACAACATGAAACAATGATATCCCCAGTCGTTCTCTTGTTCGCAAAATATATGCTGTATTTCTCGTACAAAGGAATGACAACGTTTTTTTTGTGCTAGGATTCGAAGTTGAGCTGTTGCATAAACACTCCAAGGAGTATTTTTTGAATCAACTGCACACTAAAAGATAATGATTTTACAGAGTTTTGTGGAATAATTATTATAATTAAAGTATGGGTACATTAAATGTTACATTTTTTTCCTTTTAAATACATACTTGAAGGAAAAAAGCAACAGCAGTCATACTAGGTTCTATCCAAGATTTTCTCACTTCTTTCTGTACTACCATTATATTCCATGGTAGATTACGAACATAGAAAGGCTGTGACATTCTTTGTTCTTTTAATTCACTAAAATTTTCCATAACAAATTGGAAAGTTGCTTCTGGTCGTGAATTATCTAAAAAGTGTATAATTACAACAAAAAGGTAATTAATACAAGTTTATTATGCTAATAGTTTAGGTACAAAGGTCCAATTTAAAATTCAACTAAATAATATTAAATAAAATTAAAAACATGCAATAGTTTACCTAATATATTTATAATTAAAAAGATATCCTAGGATAATGGCGACGTGGTACAGCTACTTTTATAGGAAATTTAATGTATATCTGTAAGCAACGATTAACCATTGCTAACAAAAAAACGATCCTAAGCAGAGTTCGGTTGATAGTGTTGCTATGTCCACAGATGAATTATATATTTTCTTTGATATTATTTGTTTAATATTGTTTAATTTATCTATTTTTCAGTTTTTTCCCCTATTTATTGGGAAAACTACTGAGAAAATCAAAAAAATGACCTCCTTAAAGTAAATCACTAGTCAGATTTCCTTTAACAAAAAGTGCCATCATTGTAAATCAGAGCAAAGGCAGAAAAGTTGTACACAGAACACATGTATTTATTCAAAGTATTAATGGTATATTAAAACTATTTGAAGATGAGAAAAAAACGGTATTAGTGTTATCCTAACCAATCGTTCAAATCAGGAAAACTCATTTTCAATATTTCGACAAAAAGGAGGCTATAACAGAAATCCAAATGCTCAAATTATTAGGGCATCATTTCATAGCACATGAATTTATTCATTAATATGTGCATCAAAGGGTAGTAATTGCAAACAATTTGAAGATAAACACCAAGAAGACATGTCTGGAATCAGGAATCAGTGAGTTGGTAAGCTTAAAACCAAAATCAATTACGAATTTATCAACACTTAAAATATTATAAGGAATGGATTGTTGATAAACGACTAAATGTGAAAGTTATAGCTTTGTATTTAGATATATTTAAAGATAAGCCTATACTTTCAAACCAATCAACAAACCTATCCAGATCACTTTGGAGATGAAAACAATCATCAATAAAACAAAAACGTAAACAAATTTTAAAATCATCAGCAAAGCAGAGAATACGAGAATGACACAATACATGACTGATGTTATTTACAAAAAGAGAGAACAATAGGGGGGATAGTTATCCTTAAAGAACACCAGAAGATGCTAAGAATAGATTGGACTTGATTCCAGAGACCCATTGATATTGATCATTAAGATATGAAGAAAGCCAGGACAACGAAGACTCACGAGAACCATAACTGCTAAGAATGTTAATCAAAACCTTATGATTAACTGTATCAAAAGCTTCATTGAAGACTGTAATATTACATCAACTCGCAACCCATGTTGAAAAAATTCAAAATCTAAGTTATTAAATATTAGATTGCATATTGTGGTGGAACGACCAGAACAAAACCCATGTTGTTCCTCCATTATAATATTATAAACTGGACGTTGAATTTCTTTTAAAACCAAAGATTCAAATATTTTTTGCAATATGCGATTGGATTGAAATAGGTCTGTAATTTAAAATTAAAAAAGGATAAACTGATTTAAAAATAGAAATAACAGAACTAAATTTAAGTATCGAGGGGAAAATGCATGCCTTCAAGACCTACTGAAAATTATCTAAAGGGGGCAAGAGAGAATATATTTTAGCTGGAAAAGAAACTCATCGGAGAGACCATCAGGGCAACATACGATAGACCATGAAACACAGATAGGCAATTAAACATCATCAACACTGATAGAAACATTGTTAGGTAGATTGAAGTATGGGATGGTCAAATCATCAAGATTGAGTTCAGTCTGATCATTAAAATACACAAAGAAAAAGTAAGAAGCCAAAAGATCAGCAGCTCACTATTTATTAAACGAGACCGAATCATAGAAGCACAGATGTTTAAGAATATTTTTAACTGAGTGATTCCCATTAATGAATTTCAAGTAATAGCTGGAATTCTTTTTTAATGATATTTCACTACTTTTAACATAGTTACATAATCATTTTTTTAAACTCAAATTTAAATTTGGCACAAAGTATGGAAAAGTTCCTATAAACACAAATGTTGGGAGAACGCTAGAAATTTAATGTGTGCTTTCTTTTTTCTTTTTTAATTTTGTTTTAGCTCTTTGGAGAACTAAAGTGGATAAAAAAATAAATGAAAAACACACTTAGAAAAAAAATCAAGTATATAGCAATATTAATTATTGTTATAATATAATATTGTATTAATTTGTTATAAAACTATTATGTTCAAAAATTAACGATCATGACTTGTGATTTTTTTAAATGTATATAGTGCAAAAACATTTAGAAAATAGAATATTAAAATTCATTGTGTAACTTATTTTTATTTTAAAATGTAAAAAAAAAAAAAAAAAAAACAAAACAGATTTTGTTTAAATCTTTATTTAGTCCTAATTACACTTTATGCGGTGAAAAGTACTTAGCGAGATTACACTCGTGAAATTGTATCGAATTCAAAGAAATCTTAGATGTAAAAATCTCTCCATTATTATAAGATATATGAAGGAAAAGGCAAACACACAGACACCTAAAATCATAACTTTCCGTGGATCGTAGACAGTCCGTAGTAGAGTAAATAAAAATATCAAAATAATTAATAATAACAATAAAAATATTATTATAGTCGATTTGATTAGATTTTAATATTCGCAAGTAGACGAAAAATAATTCAACAGTCGCATCACGCAACAGCTAGTTTGCACTTGACATCTAAAATCTACACAAATAACTAGTTTACAAATTTCAATGAATACAATAACGATACCTGTCAAATTTTAATGAAACTTGAGACAATACCTTACCTTCCAAAATATATTCCTATGACATTGCTTATCTGTATATTATAAAATCAATGCAATAATACCTAAATTTCGTACATTTTCCGTTTTTCCTTCATTTTTTTCTCCGATTTTTTCCAGATATTATGAAAACCGCTTGCAAAATCAAAAATGACCTCCCTAAAATACCATGTAGATAAAATTTCCTTTTAGAAAATAATCTACACTTGATACATCGGAGCAAGAATTCTGATAGAAAAGTTTGCACAACAAATCGAGGGGTATTTTGCAATAAAATATTCCGAGTGAGCGATGGCTTAGGACTCTAGGTAGACCCAAAATATATTTGTTTTTTCCTTGTAAATGGAAAAAAAAAAAATACTAAACCCAGATTTGAACTCGGGACCTCCTAGGATGATAATAGGCATGTTTAACCATTAGACCACTATAAATATTTTTTATGTTAGACAATAAAGAGTTATTTAACATAATATATAATATCCGCAAATCAAAACTACAAAAAGCTACAATTTCGAAACTATGCCAGTCTTTTCAATTCTTGTTTCACCATCGTTCTTAAATCGGCAATATACATATATTCAAAACAAAAAATTAAAAAATTAGATTTGTTCCACATAATTCTTTTACTCTAATGATTTTCGTCAAAATTTGATATTAAAATGCCTTTATAAAAAAAATACTACATTAAACTCAAATGTTTTTTTTAAAAGACGTCATATTAAATTTTCACGAATTTCTGTTTAGTCCAACAATTTTACCATAAGGCACACAGCACCTACTGAATAAAAAATTTCGTATAAAACTCGGAAAATTAAAATGTCTGTAAACAGCTCAAAAATGGCTTAGTTTTAAAAATTTCACAGCGTCTAGAAAAGGTAAATATAAACCTTTTATCCAAATTTCAAGTCTCTACGAATATTTTTAACTGAATTACAACAAATAATAAAAGCATTATTTTCGCAAAATTTCCAGTTTTTCCCCAATCTTTTTTTTTTATTGAGAAAACTACCGGGGATATAATTTTAGTTAAGCAAATTTTTTTTTTCTAAAATGTATGGTTTTTAATGCTTACTCTATTTGTATAATCAAAATTTACCTATCATGCTAACTTTTATAGTTATTGTACATACATTTTGAAAAATAGAGAATGACTACATTGGGTTTCTAATTTCACCTATAATGCTTTTTTACTTTTCCTTGTTACCTACCCAACGTGGTTTGCACAAAAATCAAAGGTTATTTTTATTATAGGATAACTATAGTACACATAAATTAACTGAGAGAAAAAGTCACAAAGGCACACGACAACCAAGCATGATTCTGCAAAAGTAGTTTTTATATTTTAACAAAAGAATAATAGTCATAATATACATTTTGAGGTTATTGGTACGAATAATATTATTATCAATAATAATATAGATAACAACAATTCCTCTTAATCTCAAATGTAAAAAAAATATACAAACATATTAAAATAAAATTAAGTGTTATTCTAATCCAATCGCTTTTCTTAATTTTGAAAATGTAATGGCAGGTAATGGTTTTGTTAGAATATCTGCCAGTTGATGATCTGTTTGAACATATTCTAATTCAATTTGATTTGTTGAGATTGCTTCATGAATAAAATTATATTCGGTATTCAGATGTTTCTTTGGTTTATTAGCTATTCTGATGCAAGATTAATTATCTTCATGCAATAATATGTAATCTTTGTCTGTGATAATTTCCATCTCTACAAGAAGTCTTTTCAGCCACATTCCTACTTGAATTGCAGATGCGAAAGCTAAATATTCTGCTTCAGTCGATAACAAGGCTACAGTTGATTGTTTTCTAGTAGACCAACTGACTGTGGAACCAAAAACTCGATAAAGATATCCAGAAGTAGATTTTCAGTCATCAATATCATTGGCAAAATCAGCATCAACAAAACCTTGAAGTGGATGTATGTTATTGTTCTTAATGTAGGTCATTCCAAAAGAAATAGTACCCTTTAAATATCTTAATATTCTTTTCAAGTAATTAAAATGATCTTCAGTGGCTTTAGATTGATGTCGGATAAAATAATTGACTGCTGTACTAAGGTCCGGTCTGGTTTGAATCATCACATACATCAAAATTCCCACAAGTTCATGATATGGTTTACTTGTTCTTACCTTTTTCTTCAAATGTTTAGTTTCTTTTTCATTGGTGTTAATATTGGTTTATATTTATTCATACCAAATTTATGCAGTAGGTTTTCAAGATATTTTGTTTGACTCATTTTTAAAATATTATGTCGTTTAATTTTAATTCCTAAGAAAGATCTTGCATCCCCTTGATCTGTTAGCTTGAATTCTTCACTAATTTTCTGAAATTGTTTACTTCCTTCATTGAATTGCCAACCACCAGCACATCATATTGATCGGATTTGCTTCTTGTTAAACCTTGTTGACATATGAAATTATTAAAACGTTTATTCCAACAATTTGAAGATTGTTGAAGACCATAGAGTGATTTATGTAATTTGCAAACCAAATCATTTTCTTGGTCAAAACCATCAGGTTGTTTCATCTAAAGCTCTTCCTCTAAAATATAATTGAGAAAATCTGTAGTCATATTCATCTGAATGAGGTGTAGATTCTTTTGATTTACTATTGCAAGTAGAGTTCGTATTGTAATGATATTAACTACAGGTGAGTAGATATCAGTATAATCAAAACCTTTTAATTGTGTATATCCTTTAGCTACTAATCTGGCTTTGTACCATAATGGATTTCCTTCTTCATCCAACTTTAATTTGAATATCCATTTATGATTTATGATCCATTTATTTTGGGGTTTTGGAACCAGTGACCATGTATTGTTCTCTATTAAAGCGTCAATTTCTTCTTGCATTGCTTTCTTTCAACAATTTGTATCTGGGTGAACTTGAACTTCATCAGCATCTTTGGGTAAATTTTGTACATAATTTTCTGATGATAAGCCAACACATTGCCATATCATAATCTTTAAATTTTTCTGGTTGTTACTTTTCTTTTAGGTCGTGTAGTTTTGTTATTTTCCCATCTTCCTATCTTCATCATGGTGATATCTTTGATCTCTTCTTTATGCTCATCTTCTCTGTCATTTTCTTCTTCTTCAGATTCATCGTCTCTTATATTTACTTCAGATATTTTACTGATATTTTGATTATCTTGCATAGATATTATAAGCAATTATAAGCATTCTGTTTTCATTAAAAATTACATCACAATTTACAAAAATTGTTCTGGTTTCAGGATCCCATAATCTAAAACTAGATTCAGCAAAACTAACCATAACGCTCTTTCTTGATTTGGAATCTAATTTACTTCTTAGTTGTTTAGGTATGTGGGCAAATGAGGCACACCCAAAAACACGAATGTTTGATAAATTTTGTTGATAACCATTCCAAAATTCTGTTGGTGTGTTACTTGAATTTTTAGATGTTGGGAATCTATTTAGTAAATATGTGTCTGTGAGGGCTGCTTCACTCGACATTTCTTTAGATAACTCCGATTGAAATAGTAACAATCAGATCTTTTCTATAATTGTACGATTAGTTCTTTTAGCTAAAACATTCTGCTCAAGAGTGTATGGAGCAGTGTGATTCACAACAATTCCTATTTGCGCACAAAAATTCTTGAAATTGTGAGATGTGTATTCGCCTCCATTATCACATTTTTAATGATTGAATTATTTGTGTAAAATGTACATTTACAACTGCTTCATATTTCTTAAAGTAGTTAAGTACTGCACTTTTATTCTCAAGCAAATAAATTACATTAAATCGTGTATAATCATCAATAAATGTTAAAATGTATTTCATACCATTCCAAGATATTGGATTGATTGAACCTCATATATCACTTTGTATCACCTATACATTATAAAGATACCACGTATGTGCAAACGACCGATACGAGATACCGTGCCTCAGCCAATTTTCGTTTGCACGTGCAGTGTTTACTATTATAATGTATGAGAAACAGCCGAATACTACGAGCGCTTTTCGCACTTTTCTTCTGCGAGACCGGAGGTCTTTGCGGCTGGGCAAGGTTCAATTAAATAACGGTGGTCCACAGTACTAGTGGATGCGTTCTATTTTTTCTTAGAATGAAGGGCTGTCTAATCTGTTTGCTCTCCATACAAACTTCACAAATTGTAGGTAGTTCCTTTTTATTGAATTATATTATATTTGCATATTACATGTTCGACTTATTTTTAGATAGATTAAGTTGGTAAAAATTAAACAAATAAATAAATATAATAATTAAGATAGCTAGTCAATTAATTAAACAGGTAATAAAATATATAAAATGTTAGTATGGTAGATTATAGTAGGTATAATAAATTATAATAACATCAATACTAATAACAAATAGAAATCACAGACGCGTTTTAAGTTCTTCAAGCCATTTTATAGCTGTTGGCCTGCCCTTGTTTAGTTTTGTTAATCCTTCTTTGAACTTTGTAATGGGACACAACTCAGACTTATATATGAATTCAGAGATACGCTGAATTTTCTGTCAGAGATTAAGTTCTCCAGTAGTCTTATCGTTGCTTTAGATTTTATTATTTTAAACAGTTTTAGTAACAGTCCTCTCTTCCAGACCATATCATACGCAGCTAACAGATCCAGAAAGACAGATTTTTCCTGCCGTTGGAAACCATTTTCAATGTGCGTTGCTAGTGCAAGGGTTTGGTCACAACAGCTTCTATTTTTCCTGAAACCGGCTTGTTCTATAGGTATGGATTCTTCTAAGAGTGGTTGTAAATGCTTTAGAAGGAGTCTTTCAAACAGCTTGTACATTGTTGACAATAAAGATATAGGACAATAGTTTCTTGGGTTCATGGCTTCTTTGTTGGGTTTCAAAATAGGTATCACTTTGGTTACTTGAAGATTCTTCCAGAATCTTGGAAGAACATTAGTGTCTACTACTTTACTGGCCAGTTTTGCGATCTAATTTATGCTGAGAGGGGTCCTAGTTTTTTAAGGAATTCTGGGAGGATACCATTTACTACAGTAGCTTTTCCATTTTTCACAGATTTTAATGCGTTTTAGACCTCTTCAGCCGTGAATTCGTTCATAAGAACTGACTTATCTTCTCAAATCCTTAGCTCTTCTTGGAATTTCTTTTTTACCTCAATGTTTTCGATTTTATGGGGTTTAATCTTTGATGTATTGAATTGAACTCCAAAAACAATATTCTTCAATTTATTCAAATAATCTCTATTTAGATGCCCCATTCATTTATGCCATAATACTCCGTCAATATTTACCTGGACACAGCTCTTGACATTATGCTATTATCTCGAGTATTGTCTAGAGTAAAAATTAATTTGTATAGTGTTTGGGTTCTTTTAGCTATTGCTATTACATTTCGATTTTAATTCAACAAACTTACTTGTCTTTTTTCAAAAAAAATTTTAAAACCAAGTTCTTCAACTTACCAACAGACAAGAAATTATATCTTAAATGTGAAACATAATATACATTTTTAAATTTACATAAAATAGTTATACTTTCTACTTGACTGTATGCATTTATTGTACCTATTTTTTTTACGGTTAGATTTTCTCCAATTTTAGCGACACCTATGATCATTGGATTTTCTAGTACTTTCAGAGATGAAAAATATCTCTCGCTGTTAAATAAATGATCGGAGCTCCCTGAATCAAGATACCGTATTATTTTGTTTAATTCTTCATTTTGTTCCGTTAACAATGTGGTTACTGGGAAACAACTTCCGTCATCATTCTTCGAAGCATTGTTAGCTATCGGTTTTTGTTTACACAACTCTTTGGATCTGTTCTTTCCTTTATAAAACATTTTCTTTTTGAGAAACATTCAGCTGATTTATGTCTAACTCGATCACAATTATAACATTCAAAAGGAAATTTGCCAGTATTCTTTACATTAAACGCTGCACTATCAGAGGAAGACTCTTCATTTATAATACTATTACTTTTCTTTGATTTTTCATCTAGTAAACAACCTTTTACGAATTCAATTTTTAAGAGTCTCTGGTGAAAGAGTTTCTAATGCTATAACTACATTGTTATACGTTTCAGGCATAGTAAGTAGTAGATAACAATTAATATCCTCGTTCTCTAGTTTAGCTCCTGCAGATCTGAGTCGTCGTGTTATCTCATCAAACTTCACAGAATGACTTTCTAAATTTATTTAACCAATATATTTCATAGTCAATAATCGCCTTCTCATGAACAATAGATTGGCGACCCCTTTTCGCTCAAAAGTTTTTAATAGTGAATTCTAAATTTCTTTTGATGTATTCTTTCCCACCACATCATATTCTAAATGACTATCAGCAATACATTGAACTATAAGTGGCTTACATTTATTGTCTTTTTTACGCAATTTTTCTTTGTCTTCTTCTTTCGCAAGCGATGGACAGTTTTTTGAAACACATTGCTTCACACCAAATTCTTCAAGCAATATTTTCACCCGAAATTTCCAGTTTGGGAAATTTGTACGGTTAAATTGTGTAACTCCGTAGTTGTCATCACATTTTTTGCCCATAACCTATTGTAGTATAACTATAGTATACATAAATTAACTGAGAGAAAAAGTCACAAAGACACACGACAACCATGCATGATTATGCAAAAGTAGTTGTTATATTTTAACAAAAGAACAATAGTTATATTATATATTTTAAGGTTATTAGTACGAATAATATTACTATCAATGAGAACAGTGGCGTATACAAGGGGGAGTGTTTTGTGGATATGACACCCCCCTTGAGCCATATCATATATTACATTATTATTACATATATATTACAATATACATTATTATATATAATAAAATAGGAACATAGGTAAATACAATATGAAATATAAAATACGGTCTTCAGTTTCGAGTCTTGACTGTGAAGATATATGTAAATCACATAATGGTAAATCACGTTTAATTGTTATAACTCTTATTGTTTTATTTAATCTATATCATTACATATTGTTAAATAGTAATATTTACGTGTGATTAAATTAAAATGAAAAGATGTATTAATAATTACTTTAAGAAAGTAGAAAGGGATCGTCATGAAACGATTAGTATTAATAATGAAAGTGAACATGAACCTGCCAAATCAGAATTGTCTTCGTCTTAAATATCTTAGAGGTCAAGGATACGATGGGGCTGCAGCTATGAGTGGCAAATTCAATGGCGTTCAAGCTTGTATTAGGGAGTCATATCATAGCACAATATATGTTCATTGTAGTGCACATAACTTAAACCTATCTATATCATATGCTTGTAGTGTTCCCAGTATCAGAAATGCTATGGGGACACTAGAAAGCATTTATGCATTTCTCAATACTCCAAAGCAACAATTTGAGTTTACAAAACATTTAAATAAATTTAAGGAAGATACTTCTTTTTCAAGTCAAAAAGAAAAATTAAAAAGACTATGTCCTACTCGATGGACTGAAAGACACAATTCAATAGATGTATTTTATGATTTTCAACCCATAATTATATCTTGTTTTGAAGAAATTATACTATATTCAAATACTGAAACATCATCAAAAGCAGCTCAGTTACTTTCAGCTATTCAAACATCGGAATTCAATGTAAGTCTTATTATTATTTATAAAATATTTCAATATACAAAAAATCTTTGCACATATTTACAAAAACAAAACATAGATTTATTTCAAGCTTTAAATCATGTAGATATAATAATTTCTCAACTCCAAAGTATAAGAAGTNATCTTGAAAAATATTTTAAAATAAGTGCATTCCTTCCATTTCTGGACAATTTAGTGCAACAATTAAATGACTGATTTATAAACCACAAAACTATTATAGCTGGCTTTTATTTTCTTATTTCTAATAAAAATTATAATCAACAAGCTATCAAAGATTTAAGTGAGTTTTATTCTGATGATATTGATCAAGAAGTTATTGAAACAGAGGTAAAGTTATGGCATACACATTTGGAAAAACTAAGCATAAAAAGTGTTCTTAACGCTCTTGATAACTGCAATAAAGACCTATTTCCAAATGTTTTTAAACTCCTTCAAATATTTGCAACATTGCCTGTCACATCATGTGAACCTGAAAGAAGTTTTTCTACATTAAAACGAATAAAAACTTGTCTTAGAAATTCTATTGGCCAGTTTAGACTTAATGGATTAGCATCTTTAAATATTCATCGTGAAGTCGAAGTAACAGTAAAAGAAGTAATACAAAAATTGTCATTCAATCAAAAACGACGAACAGATTTTATTTTATAATATATATTTTTTTTTTCATTATTATCTATTGATAATACCATACAGACATTATGTATACATAATTAATTAATTAAAATAAAAGTTTTAGTTTGTACGTATTATATATAATATTTAATGTTTATAATTAACACCCCCCTTCAGAAAATCCTAGCTACGCTACTGAATGAGAATATAGATAACAACAATTTTCGATTAAAATTGCCTGAGTGAGTGCAGCGACCAAGTAACCACATTGGATCTCTTATTCCAAATACAAAATTTATAAAAGTATGATAGATGAGTTTTGATTATACCAATGGATTGAACATAAAAAAATTCACATTTTGTAAAATAAAAATATTTAAAAATATTAAATTCTAACAAAGAAATACGCAAAACAAAAAACCCAAACTTCATGAAGTTTTCACTATAACTTCCAAACGAAGTTCGCTAGACTTTTATTTTTACATTCTTAATGTACACCCAAAAACCTACATTTTGAGAAAAAAAAAAAAAAACAAAAAATCGATAGGTTGCCAAACTAGAATCATTGTCTGCCAGGAAAATCAAAAAATTACCTCCTCAAAGTACCACCTAGAAAAATTTTCTTTTCAGAAAATTGTTTACATCGTATACAAATGATACAATTATATATATACATATCTGATGTTTTATTATTTTGAATCTAGGTAGGCACCTACCTAATATTGGGATCTTATTCTTTACACGCTACAAACATTTTTAAATATTAATAATAACTTATCATGCATGAGAATAATGTGAACATTCTAGTAAATATTAAAATATCCAATATAAATTCCTAGGTCATCAATTTAAATAACCAAGTAAATTTAAAGTTTGCACATTCTATCAAAACATATTGTGCAGTACCTATACAGTATTTTAATATATATATATCTGTTCTAAATAGTTGATAATATAAGGTAATATACCCATAATATAAGTTTATAGTTCAAATCATAATATAATTTATTATGTTCTTACTTATCACAGATTTTGGCTGTTAACAAAATCTAAAATAAAATAAGTATAGATATAACTGTCCCTTCCACTTATTGAGCATAATATCTTTATTTCTTCAGTTATTATAATAACAATAGACAGAAATAGCTTATTATTAATGAATACATGATTGAGTCTATATTAGCGAATAAAAGATAAGAAAGCTTAACACTGGACACACACCGTTTTCAAATACAATAAAATGCCTACAAATTTATAGTAAAATAATTCAGTAATAGAAAACTGACCAATATATCCAGTAAGATAATGGAATCCTCTCTCAAAACTCAACAGACTTCATTTATGTTGTTTTTAGTGTTAATTGTATTTAAAACAAAGAGCTCAGAACTAACTTTAAGGTCTGTATATCATTATGTTTCACCCTCCGAAAAAAATATGTATAAAGATTAGGACAGCAGGGATCAAGATGTAATAATAATACATCTTTTAAATGTTCCTACCAAGTATCATAATAATCCAAAAAAAAAAAAAACGTAAATTATACCGAAATTAGTTTTAAATAGGCAATACTAATAAAAATTGGATCGAAAATAATCGAGTAAATATAAAATCCATTGTATAAACCTGAGAATTCGAACACTACTACAAAAATAATTAACTATTTTGTTTCTTTACCTTCCACGACGTCCATTTTTTCTGGAATCTTATTCTGACTATCCGGTTCAACCATGTGGTTCATAATACGGGCCACGGGACTCGTGGACATATTTCGCCTCTTCCCTCTGCGAGCCATAATAAGACACTGCGTTTGATTTTTATTCCGAATTTTTGTCAACAAAAACAATGAACAATCACAAACTTGCTCAGTGTACTCCCAATTACTACGACCGTTAATTACAACGACAGTACTTTGTAGAAAAGTGTGATTCGCGAACGAACCGGATCTTTTGAACGGGTCAAAGTAGTGAACGATATGATTCAGATCGTCGAACCGAGGATCACCTGATATTTTTTTTTCGTATTTGTTCCTAGGTTCATATACGAGTTTATGATAACGTTATCATAATAATAATCTTTATATTATAACTATTTATTAACTATTGATACACAATAAAATAAATCTGGATCACATGTTGATGTTGTGGTTAAGAAATAATATTTCACTTTTCACAATACTCCAGGCGACACGCATTGATTCATTTGTTTATTTTATTATTATATATAAATTTTTTATTTATATATTTATTTATTTTAATCATTATTTATTGAAAAAACTAAAATATTCTTACCAAATTTAAATTTGTAATATACGATTAAATTATTTAAATGATTTGTTAATAATATTTAAAAACATTGTTACTCAAATACTTAATAATTTATTCAAATGTAGGTTTAATAAAATATTTATTAATGTGTACAAGTAATATTTTATAATTATAATTATAACTATATGTGTATTGAATTTGTCAACGAACAGGTGACTATTACTATAAAAATATACAAAATATACACACCTTTTTTTAAGCAACTGCTTGTATTGAAGGTGTTAAGTTCTTATTAAATAGTTAAAACATTACATTTCGAAACTGAAATTAAATGCACTGTACGAAATAGTTGTAATAAAATAACGCACGAGATGCAGTCTTATGTGACATCTACAAATAGAAATCAAAATGTAAGAGTTAAGATTTAATGTTTTTCGGTTTCGACAACACAACTTGTGACCTATCATCGACTCTCGATTAGTAATTAATATCTATCTATACTCCATATTTGATATTGTCATTAAATAGTCGGTACATTGGAAGTTGGTACGCTTGCGATTCGCCAAGAGGACTTTGAACTTGGACAACTTGGACTTCGGAGACACGGTCGTGCGCCGTGCCAAACGAACTAAGACACTAAGAGAGATAACTTGAGTTTTATTATGAGAATGTGAGAAATGGAGCTGTTCCGAAATTAAGCTCCACCTTTTTGCACACGTTATCAATTAGATACCGAATGTTTAATCTATGGATCTATACGAAGTCCGATTCATACAAAGTACAAATTATAATATCTATGTCCGAATCATCACGCGATTCGCGAACCGTTTGGGAACCACAATTGAACTGAATTCATTCACAGCTTTGACTGGTTCAAAAGATCCGGGTCATTCGCGAACGACACATCTCTCGCTTCTGGTTCTGATTCGGTATAGGCTCAAAAAAAACCTATCAGATCGCGAACGGGTCTTTTTGATGAGCTGATCTGAAAGAATCGTATCACTTAGATGAACCATAATTCCCATCTCTAGGCAGTACGGTAAACGTGCATCAAATCATAGAATAATACAGTGAGACCAATACGTATTACCATTGATTATAGAATACACAGATAACAAATAGCATAGGATTATCTAGTTACTAAAATTATGTTTATGCTGTTGCCCAAAAGATGGCGTTGTACGTATAAATAAACAAATAATTTTACTTGAAATGACATTTTTGTTATTATTGTTCGTTATCGATCGTGACGTCACGGCTGCATAACTGGAAGTTATTTGTTAAACTTTATTTTATCTTTATCAGGGTTTTTTTTTTTAGGAATTGACTATTATTTATTTATTAATAATTTTTTAGTCGATTTACGTCTTGTATTTGATAATAGGAGTGTTAACGTCATAGTTTGTAGACTGAAATGTTACATAAAAAGTAATTGTTTGTCTAGTGCCTAATTGAAGTCCCTCCCCCCCAAAAAAAGGAAAGCATATATTTATACAATTATAATTATTATGTTATAAATTAAAATTATTAACAATTATTACAACTTTAGGATTTTTTTTTTTATTAGAAAAAAAAATTTGTATATGGAAAATTTATAGAATTTTTAAAATAAAAATTGTAATATTATATCATTATGTTATATAGATGTGTAATCCCAATCAAAAACGAGCGTCGCCTATGGGTTGTGAGACTTAACGAATTACGAAAATAATACGAAATACAATGATAATAAACAATTGTATTCCAATTTATTTGAACAAATATTCTATTATTAGTACGGCAATAACGTGCGACATGCTACCCCTCCCCACACCGCTTATCATTTATGACGGAGGTACTACCTCCTCGCATCCTAAACTACACTAGCGCTTCATAGCGGTGGGATTTTTTTTATAGTCGCCAAATATTAACATCGCATGGGCTATCTGTATATTCTATAATCAATGGTATTACGCCAATAAAAATATTGAAAACCAGTAAGGAATGTAAATACAGTGTAACTACTTAAACATTTGAAAATTATTGTAAAATGTCACAAATTGGAGGGAAAATCAAGTTTATAAAATTTGTGTTATGTTTTTGATCATTATTTTAATTGTTATTACTATTAAGTGAATAAATATTAAAAAAAAAAAATTTTCATTCTGCAATAAGACATACAATAACATTAATAGTTGCACTAGAGTTATAAATATATTTCCATATTGTACACTTTGTTGAATTATGAGATGATTGTTTCTGTAGATATGTTTTAAGATTAAATTTGGATGAATTGGATGATTTAGATTTGAATTTTATATGGAATTTTGAATCTAGGGCAAAATATCCAAAATATATAGGTATCTTTTTCATCCTATATTAATAATAATAATATAATATAATATAATTATAGTTTATAAGCGATAATTGTTGAGCTTTATCTACTTTTTTCTAACACTCATAGATATATATTATAAAAAAACTTAGTATTAAGATATTAGCATGAGAACTATAATGGAGATGTGTTATATGTGGTCGCCATGGACGATGGATATAAAAAAGTATGTATATATAAATATAACAAAAATTAACAAATATATAATATATTAATTTGTGTACATTGTTGTTTTATTAAAATTATAATAATCTATTATGTTTAATTGTGTACTTATCGATAATTAGAGATAAATATGCGACTAGCGCCAGATCGAATATGTACTAAATATAGGTTACTCACCTGGCGACTCTTCGCCAACATGTACATCATCGATATTATATGCAATCTATAATCTGTGGCTCTATCCATCGTATATGATCGGTGACCTATATTTTGTTTGAAAATAACTTGGTAGAAAATATATTTACGAAAATTATTCGAGAAGAAAAATATTTGATTAGAAAAGTTTTTTGTCCGAAAATAAATTTATCGAAAAATAATGTATTAGAACCCTATTTAGTTAGAAAATTAGTTATATTAAATACAAATAGAGCACGCTGTAGAAAAGGCAAGCGACAACATGGCTCTAGATATATTTATATCTATGGCCACAGTAAAGTTGTAGGTAGATAATATCGTGGTTGTAGATAATACCAATAAGGATAGATTGATGCCATTGACTCATTTATATAATTAATTAATATTGAGCATTGAGTTATGAGGTCTATAGACCTGATATATTTAAGTATATATTATATAACCGTACTCCGTAGTAGAGAAACTAATGTTCAGCGGTTGACAGATGATATAAGATAACAGTGTTATCACCTTTATAGATATTGTCACGGGTTTCGCGCCACATTTCTTCTTCCCGCTGCGCGTCGTTCGCGGCGGACGTCGGCCACGCCCCTCGCCGTCTGCGTTCAACGGTCATCGTCCACAGCTCCGCTCGACTCGTCGTCTCGACCGCTCTCTCCGCACCGACGCCGTACGCGAATCATTGTTTCCCGATTCCGAATAATTGTTTTTCTGAACTAATGTCGTTTTTAATTGTTGCGTGCTCGCCTTTCCTCCGTCAAAAGCCGTCTGCTGGCGATCACTTGTATTATGTCTTTATGTGGTAAATAAACGTTTCTTTATTACCTTATCATAAACCTCGTGTCTTGGTGTAACCCGCCAAAATATTTTCTATCGAAATACGGTTCGAATGTATTTTTCGACAGTTTTATTTTTCTGATAAATTTTTATTTTAACAAAATATTTTCGTACTTTATACACATCCCCATATGATCTAAGGATCTAAGAGTGCTGTACAGAGATAGACCTTTGCTAACAAGTAATAACAGCAGAAGCCCAAAAAAATCCATGTTGGTTGCAGGCTCTGCAGTGTTATAATAACTACGAGATATCTAATTTTTCTTTTGGCGGGGGGGGGGATTTCAAATCAAATCGTACATATTACCACAGATATAGGTATCTAATAAACTAAATTATTAACTATATATTTAAAAACATATTGTTTTAAAAAATAAATTAATCATTAGCTATAAATTTTGGTCTGCTGTAATATTTTCAGATAAAATTCCTACTATCGGCTCAAATATTTTTCGGCTAATTTATTTTCGGTTGTTTTACGCGCTCTCGACAGAAACACAATATTGTTCTCTAAGGAGTAGTAATAAAAATAGCCAAGGGTGTCAGAAAACTAAATGCGCGCAATTGTATTTAATAATAGAATCATTGTGGTATTGAATTGTGTATACCTAAAGAGCTAAAATTTGTAAAAGCCAACCACTGGCCACCAATTAATTTTGTTTGAATACACCTACTAAAGCCTGTACATTCTGACGTGTTTTTATTTTTCATTAATATTTATCAAATTTTATTACTTTTCAATTATTGTTATACTATTAAAAATAGAAATACCTTGCTTTACTCACTTATCCACCTAAATTTAAATGAGAGTCGTGGTTCCTTAAAAACATTGTCAACTGTGAACTGAATGGACACTCATTTTAATTTTCTTTTTTTGTTGTACCAAGGTTTTTATATAACGTTAGGTATACAATATGGTGACTACAAAAGTATTTTGCGCGGTTTATGAACGAATTGCTTCATAGATACCATTCATTAAGTGAATATTATCTCAGCAAATTTATGACAATGACTATTGTATATGTATTAAGATCGAAACTTATCAGATTTTACCATTCAAAACAAAACTCGCTTCGCTCGCGAGTATTTAAGTCTTTTCACAAGTATAAACTTTTATATCAAAGAGAAATGTTTATTCATTTTATACCATATTATTTCTTGATTTATCTAAGTATTTAAAGCTTCCATGGAAAGTTCAATAATTGCCTGATTTTAAAGGCAAAAAATATAAATATAATTTAAAATAAAAGCATAATCATGTAATAGTTAAATAGGTAACTACAAAAAATATAAAATATATACAATTAACTTTAATAGAACCTATACATAATAAAAAATATCATTTTTTTTTTTAAACAAGTTTTATATTAAAATGTATTAGTTAGGCTTATATAAATAAAAATGTTGTATTAGTGAGTGGAAAAAGTTTAACAAAATTTAATAGTATTTTAATAAAAATAACATACTTTTTTTAAATGAGTAACAAATTAAAAAATAAAATATGATACTAATATTGTACTTAACATTATATCTAAACTTGAAAACTAAATAATTACAGAATTTGCCATAAACTCTTTTTGACAATTTTGTTCTCACTTTTGTCTGTTATTTCTTGCTATTTAGGTCCTAGTCTACTGCACACCTATGATTGAAGAGCCAACTTTTCAAATAATATTTAGGAGTCCAATCACTTAGGGGAGGTCTATTTATGTTAATAAACATTAAATTAGAAATATTATTTATTGTTAACAGTGAATGAAGATCCGTACAAATGTTATTCATACGACTGAATCCTCTTTCACATTCTGCGATTGAACATGGAAATGTTTTAAGAAACTTGTAGAATGCAGACATCACGTTTTTAGGATCAATAGTTTGATTATAAATAATTTTTTTCATACCGCTAATAGCTTCATCTTGGTCCAGTGAAAATCTTTTACATAAGTATTTAATATCATCTTCTCCATATCAAATATCTGGGTCCTCGGGCCAAGTTGATTTTTCCAACACTAAAATATTTTTCAAAATAATTTAATTTTCACAGTCATTGTCAAGAAGTCTTGATTTTAAGTTATTTTCAATCTACATATCTTTTATTGCAACTACAGCTTGGTGCATATAATCACCATTATTAGTTTTAAAAGAAGTTATAACCCTTAAACATCTCTTTATAAATTGTTCAGCTTGCATCAATGTAATAGTGCGACTTTGAAGTTCAATCGATAAGTTGGATAATTCCTGAAGGACATCACACATAACAGCTAAATCATTAACAAATTCAGGGCTAGCTAATTTTTTTAAGGAGTCCTAGGTATTTATTCTTAGTTTTAGAATCTCTATTGGAATCACTGGATGCAGTATACAAATGCTTATAAAGTGCAGGAAATATTTTCCATACAACATTCACTGCTCTCCAATTACTAGCAACCCAACAAATGCTAAGAACCCGACCAATTTTTAAAAACAAAACATCTAAATCGTGACAAATTTCTTTTAATTCCATTTGATTTTTAGGGGATGCATTGTACAGAACATAAAGTGAGTAAAACATTTGAAGCGATTTGTAGCGCTTACATCTTTGAGTGAATCATTAACTGCTAATTCAAGATGATGATTCATACAGTGCCAAATAAGGTAAGCGAGTACTTATCCTTGAGTTTTTTAGCAACACTACTTTTTTTACCCAACAAAATGCTTGCTCCGTCGCTTACAAAGGACACCCAATATTGTTGTAAATAGTTTTCATCAAGCCCTGATGTATGTAAGCAGTTAATTAATAGACTTACAATATTTTCTGTAGTTTGATTTTTTAATTCAACCAAGTCTAAAAAAATAAAGAAAGGTTCATTATTCAATATTGATACTTTTAGATAAACAACCATGCTACATAAATCACTGAGTGTAGTTGATTCATCAATTAGTATGGAACATTTTGCATTTGTTTCAATATTTTTAATAATTTTGTTTCATTTCTTTAAAAATATGTTAAAGAATATTGGTAGATAAGTGACTAGAATGGAGGGTAAACCCTAACTTTTACCATTTAGTTCCTGTAATTGCACTAGTTTTAAATGATCATCAAATGGACAATTATATTTGCTATATAATAAGCAGTGCAGAAAACAGAATGTGTAGCTTTGTTTATCTGGTAATCTTTTTCTTCTATAAGCTTGGACAACATACTCTTGTCTTTATTGTCTAATATTTGAACAGCAGATTTGTGTGTGTTGGATTCAAAATGTTTTTTAAGTTTATTTCTTACAACAGTAAGTAACAGTTTTCTTGTTAGTATTTGTTCCTCCATCAATTTGACATGTTACCATTCTTGAGATATTTCAATCTTTTGAAGGGTTTTTAATTTATTCACTTTTCTGCATATATCACATCCAATTTTTCTATCAGCACAGTAAAGTCCTTTAAATTTTTCTTTTTTTTTCTGTCCATTGCACTGATGTCCACTCAGACGGCTAAAGTGAATCCTGACAGTTAGCTTCAGAAGACTCAACATTGTCTAATTGAATAGATGGAGATGGCTCAGAAAACAGATTTTCATTTACCTACATCAAATAAAACCATCTAAGTATATAATTAGATCAGATACCATTCAGAATTTCCAGTATCTTGAATAAGAGATATTTGGCACCAATATAATTTTTAATTAAAAATTAGTTAATATATTTATTAAAAATAAATAAATTCAAATTATTTGACGATGGTTGTAACTTTAAATAAATTACCACAATTAATAATCACGAAAAACAAAATATTAAAATTATGGTTTCTAATTTGTATATGTAGTATAATATATAAATTAGGTTAGTACAGTAGGTACTACTTTGACTCAAATAAATAATAATTGAAATGTGAAGTGTTTTCTATTAACTTATTAACTTAAATTCTACTGAATGGTTTTAACTCTTTACTGCATGCATTTTTAAAATTAAAACAAATAATTATTTTTAAATTACTTTTTGCTCATTAAATATGAGAAAAATAACTAAAAATGTAATTTTAATTTTATTAGGTCTCAAATATGCAACTATATATACCTATATGAACTACCTAAGCATTGTATAGTACTAGGAGTTTTTACATTTTGTTATAGAGCAATAGGTATCTATATTGTAAAAAACAAAATTTAAAATGCATTTTTCTATAAAAATGTATACCTACCTATTTAAAAAAAAAAAATAGAAAATATATCTTTTAATAAAAAATAAATAATGCATAACAATCGAAAAAGAATATAATTTTTATATAAATGTGAAAAAAAATTTATATTTAGTAAACAAATATAATAACAAATAATAGAAAAAGAAAACAATTTACCTTATACCCTTATTTATGCGATAGATGACAATAATTGAGCTTCTACTTCTTTAGACGCCACCTAAATAGCGCACAAGTAAACAAATTAATAAAATAAAGACAATTTAAAATGTATTACCTTATAAGTTTTTATAGTTACTTACCTCAACATTTTCTAAACGGATTTATTTATTTGTATTTGTAGAAAAAATAAGAAAATAAAGTGTTTTTTTTTGTGTGTGTGTAGAATCTATATTGTCTACACTTAACACTTCACTTCACAAGCCACAAAAAAAAAAAAAAAAATTATAAGAAACAAAATGTAAAATAAATAATGAAAGACGAGCAATGCCGCAGGAAGTCAGCACTCGGAATAGCACTCGCCACACTATCTAGAATATTCGTGTTTAGAAACGTCCAAAGGCCGCTTGTAGATATAATTTGATAGCTAATATAGCTAGACGATAATCGATAGCTATAAATAATAACCAATTATCAATGTTATTATAAAGTAATATTAACCTACCAATAACAAATTTTCTAAAAATAAACGTATGCCCTATAGATTTACTCTTCGTGTTTATAATTTTCTTCGTTGTTGATAATGTTTTTTTTCTATTTATGAAGTAGATATACGAGCGTATACGTGCGTATTGGTGTTACTTTTATAAAGTATACGCTAAATTACCAAGATGGTTCGCGGGTATACGTCGTATACCCTCCAAAACACCACTGAGAATAACTAATAAATCGATTAATAGAAAAAAAATTGTTACTGTAGCTGGTAGAGCGCTACTCGTTGGCACATCTTAAAGACCGAGCTCCTCGGTTCGTCTCTACATTTCTCCCACTCACTACGCGGCGACCGGTGGTAACCGGCGTTTGTAATAATATATACAGCGGCTCAAATAACACACAATGAAAATATAACACCTGGCGACTGTCGCACCCATTATGTACCTATGCAACAATGCAAAAATAATACGTATGGAATATAAATATTTTATACATGCATTTATTTTTTTAATTTCAACACAAATGTGTAATCGTACATATATATATATTTTATAAAAAGAAAAAATTAAACAATACAACCGAATCAATCCGTGTCTGAATCACCTGTTCCTGTCATGAAGATATGACGTAATTTAGGTTCTTCATCAATAATTTCATCAGTTAAAAAGTCAATATTCCACAATTGTTCTTCGTCCTTTATGACGTGTTCAACAAAATTCGTCTACATTTTCGGCGTTACATGTTCCACGCTTCTTTTTAATAATTTCAATATATCGATCGTTCAATTTGAATGTATCGTTGTGCGTTGTACATGGCTTTTTACAGACGACCACGCGAGCTCGATGAGATTTAGTTCGCAGTGATACGGTGGCAAATGCAAAACGATTTTGTTATAGTCGTTCACATACTTGTCTATAACGTATTGGTCGTATTGTGGTTTTAATTAATAATTTAAGTTCTTTTGATTTATTTTTATACAAATTGATGATAATTTGCTTTTGACCAGTACCAACAAATTAAAGAAAAAAATATATATTTAAAAATTACGCTATGAATCTAAAATTCGCAATAGAAAAATAGTCATACAAAAACTTACTTTTCCACAAGGATTTTACTTGCAAGGAGAAATATTGTCAAGGTCCATACTGTATTTATAATAGTAGTCTAAATGAATACGAAAAACAATTGTGTACTAAAACACGCAAAAACAAAAAAAAAAAAAAACGTAGTGTATTCGCCAAATCGTAAAATACGGAGAAACACTACAGTAGACAATGTATACAACTGTGGCACACTCAATTGTCGACGACGACGCCGGCAACAACGGTGACGGCGACCATGTTCGTACAGGTTTAGTGGTGGGAATGCGTGAAAACGGACGAGTTTTAGTCGCTGCCCAGAAACGCTCTCTCACATGCCGTATAGATAATAGGTATCTTCGTGGTTACCTTATTATTATTATAAATAACTGACTTAATCACAAGTACACAGGTATGTACCCAATATTTTTTTTTCTAGAGGGGGGGGGGTTCAAACATAAAATGTATCATCAACTGTTTCAACCAAGATGATCTATGCATTTTTAACCACAAGTTGTTTTTGAGTAAAACACTTCTAATAGCATATAAAGCCACATGTTCTTTTATTTTTGTGAGTTTCTATATTGTTACACGTATTTCTATTTTTTTCTGCAAAATTCATCGAACATTTTTTGTAAAACGATCTTATTGACAAAACCTTAAAATCTTTATAAATTTGATTTGTAGAACTTTTATAATTTATTGTATCTAGACAAATTCTTACAATTTTATTTTGTTGAATTTTCGAATAATCCACCTCACAGTAAACATCTATATTGGAAAACCGCCTGATAGAAGACTAAATATATATTGCCCACTATATTTAAAGGCAAAATATATGCCGGTGTATAAAATTTATGAATCGAAGAATATAGCTACATTATATATTATTACATTGTTTATATGTAAATCTTAAGTTGTTATCAAATGTTATACCTAAATATCTGGTACATGAACCCTTGAAATTTGTCTACACATATCATCGTTGCATTCAGAAACATTATTATAAAAATGTACAATGAGTTTCTCAAAAGGAATCATATATATAAACTAAAGATCATGAAGCTAATTAAAGCTAATTTCCTTGAGTTAAAGAGATTTACTTTCTTAAGCTCAATTATTGGGCTTATGTTGTACAGAAATCCACAAATTATCTGTAAAGAGCAGACAGCAGCAGTATTCTATAACTCGATTACTTGTTATCGACCATTAATGTACCTACTTATCGAATTTTACATTATATAGATAATATACATAATGATTTTTGCAATTTCTGTAATATCAGTTTTCATTAATTTTTCGTTATAAAACTGAATTTTGTGTTACTGATATTTTCGTTAACTGTCGAATAATCCAAATAGTTTCATTAAATTGACCAATCAAACACTATTCTGAAGATAGGTAATAACTGATGAGCATATATATCTTAATTCGTGGTGATAAGCTATTTTTTTATATCACAAACTCAAGGTGGATTAAATCGTGCCTTGCACAAACTATTAGATTATTATTTATTAAATATTAACGTGCCACTATTATAATATTAAATTATGTATATTATATTATAACTAGGGCCCGGAACATGATGCATTTGCATCTTTTTTTCTAATGCGTTCATATGAGGCTTTTCTTTACAGAAATGTGACTTATGTCATGTATAATTCAATGGAACAATTTTTATTTTGAATTTTTTGGTTATATGGTCATTTTTTAGTAATTTTGAAGCATATTTTGTATATTTGTAGATATATTTGTATTTTTTAAATTTTTCTTATATATTATTTTGACAAAACTAAATATTTGAAAAAACTAACATATTATACAGCATATTGTATTACTGACATTATTGCTTATCTCAGTTTTAAATTTAATTTAGGCCTTGTAGTCTGTACACATGTGCATTACTTTGATGAGCTGTTTCCCCTGCGTTATCGACAATGGAATGGATAACTTATCGTAATTTCTATTTAATAGTTTTACCGAGAATAGATTAATACACGGTATGGACGTAACGGTATGATTGACGGATGGTGAACTTTTCGATTTAAATATTTAATATAATTTAATGATTTAATGTGCCCAAGTACAAAGTTTTGGATAACACTCAATTGAATTTGTTTGTAAATCATTTTGGCAAAGAAGTTTTTTCATCCAGTGGCACTGTTATTTTGCAAAATTTGCGAGGTAAAAGTGGCAGTTGACAAAAAATTTACCATCGAACAGTATATTTTGCGTAAAAAAACATGTTAATATTATAAATAAAATCATTTTTTAGATTTTGAGCGGAAAGAGGACTGTATTAGTTTAACAATGATTTCTTTTTTTTCTTTTATGTGAACACTTTTTCTACCAGAAAGCATACTTCGATTATCAAGTATAGCATCTTTTCTGAAGGGAAATGTCCTCTAGGTGGTACTTTTAAGAGGTCATTTTTTGAAATTCTCATTAATATTCAAGATTACGAGGAAAAACTTGATCTTTAATTTAAAAATATTGAAAGATTAAATAGAAGGTTGTCGTTGGCAACCGTTTTTCTTTAATTTTTGATTATCATAAAGTTTTTATTATTTTAATCTTTTTTAAACAATCATTAATTTCATGGAAACGCACATTGTTGTAATCATTTTACAAAGCAATACTATCAACTGAACTCTGCTCAGAATCGTTTTTTCGTAAGCAATGGTTTATCGTTGCTAACAGATATATATTAAATTTCCGTCTATATCCTACCTTCCCATCTACACAAATGGCTGCACTCGTCCTCATCTTACCTTTCTTTTTTAATTTGAAACCGGTTGTATAATACACTTATAATACTCCAGGCGACGCATTCATTCATTTATTTATTTATTTTTTAATGTATATACATTTTTTATTTATATATTTATTTACTATAATTATTTTATACTTAATTGTGCTACATATATGACAACTCAGAATTGATCATTAACAATATTTTTGTGTATTTTATGTTTGATATAGAAATATTTTTTGAAACATCAATAGAATTTCGAAAGTAAAATAGGCAATAAACAGACATGTTAAACAATTTCAGGATCTGGGTAGGCAACATACGTACAAAATTAGACTGGGGCAATAGATTCACTTAAAAAATTAATTTTAGGTGTTGGTTAAGCAACTTATTAAATAATTAGAAGTACAAATCAGAAGTTGTATAGATAACATTGTCTTCATAGTTGGGAATCACTGGGCTTTCTTATCAAATATTGCTATAAAAAAATAGCGGAAGGTATGTGGTTTTAAAAAGTTTTTTTTTTATACTGCGTACAAAATTCTACCAGAAATCTCTTTTGAATATATCAAGTGTATAGCACATTTACTATTCGGAAATTTCATCTAGTTGGTAATTTAGGAAGGTATTTTTTGGATTTTCCAAGCAGTTTTCATAATAATTGGAAAGACCGGGAAAAAACATAGGAAAAACAGATAAATTTACGAAAATACCTAATGTTTTTAATTGTTTTCAATTTTGTATTCTTGTTGTAGTTCATTTCAAAATGTTTCTTAGGGATTTTCAAATTTGAATAGAAAATTTATATTTGTTTTTATAGATTTTAAAAAATGTTTAAAACATTTAATTTATTTTTGAGCTAATGATGAACATTTTAATTTTGCAAGTTTTTTATGTAGTATTTATTCGGTAGGTAAATTGCTATACCAAATAAAAATGCTTGACAATTTAACAGGAGTTTCATTATGAGTTGTACATAATGGCCAACAAGAAAAAGTTGATTTTGATCTATACATATATTTTTTTCATATCAAATTTTGTCGAAAATCGTAAATATTACGGCCTTTTTAACATGTATAACTGAACTCCGCTCAGAATCATTTTTTGTTATCAAATGATTAAACGATAAATATGCGACAAGTAAAGATACGCATGAGCAAATGCACAATAGGCATCAGTACCATTAGCACTCGTTAATGTCTTCAACTCGTAGTACGCGTTTATCATGCAGTAGTTCTATCCACAGCATATGATCTAAGAATATGCCTAATATAATAATAATCTATTTGGGCTCTGGATGAGTTTTAGAAATGTTTTGTTCAACCACGATTTAAGATACTTTTAATCGTGTGTTTAACAAATTTACTAATGATAACGTGCTCACAATAAAGATAAATGATAATTTATTTTATCCGTTATAATCACAATTTAAGTATATCTTTGATACAAATACGATGTATCATTTAATATAGTACAAAAAACACATACAAAAAAAGTGTTTATGTTAAAAAAATGTAAGGTTAGGTTAGATTAGGATGATTCCAGAGAATTGTATAGATATTGTATGATGATATATAGGTAACATCATTATACATTTTATTTTAACTATTGGGAATTTCGAAAAATGTTTACAATCAAGTACCAACGGGTGAAAATTGTAAAGTATAATGCATGAACATATGGATAATTTTTACTAACCAAGAAATAAAACACATATTTTAAAGTTAAGCATTAAATATTCTAAAACGAGAATGAGAAGGTGTTTTTTCCAAAGAATAAAATACTCATTATTAAAACTTTTGGGGTTATAGTACCTATTAAATGCTTCTGGAAAATATTATATTTTAAGTACCTATTCAGAATACGACCCATGTCTGTTTAAAAAATATACCTATTGTTTACAAATATAATGTATTTATACCAGTCATATAGGGTGATCTTTAAATATTTATAATTTTATTCTTGGTACTAATTACTGGCTTCTCAAAAATAGCTGTCCAATAGTTCCCAAACTCTGAATCCGTCACTGACGGAAGGTCAATGCATGTGCAGACGAGGAGTTGCGGTTTAAAAAAAAAAATGCCGATAAATGATTGTCCGGCAAATCGCCAAAACAAAAGAGTTTTAAATTAACCGACCCGGTTTTCATACAACGTTCGAGTGTTCGACACGCCAAATACGTTATTAGTTTATTACCGGCGCAACACCTGCGGGTGGAAAGTATGTATTATTATACATGTAGATAGGTATATTAATTACATCATACCTACACACACATAAATCTTTATACAGAGTGATTATTTAATCACGATGTCGATATCTTTGAAAATTTTGAATAAAATCCATTTTGTTCTTTTTTTTTCAATTATTATTATAAATTGGTTTCGTATTAGTATAGTTGGGTATAATTTTTCAAAATTGTACTAATATTCCGCACAATATAAACAAGTGCAAACTTTTCACAAAACAATCATCTGTAAGGGCGCATACTAGTCACCACCCGAGGTCAAAAAGGTCGATAATTTTAATAAGAATCACCACCCGGGTCTATACGAGTCGTCTACCGGCGTACCTTAAACTTTATCGTAAACGAAAAGGGTCTACTACTAGTTGCCTCCCAATAAGCAAGTAATGAATGTATAAGTGGTTCACAAACGATTCAAACATTTTCAAACAGTATACATAAATATATAGATTTGTTTAAACCTTTTATCATGAAGTAATCTTATGTTGGTTGTTACTTATTAATAACCTATTATTGGATTTTTGATTTATACATTCGAAGTCGTAATCTATGATTCTTATGCATTGATAAGATTGTACGACTAATATTAAACAATAGGTACATCTTTTGTATAAGAATCGAAATCTCGTTGCGCTTGGAATTTTAAAAATTAAACAGCATTGTAAAACCAAAACCAAACGTCCTTTTAACTGATTAACGTTCAATTACTTTCTGCAATGTTACCATTTGGATATTGTAATAATGTTGTTTTTAATAAAAGATAATAATAATAATGGAAATCAATTTTTTTTTTTTTATACAATTATTACATTATAATAAATAATAATATACCAATATACATGTACAGCCTCCTAAATGGACTATATAAAAAATTGTCCATCAAGGGTAACAAGGTACTTATATCCTTCACCTCTAAATACGTGCCTGTCCTTTGATTTAATTTTTAACTGTTATAAAATTATAACTTATATACGGTATATATCCAATAACAGTATTATCAGTGTTAATATTTATTTTTCTAAAAAATATTTTCTTTTTGAATCTGGGTTGAAAAAGAGTGAGTGACCAATGTTATTGCCAAATGCAAATCAAAAGTAAATACTCATTTAAGGTAACTATATAATATGAATGAGTATAAAGATGCAAATATTATTAAAACAATTCCATAACAATGATAAGAAAAAACCAAAATTTAATTTAATCGAAATCTTCGAAAATAATGGCTGGATCATGATTTTAAAAAAAAGTCACCCTGTATCATAATTTATTTCATACGCACACACACATGAGTATAATGAACTCGACCGTCAAGGTTACATTCGCGGTAACATCGTACAATAATTTTTCTTTATAACATCATAATACTATAATATGAGTCGGTACCTACGTTTTTCTCATATTTTTGCATTGTTATCTTCTATTTTTCACACATATTATAGTTGTACTTAGAATAATCACCTTTTGGTGGCGTATATTTATTATGAATATAATTTTTTAGCGGGGGAACTGATAATGTCTTGAAATTATATTAAGTACCTATCTACTTAAACCTAAACTAACTAATATAGTGATTAACTTACTTATAATAGTAGATAGGTACCTATACTGTTTTGTCTGAAAATATTATTTTGATTTACCTATCATACATCGCAGTGTCGTAGCCAGGGGAGCACTAGGGGCACGTGCCCTCCCCCCTCTTTTTCGTAATTACGAGCATTACAGCATTACAGCATGCCGTTTATATAAATTTGTTATATTAATAAAATTTATTATTAGTAGTACTATTAAAAGTATAAAATACATTGTTTTGGACGGACCCTGTATTAAACTTTACTAAGCGTGGTTAATATCAAAATATTTTGGCAATTGTTTTACCAGACTTATTTGAAAATTTAAACACGAGGATTTTACAAGTTATTATAAGTAAAAAAAAAAAATTGAAGTGTAATTTAGTAGATTTTTTTTAATATAAGATCAAATTTTAACGAGTCATAGAAATTACAGCATTTCAAAACTTATACAGGTAAAACTAAACTCTGTGCTGAGAATCGTATTTCGTTAGAAATGCTTACAGATATAAATTAAATACCTAACTTTATGAATTTTGTCTTCCCAACTTCTCCCCTACAACAACGCCATCCATCACGTCTCTTCAACCGATTTGTTATTTCTTTCAAGCTAAAAACATTTCAACCCACACCCTATTATCTATTAATTAAGTCAAATCTAAGCCAACGCATATTTGTTACCAACATCAATGGCTCCAACTCTAACATCCAAACAGCATCAACTGGTATTTTCCAAGATCCTCGAGGAACGCTAGATAATGCTGACATTGCGTCATTCCTTTTTAACATCTTTATCAGCAAACTTTTATTTATATCTATACCTTATATCTTATATACGTATACCTAGAGAGCCAATATATAGAACCTTCTACATCTAGGCTCTCTACTTATGCCTCATAAGGTCTATGCGTCTAGGTACTTTTGCTGATGCTACGGTTATTCTTGTCACTGATACTATTCCATTCCAAGCATCGCATAACATACAAAATCTTGGACGTGCTCAATAATAACTGGTTGCACAAATGGAAAATCCGAGTCAGTCCCTCTGAATCTACTCAGGTTATCTTGGGGTAAATTTGGCGCACAAACAATTATTGGTGCTGGTTATAGCCCCGCCACTCAGGTTTGTTATCGCCCCGCCATTCTTACAACAATAAATACATCGTATAAATATAAAATAATTCGACGGAAAATACGTACCATCACTAATAGGTGCCTACCATAGGCGTTCATCACAAATAACCAATATATAGTAAACAGGTATAGAAAATAATGAGTTTATTTATTGATATTGATTAATCTATTAATTAGACGATATATATTGATATAATATCACGGGAATTACGGAAAGCATAAACATTTGTATACATTTTTTAACATTATATCATTGTTTTATATTTATTATTATTCCATTTTTTAATATTATATCAATATATCGTCTAATCATTAGATTAATAAATATCAATAAATAAACTCATTATAATCTATATTTGTTTATTATATTATTGATTATTTGTGATCAACACCTATTTGTAATGGTACGTATTTTCCGTCGAATTATTTTATATTTATACGATGTATTTATTGTTATATGGATGGCGGAGCGATAACAAACCTGAGTAGTGAGGCTATAAAGTTTTCACTCGCCGCGGCGGGGCTGTAACAAACCTGTACCGAATTCTTTAGGCGCCGAATTGACTGTTTTCTATCTTTCATCCATAACACTCTAATTCCAACCTCTTCTCGAACAAAATACCTTTGATTGTTATTTGACAAACATCTCACGTGGGCTCACTAGCGCACTATGCGCGAAGCTCTTAATCAGTGTCTTCACCTACTCAGACTCTTATTTCGCTCTAAATTTCCACTTAAAACTAACTGCACGATCTACACCACACTTATAAGACCCATGTGACGCTAGGATATTCAACCGTGGGGCTTGGCAAAGACATCTAATACAAAAATTATTCAAGCCTTCCAGTGGCGGTCAAATGATCTTGTCATGAGGGGAGAGGATAAGCATATTTATTGTTAACATAATATTTTTTTATAACTATGAAGGTATAATATAATAGATATAGGGTGATTTAAGTATGCTCACCCCATTTGTTTGTACATTTAAATTATACAACATACATAAATTAAAATTCTGAATTTTGGAATTTTTCGAGTGCAGTGAACACCGATATTTTCGTATACTTAGACTTTTAGTGAAATATATTTTTATCCACTCTTTAAAATAGAAAATGTCTTAAAAAAGTAACGTCATAGCTATAATAATTTTATTAATAGACACAGGAATTTGGCTCTTTTATATTTATAACCTGGTGAATAGCCCGCATAAACGATCTCGGTACATTCATTTTGTAACTAGAAATCAATGATAAGAGAAAACGGTCAAACCGCCAAAACGAAATAACACCAGAAATTTTGATCCAGTTTGACCATAAATAACAAAAATATTTTAATATCTATAGATTTGACTATGTTAATGTTTTCATAATATTAATTACTTTTTGAAAAAAAAAAATTCAAAATAAAAAACACTAAATTATATAGCTTACTGGGGGGGGAGCGGTGAATGTCCCCCACAGGTACGCTATTGCTCCCATTGAAAATTCATGGAAACGTTATTGCTCTCGCAACAACTTCGTTTCCAAACAAATTTCAGGCAACCCACTCAGATATTTGCAAAGGAACTGGTGTAAGGACCTGCTTTTTCCATAATAATAATAAAACAAAATGTATTAATTAATTTTCTACTAGGGGTTCCTCGATCCTGTCTTATTGAATCCTCTATATTTTCTCACATTTACTTGTTCATATAGTTGGACTGAAGACGAAGAAAAAAAAGAATAATTTACGTTGTTAATTAATTGGTATGCGATAAGACATATTATCAAACATGACACGACTAATGGAAATGTAATACGTATTATGTTTTTTCTGTTTACATATAGATAAACATTATACAAATATGATTAGGTATACAAGTATACGTTTTATAGATCGGTACGTACTAATATTTTAATTTTTGAACATATTACTCGCGTGTACAGGTCACGATTAGGTAATAAAGCCGATAATATCTTCAAACTGCGGTGACCGGTGTGCGCCAATTGCAATCACCCATGAGGTGATTTTAGGTGATTTAACGTTTATTTGACGTATATTCATTGGCTTTTTAATAATTGCACCGAGATTTCGTCGCCTTACCACCGTATTCAATCGTGGTACAAGCGCCTGAATAGTTCAATAAAATATAATTCGACTGCGTGACTTCAGACATTTCCTACTGTCCATTCTGGGTCCTAGTGCCCCGGTCCGAATAAGGCCGGCGTCTTCAACCGCGGCCCATAGATCGTTCGTTTGGAAACGTTTTTGTACTTGATACTGTTCACAGTATTTCGGTTGGTGCATCATTTTCCTTTACATTGTAATAATTATTATGGTCACGGTGTTATTACGATTACGCGAAACGGACGCGTCGGCGCGTCGCAGTCTAAGCCGCGGTCGCTATCAGCTGTTGTCCCGACCGATCAGCTGACAATTCGCGTTCCCCGCGGACCGCCAGCCGCCGGTCGCCCGGACGTAACTCGCGCGAATCGGCTATTCGCGAATACGCACACGCATTCGACCCGAAGAGCTCGGTAAATATTTTGTTATTGTTGTGCTTTATTATCGCATCGCACTATCGCGTGTTTCAACGAAGTCGTCGACGGAGGTCCCCCGCGGAATCCGCGTCGCACAGTGCTCGAGTGTAAGACAATAATATTATTAGTGATTTTACGCGCCCACGTACAACGCGAATGAATATTATTAATACTATTATCGCATTACGGGTATAACATACATTTAATAATAATAACATTAAATAACATAATAAATTATAATACTTTAAAATCAGTGGTGTGCGCGCGCGCGCGCTCTCGTCTGTGTGTGCGTGTGCACGTACCTACTTATTATCGTTATCCTTTGTTTTGTAATTTGTTTGTGTAGTATTGTTGTTGTTCATTATTTGTGTATTAAGTATTTACAAACGCGCACACGCACACGCATACACACACACACGCAGTCTCGCGCGTGCTTTACGACGCATATATATATATATATATATATATATAATAGGTATATAGTATATATTTATACATGTGGACGAGTTAATAATTATTAAATATTATTATACGTGTAAACAATAATATTCGGAATGACTGGCAGGGGAAAACGATCGGCGGCGGCGGCGGTGGGAAAAACTACTGCGATTACGAGTGCGACTACGCGGACCACGGCGAAGGAGGCGGCGGTCGCGGTGTCGATAGCGGCGGTGGCGACGCGGCGCGATAGACCCGACGTCGACGATTGCGGCGGGACGACGATGTCGACAACGACGACAACTGCGGTCGGCCGTCCCGGACAATGGTTTTTGTTGCGTTCCGCTGCCGCGTGGGCGAGCACGTAGGGAAGACGGCCACTACGGACGACAATAGTCGACAGCGGTACGAGTGTTCTTTGGCCGCGTCCGTCGTTGTCGTTGTCGCCGCCGCCGCCGTCGTCGTCGTCGTGTAACGTTTTCGTCCTCGACCGTCGTCGTCGTCGCCGCCGTCACTGTGATGTAGCCGAGGTGAATGTCAAGGCAAGTAAATATTATTGTACTCGATCTACCTACTCATACCATACACGACAGTATTATTAACGGTGTGTGCACGACAGACACAGCGCCCATAACGTCATGTAATATCTGCAAAATCTATTATATTTATAAAAACCGTATAGTTCACAACATATTGGGTGTTACGGTACCGCCGTTGAGCCAGCGGACTCGCGGTCCGCCGGCCAATGGTCCGTCGGACATCGTGTATGACAAAGGTGTTCATTTGACGCGTGTTATTTAATGTCGACTACTGATAATTGTACAGTGTTGAATTTGGCCTTTGTGTACCACCGCTAATTGATACTGCATTCATGGATTAATTTTGGCAATAATCATTATACCTACACAGTCAATGTATAATAATAATAATAGCGGTACGTTGGGTACTTATGATAATATGGTCATTATTAAGCAGGTGTATATTACAGATTTCTTTCCCCACCAAACGAATCGATTTACCCTCTTCTACTTCGACGAACCAGTATTTTTTTTTTTTTTTTTGTTGGTACTCAAAATCGGCATGATGGTAATGGCCTGATGTGTCACTACAACCGGTGTTCGTTTTAAACTGTATCTACAGTAGTTTGCGATGTTTGCATTCAGTCCAGAATTTATCTTGTAAATAATCTATAATTCATGTCTGTGTAAATTTAGACGACAATACATTTTTTTGAATAGCTATTATAATCTACATTTATATAGGCAAGTGTTTGTTTTGTGTATACATACATGTAATGTCTAATCTATGGCGTGCAAAGAATTTTGGAAATATGTGATCAAGTAAAAGCCGATAAAATCTTGTAGCTAGATTTTTCAATCTCTATTTCCTTATGGGTATTGGTGTTCAAACTTAAATTTTGAATAAAAAAATTGAATTGTTTTTATTGATTTCTGGTTTCCCTTGGTTACACAGGTAAAAAAATACAGAAATATATTTACATTAATTAAAATAAATCATTTCTGTTCTCTGTAGTTACGATAAATGGTTATTAATTTGGTTGCTGCGAGCAATTTACATAATCCTTATTGGTATTAATTTAGTTATCGTGGGCAATATGAACTCTATTGGTAGATATATACGTATATATACAATATTATTTCTTCTTTGCATTTGTGAAGATAGTAATAAGAAAGACACCAGTATACATTGTTTAATATCTATCATGCACACTTACGATTTTCTTCACATAGTATCATCTACACAATTTTCTTGGAAAAACATTAGGGAAATTAATAGTAATAATAATAATTCTTTCTTCTTAATAGTTTATGAATTTAATTTAATATTATTTTGTAGTTTCTGTACATTTTAACCAATTGGTTGATCAGTACAATCTTCAATTAATTTTTCTAGGCAACTGATTCTGATTGAATTCTGTTAATATAATTATTTAATTACTAAAATAATCTATAAATTAACAAAACAAATTATTTATATAGGTTCTTTTTAAATGATTTTAATACACAGTTTAAAAATGTTAAAGAAATGATTCATAAAATTGATATATTTCATATAAAATTCCACTAGTAGGTGTTCAAAAATACATTATATATTATTATTTAATAATTCATATCTAAAATACTACAGTCGTATCGTCCTGGCATTAAAAATAATTATTTATTTTAGGTATATACCTATTTTAATAAGTGATATATGTTATAAATTATAATGTACTATATATTACTTTTGTTTGATTTATTTTAATATCAATGAAAAAAGATTTTTTTTTTTTTATAAAAAATACATTTTAATGAAATTAAAAACTTAGTGGTGAAGTACAGGATTTAATTTAATTATTATTCTCATTAATTTCAGTCAATAATAAATTATGCTTAAATACGAAAATATTGAATTTATAACCTACACTTTAAAATATAATTTTGTTTAAATAATTTGGATATAATTTGAAAACAAATTAGTTTAAAATGTTTTATAAAATATAATTTTAATTTTAATTTATATTTACTATCAAATATTCTTAAACATGTTTAGAGTAAATATATGTAATACATTAAATAAAAATATATTATTGTTGTGGAGTTGCGAGAGATTGACTCATTTGGATATGTTATCTATTGATTATGAGTATATCACCAAATTTAACTAGGATACAGTAGTGTAGCTGCAGTTTTAAATTTTATAATCACGCACCGTATACTATTATATTATTATATTCTTCAAAACATTTAAATCTACTCATTGAAATAATATAATGTATACAATTAAATTATTATTATTTAATTTTAATTTGTTCTATTTAAAATTTATAAAAATCCCATCTTATAATTAAAACTTTTTTTGTTACATGTACTTACTTAATTGATTTTGTTTACTTATCTAAAAAAAAGAAATCATATTTTTATTGTTTTAAAAATTATTTTATTATTTGATTTTCGCCATTTACCTACTTTAGTATAAAATATACAATTATAGTTCTATATTATGAGTACTAAGGTCACCAATAACTATCATTTATGAGTTTTCAATTAGGTCATTAAAATATGATCATTATTAATTTCTCCATGCATTAACAAAAATATCTAATGTTATGCTTAATTTTAATCTGTAAAATTATTATTATTATTATCAGTGTAAGTTATAACAAGCTGAGGTCAATTTAGTGAATAAATCAGCTATTATGATTACATTTATTTTTAAAATTCTATTACGTTTTATGTTAATTGAATGCTTGAATTTTGATAAGATATTAAGAAGTGCATTATATTATATTTGATAAATGTTTACTACCTATGTACCTTTTATTAATTTATTAGTATTGTTATTAAAGACAAATTTTAGTCCATGTCCAATTTCAAAGTTCACGTTTAATGGTGAATTTAATTTTTTAAGTTAACATGTGAAAATTAATATATTAATAATGTTTTTAGGTATATTCTAAGCAAATACTTTATTAATTACTTAAATGACCATGGAAACACTTGCGAGAGATGCACCATCAAGCATGCATCATCATAATAATTCATCCGTTTCAAATATGAAACATAATTATGTTCAGGTACATATTGCTAGATTGTTGTAATTAATATATGATTACACTGGTTGATTCATTTTTAACATATTCAATTTTTCTTAATTTAGTTGTCCAAAACGTGTTTAGATGAAGATGCTCAAATAAATAAGAAACTACCAAAGGAGCTTTTATTACGGTATTATTTGAACATTTAAATTTAGTTATTTGTTGTTAAAATAAAACAGTATACATTTGTATTTTTCAGAATATTTTCATACCTAGATGTTGTGTCATTATGCCGATGTGCTCAAGTATCTCGTGCTTGGAATGTTTTAGCCCTAGATGGGAGTAATTGGCAAAAAATAGATTTATTTGATTTTCAGACAGATGTTGAAGTAAATTTGAAAGTTTTAAGTTATGTATATATTTTATAGTTTTGTAAAAAGCAAAAATTATTTTAGGGACCAGTGATAGAAAATATTTCACGACGGTGTGGGGGCTTTTTGCGACAAATTAGTTTGCGTGGATGTCAATCTGTGGGTGATGGATCTCTGAAAACTCTTGCTCAGTGTTGTAATTATATAGAATATATAAATCTAAATGGCTGTAAAAGAATCACAGATAGGTAAATTAAATTTTATTAATATTCGTATTGTTGTTAACCACCTCTTTTTTTTGTTATAGCACAAGTCAATCTTTAAGTCAGTATTGCAAAAAACTATTGTCCTTAGACATTGGTTCATGTTCTATTGTGTCAGATTTATCTTTAAAAGCAATTTCTGATGGTTGTCCAAATTTGACTAGTGTTAATATATCATGGTGTGATGGTATTACGGAGAATGGTAATTTTTTTTCTTTACATTTTTCCTACTCTTTTATATTGTGTTAATAATTTTATAGGAGTTGAAGCATTGGCACACGGTTGTCCAAAACTCAAATCTTTTATATCCAAGGGGTGTACAAGAATGACAACACGAGCAATCAATTGTTTGGCTCAGCATTGTGTCAAATTAGAAGTAATCAATTTGCATGGTTGCAATGTAAGTGTTATCAATTTTTTTTCTTTCTAAATTTGACTATTTTGAATTTATTTTTACCTAGAATATCGAAGATGAAGCTGTGATAAAGTTAGCTAATAACTGCAATTCCTTAAAATATGTATGTCTTGCGAATTGTTCTTTATTGACTGATAACTGTCTTGTAGCCCTGGCTGAACAATGTTATCAGTTAAATACTTTAGAGGTTGCCGGTTGTTCACAGTTTACTGATATAGGTTTTCTAGCATTATCAAAAGTAATTAAATACTTACTTCTCTTAGAAGATATTTTATGTATATTGTTAATTGTTTTAATTAGACATGTCATCTTATGGAGAAAATGGATTTAGAAGAATGTGTATTTATTACAGATTCAACTCTATTTCATTTAGCAATGGGATGTCCTCGGCTTGAGTATTTGGTAATTATCTACTTAAATAGTAATATTAATTCTTTGTATTTTTAATTAATTTTGTTCACTTACAGAGTTTGTCTCATTGTGAACTGATCACCGACGAGGGCATTAAACATCTAAGTACTTCAACTTGTGCATCAGAACATTTGGCTGTGCTTGAATTGGATAACTGCCCTCTTATTACTGATGCATCTTTTGATCATCTCATAAATTGTCATAACTTACAAAGAATAATGTTATATGATTGTCAACTCATTACCAGAAATGGAATAAAACGGCTTCGGGTGAGTATTATTTTGCTTTATATTTAATTTTTGGCTAATTCAAACTGCCTAGGGTTTTACATATAAAAATATTTAAATTACAAAGCAGAAATAATCAGCTGATGGAAATTTAATAAAAATGAAAACTTTCCATCTATCTAAAAAACAATAAGTTGTTTCTTATATTTATTTTGTATATAATATATATACATACATACTCAAACTCTACTTTTTCTATTTTATTTAGACACACTTGCCTAATATAAATGTGCACGCATATTTTGCGCCTGTGACGCCACCACCGTCCACTGGCAATAGTCGTAAACATTATTGTCGTTGCTGCGCCATATTGTGAGGTTGGCTTGAAGGCCAGTCATGCATACGTGTGTGTGCTACTTGCCTGAAATACTTGGCCAATATTTTGCAATCATTAGCCTGCTGTGTATTTAAATATAATATTTATTTTTTACCGTTCTTTTTTATTATGATGATGTTATATTGTTTATTATTATTATTTTATTTCATTTTATTTAATTTAAATAAAATAATTTAATTTATCATATTTAGTATACGTTCATTGATAATAATAGTTATATTTTAAGTCATAAAAGAAATCTGTCCATATGGACTGATAAATTATAAAAGTTTATGTATGTGTGTGCTGGTTCACTAAATGATATTTGCCCAAATTTTCTTTTAATATTTTTAGTCATTGATTCAAAATAAGCTAAAAAACAGTACCTATATATTTTTTGCCGAAAGGTATTAATGATATTAAAATTAAATTCTATATATTTTCATTACAGATTTGTATTTGTGTTAAAAAACATTTTTCGTACATTTTAAGTTCTAAAAAGTTGTTTTTTACTAATAAGAAATTAATGAAAAGACATAAACATTCCTCCATATTTATTACAACGTTTTTAATTCTCCCTAATACTTCATTGATATAGTGCTAAAGTATAGTAGTATGAGCTTATGATTCTATTTGCATGTTAAGATATTTTTATTTATATGATCAGTCTATGTAGGTAAATATATAATTCAACTGTGTTATTTGATTATCAAAATCTATTAAAAATTTAAAAGAAAATAACTGGGCTTCATTAATGAATCACTGTATATAATATTTAGGTTTATATTATTTAACAGTCATTTTTATATGAACTATTAAAATAATTATGTTCCTTTATGACACAATATTATATTTTAATGTATTTACAGACTAGCAAGTATTATGATTTAAAATCTAATTGTTACTTATCATTTAGAACATGATTTAATTTAAATTTTTATTCGAACAAAATTATTTCTCTTTAGTTATGTTTTAGGTATTTACTTTACAATTTATATCTGCCGTGTTAGCTGTAAATTCATAAACACATGTATGATACTTATCTGTATTTGAATATTGTATTGCTAAGATTTCCATTTATTAATGAATAAAATATATTTTGGTGCTAGTTCTTAAGGACTTAAGATTTAAATATTGTGGTTTTGTCTAAGAAATGAACGATTTTTGTCTCAATGTTATTATTCGATTTGCAATTTTTAAAACTATTCCATTTTCAGCAGCTTTTTTGATTTGTGTATTAAAATACAAATAAATGTTTTATAGATATTGTCATAAATTGTATCTTGTAAGTCATAATACTTATTAATCTAAAGCTTAAATAAGTCTAGAGTTTCTAGATTCTGGATCATTGTTTGGTGTACATGATAATAATTGCAGTTTAATTTTTATTGGTAATTTAAAATAACCCTTATTCAATGTTTAATATCAATTTAGAAGAGTCTTGTAATATTATGTGTAGTTAGTAATCACATTAATCAAAATTTGACTTTAATACATGAAAATGTTATCCCTTTGAAAAACAAATATTGAAAAATAAACTTCTAATTTGTTTTTAAATAAAAAACGAGAAATATTTAAGTACCTATACATGACAGTAAAGTTTTTACATGTTGTTAAAATATAGTACCAATGCTTCTATATATATTTTATATATATAGTACATTATTTTTTAAACTTGTGAACTTTTTTCTATTTATTATTAAAAAATTGCACATTAAATTGGTGTTTAATGTATATTTTTTTTATCTGTGTTTCACCTACAAATTTACTATAACATCAGGCGTAATATTTTTATTAAGTGCCTATAATGCCTATTTAGACATATTTTATGGTTAAGTTTTTATTAACAACATAATATAATGTATTAACAAAAATGTTACTAAATTATGTCACAATTTATCATATAATTGTACAATTTTTTTATTAATTGATCATATTTTTGTACTTTTTATTTTGGTCTAGAAAAAAAGATAATACAAAATTATATATATTTTGCATAATAATTGTCATATAAGTTTTGCTGTCGAGTATAAAATATACAATAATACCTAATAATATATAGAAATGTGATTTTATTTTTCGCGCTTATGTTTGATCATTTGAATAAAATTAATATTCAAACTGTATACATCCATATTATATTCGCTAGAATTGTTAATTTATTTTGCCTTATAGCTGAAAACTGTACGTAGACGTGGCTTATTTGTCTCACTTTGGGGTCTGAGTACTTGAGTCCATTATCTAAATGACTTGATAAGGTGAAATGTTAAGAATAAAAAGATGTGTACCTAGTTACTTCTTTAAGAAGGTACCTGCATGAAAACATTGTAATATTTTAGTTGTTTAAAAATTCAAATATGAAACAATTTTTTAGAAAAAGTATAATTTATTTATAAGAACTGGCAAAATCGATCATTAAATATAAAATCCGTATCTCCTAAGGTTAGGCTAGATTAGATTAGGTATGTATAAATTGACCCTTTGTTCACAACCATTGTAATGAGTCCAATTGACAATTTTTTCTTTTATTTGTTAGTATACTTATAGGTGTCACTATTATTCACTAAAATTTTCTTTTTCTACCAAAATTAATTTTTGACTTTTCCATCAAATGTATTATATTGTATCATGTGTGGAATGGGTGTCCAATATAATTAATGTGTATATCAGCAGTTCTTAAACTTTTGGAGCACACAGACCCCCTGATGAAATTCTTATAGAGGTACCACTGATCCCTGACATGAATATCACGGATCACAGTTTAAGAACTGCTGGTGTATATCATATTTGTATTAAAAATTATATTGTAAGATACAAGTTTAATATTTTTGGTATTACCAAATATAATAAGTTATAATATAAAGTAGATATATTGTGATATACTTACCTGTAAATTAGAACATGACTTTTTTAACACATTTTTGTCTTCCGCGTGCTATTTAATTTTAAAAACTAGTTTCTTATATTGAAATTACTAACTTTAATATCAAATATACGTACCTACATAATAATATTAAATTTATCACTATAGAAAATTAATTTGTGATGGCTTAAATTATAGTGATGAAACATGAAAATTATTCATTAGTATTTAAAAATTTTGAAGTTTATATCGAATTAATAATTTATAAATATAATACTAATATTCATTAAAAATGTATCAATAAAATTTGTGAAGCAAAGGTGTACACAAACGATAAAAACAAAATATCCAACCAATCAGTTTTACATAACCTCGAACCATACATGTACTTATACGACAACTGCCATTGAAAAACAAATAATAAATTCAAATTACAAGAGAAAAGCACTCAATGAACCGTGTGTCAGACCAAAAAAAAATTTTTTTTAAAAATTACCTCAGATAAACTAAATCTGAGCTCATAACTAATGACATAAAATGATTTAGCAAAAATATGTATGTCACTCGTAGTAAAAATCCAATAACCCTTGAAGAGGTATAATATGGCGCTTTAAAAATATACTAAAAAAAAAAAAACGAACACAAAAAAAAGTGTACCATTTTTACTAATTATTGATAAAGAAAAATATATACTTAAATCATTTTGACATGGGAAACAGAACATGTGATTTTTATGCAACAAAAAAATTAGGTGAAAAGGAAAATGGTTTATTTTGGTGAAAATGGGTTTCGTCTGTTACAGTATACGTGTAAATTGAAAGAAGAGCCTGTTTGGAGTTCAATAAGCAAACCAGTCAAAACCTGAGCTCAATTAACGGCGTCTTCTGTATTCCTTTTTAGAAAAGAGTTATCTGTATATAGTAGTTACTTATCTATTATGCAAGCGTGCCCGAAGGATAAAATCCCATCCTTGACAAAACGTTTTGTTCTAAAAATATTTTATATTGTTATGGTAAAATGGTAAGCCATTATTCGTTAAAAAGTATATACAGTTGAGAATCCCAATGTGAAGCAATGGCCCCCTTTGCCCCTCACTCTTTCGAGCGCTCTTGTTATTATGGCTCATTTATAATATAATAATATATTGGCCTGAACAAACAATAAAAACACGTGATTTTCGTCGTTGCCTTCTTTATCTTATCGCTCGTGGACCAGGTGGAAAATTTGTTTATTTTATTTTATTAAAACAAATTACGAGTGACGAGGTCCAAAATCAAAATTATTGAGTAAATTCAATTGCAATCAACTTTTGGAATCGCGACGACTACGGCATGGAAGAAATATTACAAATCCAAGTTGGCCAGTGTGGCAATCGGGTCGGAAACAGCGTACGTCATTTTTTTAAAATGATGTTTATTTTTTTTTTTTTTTCTGTGAACAACTTTTCTACCAGAAATTTTTCTCCGATGTTCAAATGTAGCACACCTATTTTCTGAATGGAAATTTGACTGGGGTGGTACTTTAACAAGGTCATTTTTTGGTTTTTCCAATGGTTTTCATAAAAAATGGAAACTTACGAAAATTTACTAAACGTATTATTTTTCAAATTGTAAATATTATGGCCTTTTAGAACATATATAACCGAACTCCGCTCAGAATCGTTTCGTATAGATGTACATTAAATTTCCTTTTATATCCTGATTTCCCAACTTCTATCCTACAACAGTGACCCACACGTCGTACAACTTATGTCCGTATCTTTTTATATTATAATAATATACAAGAAAAAATTTATGAAACGCGAGTAATGTTGGGTACCTTTAGGTATAGTAGATGGATTATAAAAAAAATCGTATACGTACCTTTTATTGTTTCGGCACGAAGAATAAAAGTACATACCTATATTTTTGGGTTGACCTTTAAAAGTTTACCTTTACTTTTCTTGGCCGGTAAGTATTCTAACAACGAGTATGTATAAACAAAACAAACAAAATCGCTTGTATAATATTATTATAATAAAACTACCTGAAAAAGTTGCATTTGTATTTTCTCTCTTGTTAAGTTTGATAATAGTAACACGACGATTTCGTTTCCAATCGGTGTCTACAAGTTAGCTGAGATAGATCCGGTCATTTGGACTGACATTTAAACATTTTACATGTATTATTGATTCGATCGTGCACTCTTTAAAAATAATATTTTATCATAAAAAAAGTTATATATTTTCATATATAATATTGTATACCACGGAATATTGATTCGTCATCTGAGCAGTGACAACCAGCGCAACTAGACACTTGGGCACCGGGGTCTTAAAATCAATTAAAAATCGAAGCCCTCTCCTGAAGGTTTTTTCATTAAATATTTTTTTAAATTTTATTTAAGTAGATATTGATAATAAATAAAATATTGTCAAATGTGTAAAAGAAATCTTACTATACTATTATAACATAAGGTAGGTATATTATTTTATTGCTCACGGACTCGACCATGTCAACTTGCCAGCTACTGCATCCGAGTTTAACATAAATAATTATACTTACCTACGTGACATTAAAATAATACTATGATATGTGTTTTCGTTGACAGTTTTGGAAAACCGTTTCAGACGAACACGGACTTGATAAGCTGGGCCGGTTCGACGGCAATTCTGCTGACACCCAGTTGGACCGGATAAACGTCTACTATGAGGAAATTTCGAGTAAGCCTTAAGTACTATTAGGTACATCACCAGAGCTTAGAAAGTTCTTTTAAAAAAGAAATTATTTCACATTCATTTTGTTAATATGAAACTGATTAAGGGATTTTTAAAAAAAGAACCATTAGTTACTTTACTCGTTCCTAACAGGGAAGTATTTTTCGTCCTCAAATAAAAATAAAAACCGTTCATTTATATATTAATGTATACGTTTATTACGTTTTAATATATTATCAATAATAAACACTTAACTTGCAAATGCCCTTTACATAATAATATTATTATTATATAATAAATGTCCAAAAACGTTTTGAGGGTTTAATTAGGTGGGTTTATCTATGAAAAGAGAACGAAAAATAATCGTTTATTTTTCTTCAATAAATAAACGTGCGTTCGAAAATAAAGGAACGAGTTACTTTATATCGATTCCTTCCAAGCAATGGTATAGTACACTGATTAATCTAAAATTTTACAATTTGTACCGTTTTCGGTCAAGTATCTATTAAAAATTGGCAAGTTGTTCAAAACTGTGATGAGGTTCCCTTCAATATAGTTAAGTTTGGGTAATCTCTGGTAATATTATCCTAGTTTTGTGTGTCCATATGGTATTTATTATTTATTGTATTATTGCAGGGCCTCCGCCCGTTATATATTAAAATAAAGAAATATAAAAAGACGTTCTAGGATAATGGGGACGGGTACAGTCACTGTTATAGGTAATTTAATGTATACCTGTAAACAACGATAAGCCATTGCTAACGAAAAAAAGAATCTGAGTGGAGTTCAGTTGATAGTAATGTTTTGTCAACAATATTTATGTCATATCATAGTAAAATAATTAAATAGGCTTTATATATTTTTTCATTAATAATATTTGTTTTATGTTGTACCGATTTCCCCAGTTTTTCCATGATTTTTTTCGGTTTTTCAAATTTGATGAGAAAATCGAAAAGCGACCTCTTTAAAGTATCTCCCCAGTCGGATTTTATTTTAGAAAAATTGCTATAATTATAAATTGGAACGAATTGCTGGTAATAAAGTTGTGCACAGAACAAAAAAAAATTGAAAAAAATTGCACGGAACAAGAATTCTGGTAGAAAAGTTGCGCAGCTTTGTAAAACCATAAACTTCTTCACTCCACTCAGAATCTTAATTCGCGTACATTTTTTATAGTTATAATTGAGCTGTAAAAACCGTTAAACATCCCGGAAAAATCAGCTGATCAGAGAACACTTGGTCTCCCTCAAAAAACGTATACCGTTACTCTGTACATAGGTAGTCAGCGTTTTCCTAAGTTTACGTTTATATTTTTCGCGCAACGCCATTGTCTATATTTCAGAAAAAATACAATTCTATACGTACCTATGTAATAAATATTTTTTACGACCGTCTACCTGCCGTCCGAAACGTCTTTTTATTTTTTAAATCGCGTGCCTCGAACTTTCGTTATTAGATACACGCCAGTTTCTATATTATAATAATATTATATTGACAGTTATAAGTAGGTACCTACGCTGTCGATCGATATTGACTTTTCAAGTTTTTCGGTACTTAAATAAGGTTCAGAAGATCACGCTATATAACACTATCAGTGACGTGACTAATACACATTAAAGTATCCCTAGACGAAATATTTTTTCCGTTTTCTATACCTATAATAAAAAGTATAAATCATACTTTGTCTGCACCAAAACAGTGCTGTGATAAATGGCGGCGCCAGAAAAGTAAACTTTAGGTATTAATCCGTGGAGATTGTCATTTGCAACCGTTTTTACTTATTTTTTGTTATTAAATTTTATTATTATTTTAAATCTTTTTAAACAATTAATGAGTAGCGCAACATAGGCACAGATTTCCTACAAACAAATTGTGTATGAAATGTAAAATAAAATAAAATAGTTATGATAAATGCGTGCAAAAAATAATGTAAATGAAATGTGTAGTTGCTTATTGTAAGAGTCGTGTAAAGAGGATTGTGGAGGCATAGCTCCTCCCCCCAAAAAAAAAAAAAAAATTGATGGTCTAGTTGCGCGTAAATCTAGGATTTTGTTGACCTAAATTATACGGGGCATGTTAGGACACCCCCCGTGCGGAAAATTTAGTGCATTTTAAAGCTAAAATCTTTCGGTGATCAAAATATGTGTTTGTAACTTCGGAGTAGAAATAATCAGTGGCGTACTTAGGATTTTTCAACAATGAGCGGGATGGTGGATAACTGGCCGAAGTAACATTGATATCGAAAAATACAAGGTAATATCATACCTACCCGTAGGTTAAGTAAGGTGACCTAATTACTCGGGTACATTAATAAGCCGGTTCGTGTTGTGATTCTAACATTATGTATTGTGGTCCATTCGTTGTGTCCCGCCGACGGTCGTCTGCGAAATTCGGGTGTCTTCACAAAAAAAAAAAAATTACAATAAATTTTTTATTTATTAAATCACTAATTATTACCCGATTTACAACGCGTCTAAAATGTAACACCGGAACTACGTATTGCGTGGCCCAGCGCTATGTTACTAGTCTTACACTCGAACCAATACACTTTGACGTGTTTGAACCCACACCGTATTTTAATCGGTTCTACTCTATTATTTACATGCATCTGCATTTATAAATGGAGTGGATAATGGATAGTGACTAGTAAGCATAATGTCGAATATTCGTGTTACAAATCGCAGGCAAGTCGTATATGCCGAGGGCCGTACTCGTCGATACAGATTTGACGGCGTTGAACGCCATTGGTGGCGCCGGACGGTTCAAGCAAGAAAGCTTGGTAGGCGGCAGCGGCGGGACTGGCACTAACTGGGCCAGAGGGTATAACGACGTTAAACTTGCCGGCCGCGTCCTGGACGCCGTCCGGTTCGCGGCGGAGCGATGCGACCGACTGCAAGGGTTTCAGATTGTGCACTCGTTGGGGGGCGGTACAGGTTCTGGGTTGGGATCCAGGATCGTGGACGCGCTCCGAGACCAGTACGCGGGTCGGACGGTGAACACGTTCAGCGTTGTGCCGTCGTCGTCGGTGTCGGCCTCGGGGATCGAGCCGTACAACGCGGCCCTGTCCATGGCCCGGCTGATCGGTGGCGCGGACAATACGTATTTCGCGGACAACCGGGCGCTGTACGCCTCGTGCATGACCCGGACAGTGCCCATGGCCGGGCCGGCGTACGCGGACCTCAACCACCTGGTAGTGCAGACCATGTCGGGCGTCACCACCGGGCTCCGGTTCGCTGGTGAGCTGAACGTCGACATGAAAAAGTCTACCGCCAACCTGGTGCCGTACCCGAAGATGCACTTTTTTGTTCCCAACTTTGCGCCACTCACGTTTCGTGGAAATCCCGGGCTGTGCGACGGTATTACGCCGCAAACCGTCCCGGAACTGATCAATCAGCTGTTCACGGAGGTCGGCCGCGGTTGCGGGCAACGGGACCGTGACGGCAAGTTGCCGGCAGTAATGGCCGCGTCCGTCACGTTACGCGGCCGGAATTTATGCGCCGTACAAAAGATGCGTACGATAAAGCAGATCGTGGCTACGGCGGCGGCCGAACACTGCCGATGCCCGGCTGAGAATGTCAAGACGGCCGCTTACGACGTGCCGACACACGGCCTCGACTTGAGCGGCACTGCGGTGGCCAACACGACCGCGGTGGCCCGCGTGTTCAGCCGGGTGTGCCGGCGGTACTCGACGATGTTCGCGAAAAAAGCGTTCCTGCACTTGTTCACCGACGAGGGCATGGTCGACGACGATTTCCGGCGCGCCCGCGACGAGATCGAATCGCTAACGGCCGAATACAAGGCGCTCGAGGTGGACGAAAATCCGAGCGGTACCGACACCGACAGCAACAACGACAGCGTCGTCGGCTGAACCCAATAACGCAATAGTTTAAGGACTGTTGGCAGTTTTGTCGATTTTCTTCGAAATTTGTCCGTATTATACGAAAACAATTCAAATCGCTCGTTAATTTTCAATAAAACACCGAAATTAAAGTCTATACAAAAAACACACGTTTAATTTCGAATTTTCCCGAAGAGACTAGCAATGCGTCGCGTGTTGGTGGGAATTCAGAGGGCGTCACTAGTGACATTTGTGCCACGTCGTTGCCGATTTTATCGTTTCAATTTTTTACGCATTATGTTTTCCACCGGAAACCGCTCTATACATCCGAGCAATATTTCTGGTAGAACAGTTTTTAATGGGGGGGGGCTGGAAATACACATAGTAAAACCAATTCTAAAAGTACCTATATTTTTATTACGATTTGTAGTAAAATCTCGTCCTATTCGCTCATCCGTCCCCAGTATTTTTAGTTTTTAATTGATTGGTACTACGGGGATAAAATTTTGTTTGACCGAACTGAAATGCTTGAACATTTACACGGGGTTCATTATAAGTTGTACTTAGTGATAAAAAAAAAAAAAGTCTAGAGTAATGTTATTGTTTTTTTAGATTCCGAGTGTGGCGAAGAATGTATTGATTTTATTTAGTTGTTTATTTTTTTTTATACTGTGTATAAAAATTCGACCAGAAATCTTGCTCAGATAGATACGCGCGGCTCCATTTCTGAAAGGGAATGTTGTCCAGATGGTACTTTTGGGAGGTCAATTTTTTGATTTTCTAAGCGGTTTTAATAATATCTGGGAAAAACCAGGATAAAATATAGGAAAAACGGGAAATGTGCGAAAATAATGTTTTTATTATTTTTCAATTTTGTTATTCGTTGTAATTAAGTTTAAAATATTCGTAGAGACTGGAAATTTGGCCTTTTCTAGACGCGGTTAAATGTTCAAAAAATTTAAACTATTTAAAGACATTTTAATTTTGAGTTTTGTATGTAATTTCTTTCGGTAGGTATTATGTGGTAAAATGTTTAGACTTGAACAGTAATGATTGAAAATTTAACATGAGGTTCATTAGAAAAAAACAAATTGAGTTTAATGTACATTTTTTTTTTTTTATAAGGGAATTTTAATATTAAATTTTGACGAAAATCGTTTGAGTAAAAATTATGTAGAATAAATCTTATTTATCAATTTTTCGAACATATGTATATTGCAGATTTAAAAACGTGTACATTATCCTTGGGAGTTTTTTATAATATTGTTTTAAGACTAAATTTTGATGAATATAGTAAATATTATTTCCTTTCAAATCGTGTATAAACAAAGTTTGAAAAGAACTGTATTTTGTTAGTAATGTTTTATATTTTCGAACAGAGATAAATTAAATAATTTGATGTGTCTTACCTTCCCACGTAGTGACGCACCCATCAGCAGTATTAGCTCTCTTTTTTTGTTTAGTGTTTCTTGTTACTTAATTAATTATTAAAATATTAATAATACAGACAGCTAGCAAAACTTGGATAGTTTTTAAAATTCACAACAAAATTTGGAAAATTATAATATTAGTTTACTCTTAGATATAATTATTTTCCAAGTGTTGCCGTATTTCCAAATCCCAATAACACAAATAGTCAACTGGGAAGTAAAACTATTTTAGAGTACATTTTACTATTTTTTTTGCCAAAGGTTTTAAAAATAACGAAGGTGAGCAATAACAGTAGACGATAGATATTATTTAGGTTATGAAAAATGTTTAAAACAGTAATTTTTTCTAATCTAATAGAAATATATACTTGAACATTTTAATGACAAATAATTTTAAAAATGATCACAGCAATGAGTACTGGAAATTTATATTGTCATCAAAATAACAATTTAATAAAACACCTATGGACAATATTGTTGGTTGAATTGAATTAGTACCAGACCAATAGAAATAAAATAATGTACAGCGTTGAGTAATTCTTATCATCAATAGTTAACATTCAAAAAACTTAGTAAAATAAATAATACAACTGTTTGTTATCATTACATGTTTTAATTTATATAAATTTGTAACAAATCATTTATGTATCAAATATTTCATTTTTATAATTACAATTATTAATATTAATACAAAATATTTTAAATAAACTTCAGTCAAAAATGACAAAACAAAAGATATAATTACAGAAAATCCATAAAATATTAATTCCATATATATAATATATATTAAAAATAAGAAAAATATAAAAAGAAAAAATGTACATTTTTGTACCTACACATTATACACAGTATAGACAAACATTTTTAATTATAATTTATTTATTAGACTACAAATCATTTATAAAAAGAACTAAAAAATAATTTACTTAATTAGGTTTATTCTGGGTAAAAATTAATAAGTAAAGCCACAATTAATACAAAATATATTGAATATACAATGAACACCTTCAATCTGGGATTTTTTTTTGGCAATATTTGAAGCTGGTAAAAGATTTAAAGCAATTGCACATTAAAATAATTTGTGACCAGCATGATTACCAATACCTTTTTTTTTTTTATAGTACTGGGAGTAAACCTGAGCCTAGTTTGGTCGCCTAGAGGCAGAATAATATGAAAACACCCTTTAGGTTTCTGCCATGTCAGGGGTGGACGACGGTAATCTTTCTCCCCAGACAATTGTCTTGTCGTGAGAGAGAGGCCGCCCGTGACCAGGATTATTCAAACTGGGATTGGTATAGCTACGTAGAGCGACTGCTGTTTTATTCCATTCGGCAGTTCCATCCCCAACAATATGGGTTTTTTGGTGATATTTATAATGACTGGAGTTGGTAAACGATTTAAAGCAAATTTCACATTTATATGGCCTGTGGCCAGTATGTGTACGATAATGGACCAATAGTCCACCCGAACTTGAAAACAATTTATCACATACATCGCATTTTAATGATTTTTTTTCATTGGAAACCACATGCGATTTTTGGTGGTACTTAAAATGACTGGAACTGGTAAACGCTTTGAGACAAATTTCACACTTAAAAGGTCGATCACCAGTGTGCATTCTATAGTGAACTTGTAGACCACCAGAACTGGAGAACAATTTGTGACATACATCACATTTTAATGTTTTTTTTGTAGTTGTTTGCAGATGAGATTTTTGATGATACTTGCAATGACTTGAACTGGTGAACGTCTTGAAACACACTTCACATTTAAATGGTCGGTCACCAGTGTGAGAGCGATAGTGAACAGTCAAACCTCCAACACTTGAAAACAATTTGTTGCACACATCACACTTTAGAGGTTTTGTGTCTTGCGAAAAGTGATGTGTTCTCTGATGGTATAAAATGCCGTTAGCACAAGAATATTCCTTGCTGCACACTTGACATTTAAATGGTTTATCTCCTGAATGTACACGCATGTGGTAATTGTAATGACTTGAATTTGAAAAAGTTTTACTACATAAATCACATTTAAAAGGTTTGTTACCCGTGTGCGTTCTGTAGTGAACTGTCAAACCTCCGGAACTGGAAAACGATTTTTTACAAATATCGCATTTGAAAGGTTTGGATTTGATCTCGGTTTTCTTCATCCCAAGTTCATGCAAATGCTGCTGTCTTTTGGTATCTAAGTTTTCACCCACTTCTAAATTAGATGGAGTGAAATGCCCGTTTAACAACATACCTCTGTTACTAAAATCAAAACTGTTACATGATATTAGTTAATAACTGTAAACAAAATATTATGTTTATTAATTACGTATTTATATCTTACTGAGTAGGTCTAAACAAATCATTTCTATTAAACCGAAACGCCATGTTGTTTCCAATACCAGCAGGACTAATTTCTATTTCACTATCAAATAGACTACTGTTGAACATTTCTCTATCAAATTTAAAAGTTAACCGAGCATTTGGATTCAATTCGTAAGCACTGGCTGGTAAACCAAATGTTGGCATGTTGCTGTAAATTAAAAATTACAGATTAAGTTTATACCTACACATGTATATCTAAGATTCAAGAGCAAAATATTTGCATGACATCCTTAATGTTCTTTAATTCATCTGTGACGGCATCGGTGGCATCTAAGACGGTTTTACCATTCGCCTTATTCTTGAGTTGGTTGATGATATGTGGTTGTTATCAGTGATGCTATCACAGACGAATTAAGGAACAAAGGCATGATAAATAATAACTGAAATGTAGCAAAAGATGAGAGGAAATGACACTGGAGACACCATCTATTTGTTTATTTATTCATATGACAAAACAACAAAAAAACAAAACACATAATAATGATCCATTATTGAAGATATATAACTTGTTCGAATTTGTTCACATATACCTACAAAATTCATGCTGAATTGGTGTTCTACCGTGAAACAAGTTTTTCAACAAAATAAATATGATTTACCTATTTATATAAAAATAAAACAATGTAGTGTGTTTAAAAGTCAAAAGTATTCATAAGCATTTGGAAACAAATTTTAAAAAAATTGAAAAACAGTATGGTTTTAGAGTTTTTTTTTTTTTATTTCTGTTTTTAGGGTCTGTGCAATATTTAATATGCTCAATATTTCATATTATAAACAACAAATTAACAATAACAATAACCTTGTTTATTACAGAAATTATTATTATACTGCAGAGTACACACTGCGTTCATAACACCACCACCCATAGAGCGCATACGGCACGACAGCCTTATTTTTTCTTCGTAAAATTATAATAATCGAGCTGCCAAAAATTTTTGAAAATATTTAAAAAAAAATACATTTGTGTTATTATACACTTGAACAATTTCAACAAGTTGGTTTTTTTTTTTTTTTTTATTAAAATCACAATTCGGGGTGCTCTACGCTGTAGGTATACAAAGTACGGGGTTCTCTTTTGGTAGTGATAATGTACGCACGGGGGTTAGAGGAGTTTAGTTTATTTTGCAAAAGAAAAATAAAACACCCGCGGCTACGATAATTGGATGAACGTTTTCAAATTAAACGACCATATTGAAATGCAATGCAATTACTTAAATCATACGCGTCCGGGAAAATTAACGGAATTTCACAAAAACATTACACCGACCGCATTAGCGCGTACTTCAACAACTTTGTTGTTTCTTCTCACCGGACGGTCGACACGCGGTGAAGGAATGTAACGCGTATTACAGTCGCCTACGGGTGAACCGCAACGGACGGGTACAACGTAGGCAGGCCGATCGGAAATGAAAAACAAATACAATATACAAGCGAAACACAAATCGACGGGGCCGAAGAACGTGTAGCGGCTTACCTGATATTGTTTATCAGAGGCCCCCTGATTGCGGACCGTTCGGCTTGTTTGTTGATCTCCGTGGCGCCGACCTGGGTCGACGGGACCGCATGTTCCGTTTCCATTGCGGAAAAGCCGTTCGCGTACACAATCGCTCTGGCGGACCGCGCGGGCACCGAAGCGAAGCGTTTACCGGCCAACGTATCCTGTAACGGCAATGTCAATGAACAATTGAATATACTTCGCAGACGGACGCTACTACGACCTGTACGATGCACAAAGCTAGGCCATATTATTGTTGTTGTTGTTGTTGTTGTTGTTGTTAAGTACGAGAAAAACTCCGACGGAACGAAAAATACAAAATGTTTATCAATCGAAACACGTTCGTCACTTGATTGTACAATGGTCTCGGACGTTCATTATTGTTATTTTTTTTTGTTTTTTTTTTTTTTTTTTTTTTTTGATATTGAAATCGCACGGATAAAAATATTGTGTGTAAACAACAAAACCGACTCTGCGTACTACTGATAAGAGACATGAAAATATTGTTAACACTACTGAAAAATAATCAATCTCTTTGTAAATTTATTATCAATGTTGTGGGAAAAAAAAAAAATAAAAATATATTCCGATTATTTTTCTGCGACGTCATATTGGCAAAACCAATAAATCGTCAATTGATAACAACTGCACGGCGGTTGTATTATGTAAAATACACAATAATATTTAAACGATCGAGAAAAAAAAAATAACAACAATAATGCCATGAAACGTAACCTACAAATATTTTTCGGATAAGAAAACTCGCGCGCGCATTTCAATTTCCACGGACATGCCGAACAGTTTTTGAATAATAAAAAAATTCTGTTTGGTAACGATTTCTGGGTTACTTTATAAATTATGTATATTTATTTTTTTTATAGGGGGGCGGTGGTCAGCCCCTCAAACACGTTCGTCCTGATAATGTCAGTGCCCACCGCAGAAATCGCAGAAGTGTAGAGTCACCCGTACTATTAGAATTATTATTGTACCCAAGTAATTTATTACCTTTTTACGTTTATTACCCGGCTACTAAGTAAACCTCATAACACACGTCAAATCAGAAACACTTAAACAATATGATAGGCAGACGCATAAAGTTATTTAATATTTTTATCATCTGAATAGGTACGCAATGATGTAAACCATTGTTGGTGAGGAAATACGATTCTGAACAAAGTTCGGTTAAACATGTTTTGAAACGCCGCGGTAATGTTGGGGGGGGGGGGCGCGTTTGAGTTGGTTAATTTATCGTATAAATTGTGATAATTGGTTCAATTGGTGGTTGGCGATTTTTTTTTTTTTTTATTTCGTTACAGAAACGTCAGCATTTTTATGACAATTATTCTCGTAAATTATTACATTTTTTTTTCTTCTTGAAAACTAAAGATTTTAATGTGTAAAACCACGAAGGTAAAAGAAGGTGACTTGTCAATGTTTATTGATTAATGTTCAATGTCCGTTACTTTTATAAAATGCGTGTAATAAGTAATTTGTGCGTTGTCGTTTATAAGTGCAAACGGGTCAAATTTTCTTTCGAGGGGACGGGATAAGCCGTCGATAATATATTGACTACCTGCAACTAATACTGCAGACCACCACGCGGTATAATATTGGTAATCGAGGAGGAGGGGGGGGGGAAACAACGGTACAAATAAAACGTGTTGTACTACGATAAACCCAGTTTATAATGTATAAAAACTTTTTGATACGGGCGAGGTAAATTCATAGAAAATTCAAAATAATAACTACGACTATTTGTATAAACAATCGTATGATACAAATTAATTAATATTGTTTGCCGCTTGTCATAATGTTTTTGACTTACCAGGAATTTTCAATGGGTGGGGATGCAACAAACGAGAATCGTGAATAAATCGTAAAATCGTCTTTTCTACCTGACTCGGTTACGGGAATTGTTAATTTAAAAGCCGGTTCCTAGAGAAAAAAAAAAAAAAAAATCCGATTTCTAATCAATACTTCAATAGCTTTTCCTCGTAACTTGACTGAAATATGTGCATTTCGATATTAGATCACTCGTATTTTGTCGTATTTTTAAGCCGACGGGGGGGGGGGAGGAGGATTGGTGTAACTCATAACCTCCTCTCCCCTGCGCACACTTCTGAGCATAATTGTGGAGATAAACCATACAATTTGAAACCAATTGAATATAATATGTATCGCAAAGTATTCGATCTTAAGATTTTTTTTTCAACGCAAAAAAACGTTAGTCTGTTGACAGGTTAACTTTCAAAGGCCACGGTTATGCTTATCATTAATATTTTATTTATTATAGGCATTAAAAAAAAATCGAATAGACGAAAGAGCCATTTAATATTTATTACATTCAAGTACTTACGATTAACGACAGAAAAAAAAAAAATGTGCAAAAAAAAAAAGCTTGTCAGGTGTGGGGTTCGAACCCACGCTCCCAATCGGGAACCAGAGCTTAAGTCTGGCGCCTTAGACCGCTCGGCCAACCTGACTCACAGAAAGCCTTTGCGAAATAGTTAGTATATTAAAATGAAAAACATTAATAATTATTATCAATCTGACATAGTCATCGAGCTGAGCCCAACACTATTTACCCATAATATTCTGATAAGTATATTATGTTCCTATACCTAATCGAAAAGACATTAAATTTAAAATGTAATTTACGTATCTTCTTAACTATAAATAGGTATTATAGATATGGGTAATGGCCAACGGGTAAGGTATCTTACCCAGTCTGTGCCTTTACCTATACATTATTATCTGGGTTCAGATTAAAAATTAAAAAAAAAAAAAAAAAAACAAGAATTTGGCCACCGTGAAAACTCATGATTTGTTTATGTAGACAATAATAAATTACGAAAGCTAAAAAGTGTACCGTAATAAAATTATTGATATATACCGCAATTGATATTTCATTGCAGTCGGTTGATATTTCCGGAAATTCAAACGGCGCCTGCAGCCGAATCTAATTTTGTAGTTTTCATTAAATTTCAATTTTTATAATAATTATTTTAAAGTCGAAACGTAGCGCCAGCTGGAATGGTGCCATACATATCAAATGTCAATCATAACCTTACACAACATCCGGCCGGTTGTTTTATTATTTACTCGATTAATGCAAAAACAAATTCCACGAAAAGTAAATATTTTACCATTTGCATTGGGTGTACGTGTACATTACCGTGCGCAAAGACAAATACTTTGGGGATGATTGTAACAATGCAAATAGGTACGTTGTAGTAGGTAATAATTAGTCGTTTAGGTAGTTAACATAAACTTCAGTAATTCACTTAATGCACTCGCGTAAAATTCCACTCACGTCTATACTCCACATAAACACGGATAAAAAAAACCACTCCGAGATGGATTTTTATAGTTATGCGTTTATAACATTTAAAATTAATACCGCGAGCGCGTGGAATAGATTAACTGTTCGAATATTTAAATCTTCGATTTCAATAATTCACAACATCCTGTGGTAGACAAATTATTGAGGAGTGTTATATTTTTAACAAATATGTAACCATGTAAAACTGTACCCATGCAAGTACATCATCATCATTTGGGCGATTTTGAAACTAACCCGTTTCAACGGACTATTTTGTAACTGTTTTTTTATTATTATTTTTTTTTCAATCGCGTATTTGCTAACGGTTGTAGATTTTGAAAATAAACGCCTCGATTATCGAATCTGTACAGTGATTAAAATTAAGGAATTTTTAAAACACATTCTGTAGGTGGGGGGTACCTACATTAGCGGATTTTAAACAAATCTACAATAGTATTGTGAATAAAACGAAATTTTTATGAAATTTACCAAGCATAGCTGATTGATATACCTAACCTAGTTAACGTTGTACAATAGTGTTTGAAAAGTAAGTTCGGTACCTACCTAATCTGATATTTCGTCCGATTAATTTTATAGAAATTATTGTGCGGTTATAGTTACTTGGCGCCTACACGTTTAAAAAATAAATATTTTAATTGGTATTCGGTTTATTAGAAACAAACATAATTATAGAACGCATTTTGAAAAAAAAAAAAAGCAAACATTCTTGGCACAATACGGCGGTAAATAATTAATTAATATGTACTTACATCAGGGTAGGTATAAGCGTATAATATTATGTGCACCAGTGGCGAGAATGTATTTCAGCTAGATGTAATTTTATTTAATATTCAATCAAAAGCCATTTATTATATTTTTAAACGTACACGCATACCCACCTAACACAAATTCGCAAAATCGCACACATTTAAATTATAGCCCATTTATAATGTATCCAACAACAAATTAATATTGTAGTGAGTTTAATGTTTTGAAACATAAAAATATTATACTATCTAAGATCAATAGCAATTTTTTTTTTCTTATAATCTCCTTAAAATTTACATCATAGGTTATAACCTTATGTTGTAGGTACTGCTAATAGATAAGTACGCCGAATATAATAACGCATTTCATTGGCTCCTGAAATCGTGTTCCCGATCTAGGCAATATTATGATTTTGTTGGTATAAGAATAATAAATACGAGTATGATGGCAAAAGCATAGACATTTCATCTTTACCTATTTGTTCAAAAAAATGTGAATGCGATAATTTAACACGTTTTTACTACTTTTTACTAACCTAACCTAACCAGCCTCACCTATAGTTGGAATCTATTATTTTTATATTCGCGTTATTTTTACGATTATCGTTAAAATATTTCAAGTAACCCGCCTGGTTCAGTATATTGTTCGTTGCTATCATAGACACATTACATTACAATACTATTATCTATAGTTTTATTATATTTTAAGGTTGCTAAGTCAGATAACATCGCGGATTAAGAAGGAACCACAGAAAAGTAAATTACCTATAGGGACCTAGTAACGAACCTTTCTTCTTAGACAAGGCTGTCCTAACCAGATTTTAGAGTACGTTTATTATTAATTTATTATAATTATTTTATATACTATTGAAAAAAAAAATATATATATATGAATATAGGTATTTAAAATAAAAAAAAATAGCTGATACTTGAGATGGACGTACCACTGTTGTAAGTGGGAAGTTGATAAATTGGTAAATTTGAAAATTAAATATTAATCAGTAATCATTCTATTAAGTATTAAGTACTAGGTAGGTATCTAATTATATTGAAAAGATACAAATCGATAGAAATTAAAAGTTGTATAAAATGCAGTAAATAATGAAAAAATGATCTAATCAGCTGTAACTCCTAATAAATACAAATAAAAGTCTCGAAATTAAATATTTTAATACACTTAAGGTGCCTACAAGAGGAGAATGCATTTTCTAATAACAAAAAAAAAACTTATTGAATTCTCTACAGATAGATATAGATAATAAGATAATGTTCCAAAAAAAATTAAATATAATATGTATATTTATAAAAAGCATAAATGTATACCCGTGTATATTGGGCTTATAAAACGCTGTTTATGTTTCACTAAAAATAATACAAATTATGCATTTTTGACATCTCTTAAATAATGCTATAAATATAGTATGAGTAATAACATAAAAAAAAATAATACATTGGTATTTTAATTAAAGGAAACTAACACATAATAATAAATCAACACTACCCAACAAAAAAATTAGCTGATATAGCTAATGGGTGTTTACAATATTTGTCAAACTAAGAATTTAAAATGCTTATAAATATAAAAAAAAAAAAAATAAAAAAATACTGAATTAACGCTCAACTTTTTTTTTGTATTGTATATTGCCGTAAATTCCAGCTTTTTTTATACGTCCCTTTTCCAGTATTTCAAAATAATAATGCAAACTACTTGGAAAATTCCAAAAACGACCAACTCAATGTATTCACTAGATTCAAAATGATACGAAAATGTTTGTCATTGTTTGAATGGAGCAAGATTTCTGGTAGAAAAGTTGTATAACACAAACAGAGAACAAAAAAATGTATAAATCATACTAAAACAAATAGGTACATTCCTCGTCACGTTCACATCTAAAAACAAGTACGTAACAGCAACATTGCTAAATATAATTGTGAAACAATTTTTGTAAAAAAATAAGAGTGTTCAAGAATTTTTGGATTTTTTTAAATAAATAATCTAATATCTATGTGCAATTAAATAACGGTTATATTTATTTCGTACGTATACTGGCTATATACCCTTGACTTTACCGCGTATCCTTTTGTGATTTTTCTACAGCACTACTGGTTGTATACGAAATAGATTATTGATGTAGATCAATTGATGTGAATGCACTCCCAACAGTCGGAAAATATAGTAACAGATATTTTTAACTATTTTTGTTAGCCATTTGAAATTGTTTAGCTATTTTTTATTTTTTAGTGTCGGGTGAATAACATTTTACCTGTTGATTTTTCAAAAAAGTTCGAAAACTTGTTATAGGGTTTATCATACCTAATTAATAGTTATGATGACAGTTTACATACGTATCACAAATTTGGACACGATTTGTATTTATAAGCGTTCAAAGTTTAAATTTGTATGAACATAACATCGTACACAAATCGTGACATTTCAAAACATGTTTGACTGAACATTTATTACATTTACAATATCATAATATAATATTAAAACATAAAAACTATAAATACTTCTTACTACTCCTATTAGTTATTAATACTAACCTTACTAGTTTTAACAAATCTAAATCATAAACAATTTGTATTTTTATCAATGAAATTGAAAAATAATACATGCACAAGCGGTTTTATATTTCATATTATGTACCTATCTATATAATTATTAATTCACAACAAAAGAATTGAAAACAAATTTAAATTCCATAAAATATACCAATCGCTGAACTAAAAATGAATTTCATAAAATAAACCACATTCAAATTAATTTGAATGTACGGTACTTATACCCAGAAATGTAACAACTAAATATAACGTCCTGTGCGAAGTTTTAAAATTCGCCCTTATGACCTAATTTATAACGAAAACTCAAAGCTGAAAGATTTTTACAAATCAAAATCAAACGCGTGTTTAAATTATCTCATAACTCACCATCGGTTTCCTAAGTATAAAATTCGTTGTTCATTAATTTATTTTAAACGTGATAATGTAATATTTACATGTTTTTGAGGAATTTCGCGCCATCCTGGGGCGTAAAAATAGCTTGCCACCCCCTTCTTATGGCGCTACTTATAGCCTTCTACTTTTAATGTAACCTACAATTTATAATCTATCAATCTACTTGCCTATATTTTTTTATTATAATGTCATTAGTTTATGACATATGAATTATCTTAATCCATGTGCTAATCATAAATAAAATTAAAAGAACTCATCAACACATTTGGGTATATCACAAATAAAAATATTGATATTATATGTACTTCGTGAATACAGTATCTACTTATAATATTTTACAAATTTTCAAACCAAAATTACGTCAGTGATGGCTGAAAGCATAAAAAAGCAAAACAAAACAAATATACATTCTAATCATTTAAAGGAAATTAATTGTTTTTTTAATTATTTTGTGGTAAATTTGTTTTCTAAAAAAAAAAAGAAATGTTTTGTGTTAGTAAAACTATATTATATTCTAAATATTTCACATAGACTTTTAAATATACTATACGAAAAATATAGTAATGGCGATTCCTAGTTTAAATTTTCTAAATATTTCCAGAGAAATTATTTGAAAAAAACAGATTAGGTAGATAAACCGTGTAAATTAATTTTAAAATGTAAAAAAAATGAATATATAAAGTAAAACTATTTCTAACTATCTCCAATTTTAGTATAAAATATTTAAATATATAAGAAGTTTAATTTAAGTAAAATGAAACTTACCAACTTAATTTTCTTTATAACTTTCAAAGAGATAAAAAATACCCTATTTTCTAATTTTTAACATTTAGTTATGTATTTATATTTAAATAGTCGGAACATTATTTTGTTTTCTTCATACATCATTGTTTCATGCCAACAAATTGTATACAATTTAAATTTTGATAATAAATAATAATTAATTTGATAATATTTATCAAAATTTATAATAGTACCTACCTATAACCTATACCTATATGGGTCTCTTTTAATATTTTCTTATACAGAGGCCGCGTTTGGAGAAGGCGCATTGCCCATAGATAGACATTTCGATCTCATTACTTATATTAGTCAATACATATATTGTTTATATTAGTATTATTTTGAAGGTGTTAACATTATTTTAAATTACAAATTTTGATGATGTTTCTTCATGGGCTTGAGATAAGTATAGTAAATGATAGAATTGTATTATTCAAGATATTTTCTACCTCCTTCCATAAGGGACGAATTAAATCCACCACTTTACTAATATAATTTCAACTATCTATTTAACTGAATGCCAAATTAAATTAAAAAACATGCTCAATCTGTTATTAACAACCAGAATTTGTATTTATTAATAATAAATTTGTTGAAATGTTAATAATATATCGTCATTAGCTTTCGTCTGAAGACTATAGTTATTAATAATGACCATACACACACCTTCTCTGTGGCAAAGCCACAGACCAGCTGCCAAATCAAAAAAAAATAAAAAAAATAAATGTTAGTATTTTAACAGTTTAAAATTTTCCATTTTAATGTATTTATTACAATGTATAAGTTACTTATTCATTTTCGTTATTAATGATTTATCGTTGCGTATAGATATATATTGATTAACTAGATAGTATCCTATATTCCTATCTTCCTAACTATATCCACCTATAATTGTGGCACATCCATCAGTAGTATAAGTTATTTTGTTAGTTTTCATTTGGTTTTATATGGATAGAATTTTATAGGTTTTTTTAATACTCCGAAATTTTATCTTGAAGGCACTTTTAAAACATCGAATAAGTAGCCATTATGCGAACGTTTAAAGTTAAAATTTTGACACCTGGGGGTACGGTACAATACTACTATATGACAGAAGGCACGTTCTGTCGACGAATCTTCAGTGATGTTTGGAAGAAAGAGGTTTGAAGAAATAAAACAATACTTAATTAAGATATTAGTATTGAAGTATTGGTTTATTCCTGAGACTTACAAGCCCGTGGATCGAACATAATATGTAAGGCACGATTCTCTGCACGGTCGCTCAGTCGTTCTAAAAGAGATCAAGATAATTTAAACAAAGTAGTAATCCCGGATTATTACACCACCTTCAACAGTGGCACACTCATGGTATGAAGTATGTCTGTCATTTTTTCCCCGTGATATTATGGTTAGGTACGCGAGCTCGCGTTTCACAAACTCGATATGCAATAATGCGTGCAGTGCGGATCCCAGATCCCTACACGATTATTGTTTGGAGAAACACTGGTTTTTGCCGGGGTAAGTGAGTAAACGTCTAAAGTCATTAAGACAAACAAATTCCAACATCTCTCGTAATTTTACATTAAACGAGAGCGTATTAAAAGTTTATGTCCAGTATATTACAGTCAGTTGGGTCGCCTGGCATATATATACCGTAGAACGATGTGGTTTTGGCGTTGCCGGATGGAAAATAATGTTAAATTTAATGTTCTTTTAAGAAATAAGGGTCGAAACGGGTATATTAGGTTGATAGTGATGTGTATTTATATTGTTTAAAAACGCGTATAGGCTGTCTGAAAATCAATTGAAATCAAATATATTATTATTCGTCGTGAAATTGTATTCACATTTTTTATTAGGTAGGTATATTCAAATAATTAAGTGGATATCAATATCAATAATCAATTCATTTTGAAATTTAAAGGTGATTTTAATTTTGAATTAATCGATATTAATAGATTATATTTTATTGAGTTCCCCAATGTACTAAATCGCGATGAATACAATAAATCTATAATTTTATATATTTGTGCCATAGCTAGGATTTTTTTTCAAATGGGGCTCCGGTTTTTGATGGTCAAACAATACGGTCAACAAATTTATTAAGTTCACACTACACTGTTGATTATATCATATACAATAACAGATTAAGTCAAGCATTATGATTCATCAAAATGCAACACGTTTACGTCTCGTTTTAACTTTCAGGAGACCTGTCCTGGTCCCTGGAGACTTCCAAAATGTTTTTCTCTCTCACACGTATGTGTTTCGTAAAAACGTTATACTAATAGGGCTTAATAGGACTCCCCCTTCCTGAAATATTATTCTACACACATATGCCTGCTCATTAAAAATAAAGTAAAACATATAGGTAGGTTACCTATTAAAAAATTTATTTTTAATAGCTAATTCGGGTTATTAAAGATGTCTCTGTAACAAATGAGTAAAGCGATGATTTTACCTTAAATATAAGTAGAGTGACTTCGCCTCTTTCTTCACTCCCACTTTAACCACTGGTTGTTCACCGGCGTCGGACTATCATGACATTATTATATCAAATATGGCATTTAATTGTATTTTTTAACATTTTAATTAAAGTCTTCTCCCCTGGCCACAGCATTGATTCATATTATTATGAAGAAGAAGTCCTTTTTTGTCTGTGCCCAACTCGAAAAATCATTCAACGGATTTTAGTACGGTTTTTACCAAAACGTCGGCGCAGCAGTGTTCACATTACATTCTTGTCTAACAATTTCAGTTTAAAACCCGAACGCTTTAATTATGATTTTTCGCATTGTTTTCCAAAACTTTTAACACAACTTTTATTTTTGCTATGTAATTTTTGTACATTATATACTTCAAAAACACATATTTTTGAGTTTATTCATCTATATGAATTTACACTTCACATTTTTGCAGGTTCTCTTTGTGGAACTGGTATAGATGAAAAAAAACGCAGTTATTGTTATCTAATTTAGTTGCCACAGACCAGAAAGTACACCGTGTAGCTGGAACTGAGATTTTATTAGTGACAAGAATAGGATTAAAGGTAGGGGGTGGGAGTTACATCGACCTGCATTATTTAACTTGGCACGGACAACATGGTATGAAGGTTAACTGAGATAGAAAGGGGGTTGAAACTGTGAGGTACCTACGTTAAATTTAATTCCATTAATTGATTTTTGTTTTGAAAATATTTTTAAAAATTCTAGAAATTAAATTGGCACGGGTGATTCCGCGCTGGGCGGGACCATTACATATAGAACCAGTGGAAGACACAATCGTGTTCGTGAACATTCTTTCTTTTCTTCAAATTCATCCACCGCCACCACAATCGTAGTTGTGGTAATAGATAGCCCCTAGAGTTTGGTACCTAGCGGCGACGAAGTGGAAAGATGGAAGTGGGTGGCGAAAATGTCTTTCTAACATATTCAACTTCCAACTCTGCAAGTGAATTGGATATTATTGAGGAATAGAAGAGAGTTAAGGTTGAAAGGAGGAGTAAATTGAGTTTTGGAGTGAATGGTTGGGAGGATGGTAGAGGTTACTAAACGCATTTAATTTGGTACGATCAACGCGGTACGTGGGTTAGCTATGATAGGGACGGGATGTACAAGTATCCATAAGTGATCCGGGTGAAATAAAAACAAAACGCATTTGTTATTAACAGGCCACGAGTAGACACTTTTTAATTTGTATGTATTTCATTTTAATATCGTGCTCGGGCAAAATATTATATAACTGCATTTAATCAACTATGGTTTAATGCTACTCAAATTTTAAAAAACAAACATAAATCGAACGCTCTTTTATATATTTCTGGAAAAACTGAATTGTTTCGTAATGAATGAAAAAAAAAAAAAATTTTATTTAATGTTTTAATATAGGTAGGTACCAGGAAAATGAATATTTTTTCAATATTTACGTAGGTATTTTAAAAATAAAACATAAAATAAAATTAACATATTTTAAATATACCAGAAAACCCTTAATATGATAAACACTAAAAAATGTAAATAGCCTAGACGAATTTAATAGTTTTTGAGAGTGAAAATTAAAATTATCAACTCAAACTCTAAAAATCCAAATAAAAATTACTATATCTAATTGAATAATTAATTTTAAATATTTTTGCTTGAAATTAGTAAATGATCGTTAACTTTTTTATGTTTGAATATTTTGAGATATTGGCATATAGTTGTACTCATATATATATATTCAATATAAATTGACATTGATAGTGATAGTGAAAGGGAATTTCAAATTGTTTGATAAATTATTTAATGCTCGAGGTTACTGATTAATATGTTCGATCAAGTTAAATTATGGGAAGCACATAATATTGCAAGAAGCCTGCCTTAAGCGCATTGGCGTTATTTCAGTAGGTATTTACTAAGCTGCGATGAAGTTTTTAAATTGTAAATTTAAAGACTGTTTTTTGTTTCTTGAACCAAAAAATTCTATTGTTTTGAGGCGTGAATATTTGTCCGCGTAACACGGATTTTCCGTAAACATATTATTATAGTTTATTTTACGATTATACAAAAAAAAAAAAAATTATCGATTATAATATTTATCTTTTAATGACGCACCTGAATTTATTATAACTACTCGTAAACATATTTTAATATTATTTTTGATATTAAATTTCGTTAAAATTGCCTATATATATAGGAAAATACTTAAATACGTTCTGTCAAGCTCTTCTATTATAACCGTCGTGGTTGCGCTGCAGCATTTCGGGACCACCATATTTATTTTCGGTAGCAATCGCCGTGGAGATTTCTAATTCAGATTTGCGATACATCATAGATGCCAATTGTGTTTGGTGGTATGGATTATGTTCGTGGGCTGCAGATAACAGCAAGTAATCGAAAACTTCTGAAGAAAGTTACGAGAAACGTGTACGGAGTGCACAGCGCGTCGCGGCTGTGGATGACGACGAGTCGCCACCGTTCGAAACGCCGTAGGGCTAGCGTATCTGTTTTATTCGGAAGGAGGGGTTGGAGAAGCAAAGTCACTGCACGGTAGGTGAGAGTCTCCCCCAAAATCAAACAAACTTTGTGTAAGTCATCCGCCGCCAGCCGATCGGCGGGCGTGCTTCGCTGTGTACCCAATAATAGGTACTTACCTACGCTGTTCGGTCGTAACTTCGGAAGGTGTTACGGATTTCCCGTCCAGGACCAGTCACGTAGATAATAATACGATGTGATATGCTACCGTTCTTCTATATATACATGAATTTGTGACTTTGTCATTTTGTATAACCGTATAGGCGAAATTCACAATTATTATATATTGTTCACATAAAAAAAAATCTATCAGTGGTGTTTCCATAGGGCTTGTTACACATTATTATGCGTCGTATACTCTTGAAATTCTACTGAAAATCACAGGTATACCGTCTGTATTCTCAAATAGTTTTTTGTTTTTATTTTTGAAATAAATAAATAAGTAATTGTAAATTGATATTTATTTCCCTATGAAGAGTATAAACTATACGAAAAATATAAAATACTCCGCGTAAGGTATGCAAGAAATTATAGTAGGTATACTTTCAAAAACATTGATGGAAATACGACTGTTTGTAATTATGTAAAATTTTTTTTGGAAACTATCATCTATTCGTAAAGAGTAAAGATATATATTGGAGATTATCCTACGTGGACACGGGGTTATCCTGCCTTGCATAATTCAATTAAATGATGGATTTGTTTAAATGTTGGATATCAAAATAATTAAGTTGCGTTGGATAATGGAACATGATTATACGATTGAAACACTTTTCCTGTATACTATAAATAGAAACCTTATCCTTGGAATACATTTAAACCATGACAAATAGGATCTGATAAGAAATATCAATCAGATCATTTGGTAAAATTGAACGCTGGATACAATGAAAATTTAGTTGATGATGTTGAATTTTGGAACAAGATCCAACATTACAATATTATCAAACTTTTGAATTTCAGAATATATATTATCAATTTGACGAGACAATTCGAAAGACGAAATGTTTGGCTGAATTCGTCAAATTGTTTTTTAATTTATATATCTAGCTATGTATCATTTTGTATATACTTATATTTATTTTATTGAATCGAAAAACCATATATAAACTTTAAATTTTGAAAATGCACCTATTATAGGCTATGGTTTAATTATGGATTAAAAAGAAAAAAAAAATTGAAAGTTAAAATGATGGTTGGAGACAAAACCATTAAATTTAACGAACAATAATAATCGACTAACAATTATAAATAATAAAAAATTTAAAACTGTTAAAATGATATTTGTAATATTAATTTATTAACCGGGACAAAATATTATGATTGATGAATTTAATAGCAGCATTCTATTGTTATTATTATTTTTGTTTCGTTTTATGTTGTTTGTAAGTATACCTATATTAATACCGTCATAAACATGTGTGTAATGTCTAGACACAAACTCATATCTATTCAGTTTTCGTAACTACCTATAACGAACTCGGTCTGTGATTTAATGATTATACACAGATACGAATAGTGTATGAAAAAAATGTAGACTCACGTACATTGCGTGGCAAGGGCACTATGTCGTGTGTCGGTAAGACATAAAAAGGATTTCGATATTATTTAGCGCCACTTTAGTATATCCGATACTATTGCATGCTAGGAATCCTTGTGTGCAGGTAAAAAAATAAAGAAACAAATACAGACCAATACATCCGGAGAACGATTGTAAGTTCTGGAAAACGCCTTTGTATAGGTATATAGGTCAGCGGTGTATTAAGGAATTTGTCTTAAAGGAGGGGGAGAATTTGATAAGCACAACCATATCATTATCTTAGAAATACTTTAATATGAACTTAAAACTATTTCGTACAGTCTATGTACAGCCTATTTACATTGGATTATATGAAAAATAAAAAACACAAAATTGAAAACTCGAAAACACAAAATCGCCCAATAGACCTATAATATTGCCAATACGATTTTTGTAATTGTTTTTGTTAATTCGGAGTAAAATAAAATGTTTTTTTAAATTGATAAAGTATATAGTAACTATTATATCATCACATAAAATAATCATTATAAAATATAACATTTATACTTTTGTAAAATAATGAAGCTATTTAATATGACCAATAATAATTTTCTGTTAGACACACAAATATGAAATATGTGTTTTCTTGTGTTTTATCGAAGTCTATTGTTTAAACGTGTATTTTTCGAGTATCTACTTATATCTATCGACTAAAGAAAAAAAAAAAAAACAAAGAATTCATACTTTTAGCCCTACATATATTCTCAGGATATTATGAGATAGGGTGGTTTTGACATTTCTATGGCCATTTGGCACGTTTTCAAAAACAGCGAGAGTATCATTTCACAAAAAAAATATATTATATCCTCATGAAAACTGTGTCCTAGAAAATATTAGAAGCTATAAAGTACACTATATAAGTATATAACATCCTTATATTATTAGTTATTACGTATTATTCAAGGCAAGAATTATTATTATAGTTGAGCTGTTGAAATAAAAATATATTATAACAAATTTAAATATAGGTGGGCCTAGGTAAATTTTATAATTCAAAATATTACATACTACTTTATTGTTAATAACGTCATGTGCATTGTTCGACTTGTAAGCCAATAAAAATTAAGTCCATTTATGTTATTTAAAATATATTTCTCGTTAGTCGTTTAAGATCTTAATTTAATGAATAAAAATACTGTAATATCAAACGTATTATATTGTTTAATGGCATAATAATATGCACCTATTCACAAATAAAATATATAAAACAATAGTATTTTTAGAAATCAATATAATATCCAGTCAATAGGTATGCAAGTACTTATCTAAATGGCGTTTTTATTTTCATTTTTTATTCCAATTATTAATTAGCACTCTAAAATGTCCAGGAAAATATTTGTTTACCTTAATAGAATGATTAACTCGAATAATAGCACACTATTGAATTTAGACGACGTTTGTAATGTTGATGTCAGTACTAATATTTTCATACACCCATTATATATTTTATTGTTTACAATTTTAGTTCAATTGTACCTCGGGAATTTATTTGTTTTTTTGCCGGGTAATTTAATTTTATTAGTCAATAGTACGTGGTCGTAGTTATTAGCCACGTAATGTCTGTAACGAATTAACTATCTTATGATACCATGCATTAGTCAAAATTAAATAAATTACATGCTCTTTTAGCGTATAAAACGCATTGTAATTAATTTAATTTTTTTCAATAACCGCTGCGTATTTAAGCGATGAACCGGTGAACTGACTATAAAGGAGTTTTGAGTATTGCTGTGAATAAATATACATATTAAAATATAATAATAATAATATGACACATCATTATTTCTTTCGATTAAGAACGACAATAGATTTCTTGGAAACGTTTAAAAAACTAGTGATGTGTTATAGTTGTTGGAGTGGTTGAATTGAAAAACAAAAAAAGCTGCGTACTAAGTATATTATTATTTAAATGTTGTACCGTTTGCAGGAGTAAAATAATAAAAGCGAATATATCGATACTATTATAATTATTTATAACTACAGCTAATAAACCCGTCTCGCAACACGATCGAATAAGTTTGTAATTCACTGTAGCAATTCCGCACAGCCGTTGCCTTGTAATCGTGACAACCAAGTTAATATATCAATAACGACCGTGTAACCAATAGAAACCGGAAATAATAAAAAAGAAATTTAAAAAAATATAAAGGCAGAAGTCATGTGTGGGTTTAAGCGTTGAATTTCGGGCGAAAAACAAATACTCGTAAATGCGCCTGACGTTCACTGGCAAATTAAGAATCCAATGGTGTACCTATTTAACCATACGATTTAAAAAGAGGCGTGGTGAACCACTTGAATTGATTGGATCAATTTTTATTTTTATACGCGGTATCCACCGCTCCTTTTTTTTCTTACAATCAAATGACCTTTTTTTTTTTTGTTACACTCTAAACACTTGGTTCCTATTTACTTCATTAAACATTTAAATAATTTGTATGCATAGGCAGATTCGTAAAAACAGTATATATGAAAAAATACTTAGTCAACTGATTAAATAGGCGTTGTTTAATCTGAATAAGTTCTATTAGTAATAAACTAACATTACTACTTTGAAACAACAAATAATAAATTCATTTTTTCATTCATCCAGAACAGTTGGGACCTATTCACTCATCTATCGCCATCACTCAAAAATACCTGTCATCTAATATAATATTATCTCCACGCCATTGGGCCTAACCGTTTCCACGATAGAGCTTATCGATCTCTATAGGCCACCGCCAGGCAGACAGACAGAGGTGAGAACATTAAAAAATGTATATAGATTTATTAACACGTTCTTTATTAACTCGCCTATATAGACTTATAATTCTAGTTGTTTTAATAATAATCCGAATTTACTATTCAGTATTTTGAACAATGAGACTTATATAATAATTGTGATAACTGCTATAATATTTGTATCGTCTAATATAGATAATGGTATTTTTAATTAATTGTTTTAAAGTTTGTTTGAAAAATATAATAGCTTATTAGTTAAATTATAGTAATGTGTGTATTAAATAATTAAATATTAATGTTAATATTGTGAGTATTATATTGTTATTTTCAAAATTTTAATCAATTAATCACTAACATTTTTTTTATTATACACCTATTATACAAAAAGCGTATAAATATATTATCTTTAATTTCCCCTCCCATTTACCGGTATAATATAATGACTATTAAATGAGGGACAGTGTGGTTTTTTATCGATACAATATATTTACATAATATATAATCATAAAGTAGGGAGTAGAGTGGATTTATACGAACAAAAACCATAAAATATACTCTGTAACTATATAATTTTATGTAGGTACTAAAAACGGTTAAATATATCTACTATAATTTAAATAATCTCTAAAAAAAATGTATATTTTTGAAAAGATATAATACAATTCAGGCAGGGGTCGAATGTACTACATTTTGTGTAATATCAAAAATTCTTATTTCTATAATTATTTAATTTTTTCATTTTTGTTATCACTTATCATAGAGTATTCAATTTATATTTTTTTTTAAACCATGGTTATTGATTTTTTTAGTTGCCAATTTTCAAGTATTAAAAAATTAAAAATTATTTGAGGAACTATTTATCAAATGGGAAATCAAATTAACTTCTGTTATTAAATATGGCGATTGAAAAATAAAATAAAAATCTGGAAATGGTTGTTGATACATTTTTCGCTTTCCTCAATACCAGAACAATAATATATAACAATTTAATATTAATGCAATCATATTCATTCAATTATAAGCATATATATATATATATATATATATATATATATAAACTATAATGGTATATAAAATAAAAACCATAAGGTAAAAATCAAATTTATCTATATTTTTTTATCTCACACTGATATCGGAAAATGAATGGGAGTTGTGTCTTTTAATTATAGACTGAATTTATTAAAAGAATCAGTGAATAATAAATATGTCAAGAGGATATCATCTTAAAAGTAAAACCATATTTATTCTTAGTAAAGTAAAATAATAACATAAAAAACAATTTAAATATAATTTATTGCCTATATCAGTAGGTAAAAGGTATTAATTTCGAGTAAAGCATTTTAGTTATGTACATAAATAGTTGAATCATAATTTTCTATTACTTATACAATACAATATTAATGTATAATTATATTTATATTATAATTTTCAATAACAATAACCGATATGATTATTATTATTAAAAGTAAATTTATATGCTTTTTCTTTCGAATGTTTTGAGTATTCCACCTCATCTTCTGTCATTCTTCAATTTGTGACATATTTTTGGCCTTTGTTTTTTGGTAATAATTATAAATAACGTTCCCAAAAAAATTGATTACATGGAGTCATGGCAATAATGTTTAGATAACATTTTAGATTATGACCAATATATTATTATATGTGACATTTCAATAAATCTTCGAAACACACTAACATTTATGATACATAAACACAGACTAAAACAAGTCTCCCATAATGACTATAATCTCCTATTTATCTGTTGTGGTTACTTTAATTGTTATTTATACCTAATACCTGTATTATGAATATATTTTTCTAACTATTATGAAATCTGCTTAGAAAATCAAAAAATTGATCTGCTTTATGTACAAATTACATCCAAAAAAAAATTTATAATAATTTTTTGAGAGAAGCAAAATTGTTGGTAGAAAAGTTGCTCAGGCAGAAACAAAACATTTATAAAAAAAAAAAAAACTCGTATTATAGTTAAAATAATATGGTTAAAAATTATATGGCAATTATCCTGAATTTTTCGTATAAAACAACATATTATTTTGTGTTTTCAAACGGTTCTTTCCCTTAACTTAAGTCAATAGGTATATTTTCGTTTTCTATAGTAATAAAATTGATGATTTTATTGTTATTTTCCTTTTACCTTAACTACAAAAGTTAACTTGTGTATTCACTATATTATAAAGTTTCGAATTCTAAGCGGAACTATTGGCTTTATATAGGTAATGGTGTGTTTTAGTTAGTATAACTTGTATAAGGTATCTGCGTTCGAATGTATTTTTCTGGTATAAAGCTGTACAAAGAGTACTTCAAAAGTTTCACATAGATAGGTAAGAGATTTAACACAGATTTTAAAGAAAACATTTAATTTCGAGTAGTTTTTGAAGAAAGAGTAAAAATTTCCAATGCTTTTTAAATTTAAGAAACCATTAGTTTTCGTTTTTAATTTAAAATAGTTCATAATCAATAATACGCGACAATAGTAACGCAAAACGAATTGCTCAAATTAATTCTGAATACAAGCAAATAACGTACCCAATTGTTTATTTTGTATTGTCTTCAAACTTCTAAATTATGTATTCTAGTATACCTACTGCGAATTCATTAGGGCACCTCTTATGTTTTATATACATTCGAATTAAACGTTTTATTAATGTACATAAAAAAAAAAAATTAGATTTTATCATACAAGCGCTAAAATATTTCTAAACGAAATAATATATGTAGGAGAATGCAGAAATTTGAATCGGTACCGCCGGTACCTACAATTACAATTGGAGAGTACATGACTGTATAGTTTTGCATAGCATAATAAATAATCATACTATCATTGTACTTTCGACAAAGGTTTATAATATTGCGAATTACAAATTGTAAATAGATGCCACTGTAGTGTGTGATGGCTATATATTATGTACTATATGGATTCTTTCAATTAAAATTTCGTATATGACTGATTGTGAATAATAACGCAAAATGCATACATAAGTATTATACATTGTACGACGTATATATGCATTTATTTTTATTACACAAAAATCAATAAAATTATTTTTATATATCATCTATTGGTTATTTCAGCACTTTAATTTTCAATTGTGTATTTCAACTAATTTGTAATGCAATTATTTTGTACAAAGACACTGTCCTGGAGAACTAAGAGAGGTATATAAGCGATATGGTTGGATTTGACAAGGAAATATTTTTCAACGAGTCGAAAAATTCAAGTATTTACGATTTTCATCAAAATTTGAATACTAAACACTGGAAAAAAAACAACTACATTAAAGATATGACCGATGTTGTTTTGGAGGTTATACCATTTGGTGAATTATCGTATACCTATTTACATACCATTGTATACCATACAAATACACACATATACGGTTAAAGTTTTTAACACGCTTTAGATTTACAAATTAAACAATCCATACGTTCTGTACATTTTTATTATACGTCACTTATCAATTAAGTATTAATAGTTATTAAGTTAGAACTATATAACAAATAAGTAAAAAGGATTGGTTATTACCACATAGTGGTAAAAATATGTTACTTTTATGCGATTAAGTTTTTATGATGTTGTTCATTACAAGTTTTTTTTTGTTTTTTTACATGTAAAAAGGTTTCAAAAAGAAAACCCTAATATTTTGTTAAAATTAAATATTGTTTGAATACGTTTTGGATTCTGAGTGGAGTGAGGAATGTTTTGGTTTTACAATGATGTTTATTTTTTTTTTATGTGGATATTTTTTCTACCAGAAAGCATAGTCTGATTATCAAGTATAGCATCTTTTCTGAAAGAAAATATTCTCCGAGTATTCTTACTTTAAAGAGGTAATTTTTTTAAATTCTCATTAATATTCGAAATAATGAGAAAATCCTCGGTCTTTAGGTTAAAAAAGATTAAAGGATTAAAAGTAAGGTCGTCATTGGCAACCGTTTTCTAATTTTTTTTAAACAATCATTGTTTTCATGGAAACGCATATATTTTAATCATTTTAAAATAATACGATGTATTGTATTGTTGACAAAGCAGTATTATCAACTGAACTCGGCTTAGAATCGTTTTTTCCTTTGCAATGGTTCATCGTATTAAATTCCCATCTGTAGCATACCTTCCCAACTACCCACCTATAACAGTGGCTGCACCCACGTGCGAAATATGTCCGTCCATTTATTGAAATTCTTATTAATATTTGAGCTAATAAAGAAAACTTGGTTCTTTAGGTTAAAACAGATTGAATGATTAAAAGTAAAGTCGTCATTGGCAACCGTTTTTATTTATTTTTTGTTATTATGTTTTCATTTTTTCTAATTTTTTTAAACAATCATTGTTGTCATAGAAACGCACATTGTTGTAATTGTTTTACCATAATATGAAATATATACTGTTGAAAAAGCAATACTATCAACTAAACTCTGTTTAGAGTAGTTTTTTTCGTTAGCAATGGTTTATCGTTGCTTACATATACATTAAATTCCCGTATGTATCCTACCTTCCCAACTTCCCAACTACAAAATTGGCTGCACTCACGTGCAAAGTATGTTATTTTGTTAATTACTTTTGTTATTTTACAACCGTTAGACTTTTTGTATTCAATAATAGATTTCATATAAAATTATTTTAGTTTTTTTGTTGGACGATGATGTGAGTTTATCATTTTACAAGCTTTAATTCGATATTAAAAGAATTATTAAGTTAAATATGACCTGCGAAATAGTTTTGAATACTGCTAGGTGAATGAAAATTCACCTAGTCATAAATAAAAATGTTACGAATTTGATGACAAAACAATCATTTTTTAAAGTTTGCGAAGTTTTTAATATATTCTGTACTTTTATTATGTAAAATAGTTTTTTTGTGAGCGAAGTGTTCAAAATGTTGAATAATTAAATTTGATTATCGCGATATTCGTTGCTTAGATTCATAAATTTGGGTATACACTACAGTATTTTTTACGAAGTTAACACTGGGTATGCTATTATAAGTGATTATTTAATTTTTAGGAAATATTAAAAAAAAATTGTATATTAAATATAATGCATAATTTTGGTTTGGAAAATATGGCTCAAATATTTTAAAAGTTTTACCACGTTTAGAAAAAGCAAATACGTACGTATAAGTTTTTTGTTGAACTTTAAGTCTCTATGAATATTTTTCACTGATTTACATTACAAAAACAAAATTTAAAATAATGAAAAAATAATTTTTTCGGTTTTGCTCTTATTTTTTTTACAACATTCTGTAAATAATTAGTGACACTTGCGCATTAAAATATAATAACAGTGCACTTAAGTAAGAGTAAGAATATAATATAGATATAACTGTATAGATAATTTAATTTTTAAAAACTTAAAAATCAGGTTACATGGTTAGCCACCATGTTTAGTAAACGGTAACTTATTAAAGGTAGGTACTATAACACTAACCTTTTTATCAAAATGATAAAAAAAAAAAAATTATAAATGTTCAAAATATATTTTTCCAGGTACCGTATTATTAATATTTTTTTCTCACAATTTACAAAATATTCTAAAATATGCAAAATAAACTAAATATTCCTTAACCGACGACATATTTTCAATAATGCGAACATTTCTTACTCTCATAAGACAGCATATGCTAAGTAACGATGTGTAAAAACATATAAATCTAGTCTTTAATTATAGTCTGTAAGAAAGATGAACAATTGCGCGTTTAAGAGTACTATATAAGCAATATTAAAGGCAAACTCCCCTCAAAAAAAAAAAAAAATTTTAGACATTTGATAGAATAAATCATATTTTAATTTACAAAACAAGATCTATATTACTTTTTTAATGTTTGCTAATCTATCGAGGATATTATTAACATTTAATGCTATTGATTTATGAATATTAAGCAATGCCGATCCCTTTGAGCGATCCTGGCTCATTTTTGATCCCGGCCAAGTTTTTCACAAAATAATAAAAGTGGCAGATGTGACTATATAAATAATAAGAGAGTGTTGAGTCGAAAAGTGGATGTCAGGCGAGTAGTAACCATAAAAATAAAAATAAAAAAAAAAAATGGAGAGAATTCAACTATTTTTACTAAAAACTGTATTAACAGTAATTATAAGCATTTACCACATTTCGAATAATAAAGGCGTTTGTTTCATGGTTATTATAGTAGGGCATTACAAGTATCTAAATATTACTACTTTTTACGCAACACACGTCGTTCAATTATTCAAACCTTTTAAGCGCGGGAAAGCTGAAAAACGCATAATCGCCAGTGGTTCGTGAATCCAAGATCTTCAGAAAAAAAAAAAAAAAATAAATGATTTAGAAACGCTTATAATGTAGTCCGACGAACATAAAATATGATTTGCAAATAATATACCTCATGGACGGAGGCGTTTGCCCCTTGTCCCCCCCCCCCTTAAATACGCCGCTGCGGTTACCCGCACCCGGTATAATATCGTACAGAGAGTCGAACACTCTCGGGTGTCGGTGTAGTTTCGCGCGTACACGCGGACCCGGTCGCGGGACGTTAATGTTTTTCGGTCGAGTCGAGTAGCACGCGTATACATTGTGCGTGCGGATTTCGGCCTTCGGCGGCGGCGGCATATCGCGTGGTGTCCGCGGGGTCGCGGAGGGACGGTTTTAAAATCAACACGTTGGTGGCGGTGTCACGGCGGCGGGCCACCGCCGTCCGCCGATGCCGCTGCGTCGTCGTCAACGGCGACGGCGGCGGCGGCGGCGGCGGTAGCGGTGGCGGCCGCGACGACGACGACAACGGCGGCGGCGGCGTCGAACGGTTAGTAAACTTTTGTCCGCGGACCGATTGACACACGCCCGTCGCGACAGCCGCCCGTCGCCCGCCGTCGTCGTCCCGTCCCACAAAGACGATACGCGCGCAGAAACAATAATAGTAATAATATTGCCGACACAAAATATTAAATAACACTAATCATAAAAAAAAAAAAAAAAAAAAAAAAAAAAAAAAANAAAATATTAAATAACACTAATCAAAAAAAAAAAAAAAAAAAGAAAAAAAGAAAAAAAAAGACGCCGCCAACATGCGATCGTCCGTCCGACGGTTACTGGTGTGCGCGTTGGTCGCGGTCGCCGTGTGCCGGTCCATAGGCGCCCCGTCCTGTTCGCCGGACAAACTGGCCCGATACCGGGTGGCGGTACGCACGTTCTGGACCCGTGACCGGTTTCCCAAACATTTTCCCGATTGGAGACCGCAGGCGCAATGGAGCAAAGTAGTCGGTGAGTCGATACCGATAACACCACCCCGTATTTATTATTTATTACGAAAATAATATTAATATTACGAGTGTACCGGTCATAATTACTCGGGGCTCGAGTTTTAATTATTGCGTTAAGTGCAATTTTTTTAATTTTTTTTTTTTTTTGGCCGCTCTATCGGAAAACGCATTTCCAAGCATGTATTCGCGACTACTGTATTGTATTATATTGTAATATGCACGCGGTTCTTCAACAACTGTTCAGGTACTCGAAAAGCGAAACTTTTGTATCGTATTTCCCCCCCCCCTTTTTTTTTCATTGTTCATAGTGTTTTTTCGCGCATTTTATACGTTACATTTTTAAGCGTACGAAATCGGGCGGTAATTCAAACGACAGCTGAGCCCTCTTTTTAGTAGTGATGGTTTAATCACGGCTTTATAGTTTACAGGTAATCAAATACAACAGTTGATTCTATACCCGTGGTGCACAAACAATTTTTAAACCGTGCTCCTACTCTTAATCGAGCTCCAGCCACGCCGCTGTCTCGAGGTATTTTCCTAATCGTAATGTTTTGCTTTATCCCGTAGTGTTGTGATATGATTGGGTTCGGGTAGTTCGCATCCGTACCGATAACATTGCAAATCAGTGTGTTCAATTTAATTTTTTTGCTAGGAGAGGGGGTATGTAAGGGTGTTCCACGATAATGTGTTTCAAGTGAATAATGATAATTCGTAGAACAGCAGACAGTTCCTAAATGAAATCCGTGTTACGCGTCATTTTTTGATGTTCATTTATTTGTTTGGGATATTTTTAGGAAATTTGTTTAATCTTTTCCAAGGCGTTTAAATCCGGGCTCCAACAATATATACCGTGATGAATATCACGTACACCCACGCCTGCGTATAGTTAAGATGTTTACCCGCGGGAAATTGCACGCTCGAAATCGTTGCCACGCCGTTCTTATCACCTACCGCCTATGACAGGGTAAAAAAAACAAAGTGAAAATGAAAACACTCGATTTTTTTGCTCGCCGTTTGTCGCGTGTAACAGCAGAGTTTTCGCAAACGGTTTTTCACCGCGTATATTCTGTTCACCGTGAACGGGCCGAGGGACCTATTATATAGTTTTACGATGACGTGTTTTTTTTTTTTTTTGTTTTCCTCGAGGCGATCGTCGACATTAAGTATATTGTATATAAATATATATACTTGTTCAAAAAGTTTAGGCGGTCATTTTATATGTGAGTATATAGACGCCTGCGGTAATCAACCGCCGTTGAGTGGTTTTCACCTTGCAAATCCCCCCGTCTACTGACAATAAATAAAAAAAAAAAACAAAAAACGCCATGTGAAAATTATCAGGAAAAAATGGCAGGAAATTTGAGGGGGTGTTGTGGGGGGGGTGGGTTTGACACGATAATATTATTTCGTGAATAATTACCTTATTACCTAATTACCTTATTTAGTATCAGGGTATGTCGGTCATCCGAACAAACGCATCATTCGTTTACATTTAAATAACATTGCATTCCTGTCACTGCGATATTTAATTCGTTCTAGGCAACTATGCAAATTTGCAAAACAGTCGAAGTACTCGAAAGTCATTTGTGTTGACCAGTTTATTTAGATTTTTTTTTTAAATAATTCAAACGCATTTAAAAGGTTAACGGAAATTTAGAACTTTGTAGTCTTACAACGTTTGAAACTTTAAAACTAGTAAATATATGGATAGGTATCTAAAACTTCGATGTGTATACGCTTCGAAAGACAGTGGTTGAATAAGGAAAGTCTAATTAAATGTATGTAATTGCGTGAAAAATTAAAAGGAAAACCGTAAAAACATCTCCTTGTTCAAAATCGTTGAATCGTTAATCATTGTTTGTTGTGAATCGTTGTATGTTCAAATTTCGACGTAAATCATACAAATTATGACATTTAAAATATGTTCGACAGAATATCGCTCAGAAACGTATTCCATTAGCAGTGATTTATCGCTGCACACAGATATGAATTATAAAATAACTCTATATATCCTAACTTCATACATATTTTTCCCGGAATACATAGGTTTAGTTTTACGCTTGACCCGTTATAATATATTATTTGAATATTGTTCTGTTGGCGAACTCTGTTCAAATAGAAACATAAAACGAGTACATGATTATCAACTGTAACGACATTTGTTTATTAACCGCACACGATTTATTTCTTCTATTTATTTCGATTTATCTATTTGCGTTCTTTGGGATCGGCATTATTTTTTTCATACAACATTTTTCAAGTCCTAACGATAAACACGTTTATGCTGCTATTATGCATCGAAAAACTGCATAATACCTATATAATATATCGTCGGTTATACGCATCAATTCGATTTTAACAAATTCTCGCATAACTGTGGCAAAAAACTTGTTATTACGGAAACCAATAGTAAAATAAAAATGTGACCTCCTAAACGAGCCGACTATATCAAAAATGATACAAGAAAGTTTCTTATAAAGTTTTTGATTGGAACAAGATTTCTGGTAGAAAAGTTGTTTACAAAATATACAAAAAACGGCTTATGATGTTTTGCTGGGTAGCTAACGATGTATAGCACGTCTTATGAACAATTTTAAATTACATTAATTTGTACACGAACTACATACAAAAAAAAGTTTAATGGATTCATTTGTAGTCGCGATAACTTCGAAACAAATTAAAATATTGCATTTTTATTATAATATACATATACCATGCCTAATAAAGTATTACATATCCAAATTATAAAACGTTAAAAATAATTAGCAATACATATCATTTTAATTATTAAATTTACAATGCGTATTGCCACTATTGTAATTGAATTATTTCAGATTGTGTAGGTAAAATAAATATTTGTTCTTAAAAAATAAATAAAAAGGATACATAGTCGATATAAAATATTGTTATTTTTACAGTGGCGAATGCTGAAATATAATTTGTGTACCCTATAACTTGTATAACATAGAAAAAAAAAATAGAGAAATAAGTGGTGATAGAAATAAGGAAAACAGGGAGTACAGACGAATCGTGAATGTATAAATCTAATTATAATATTATAAACTCAAATTTTTCATATCTAGTTTTTTTTTCCAATATATAATTTATTCAATTTAAGTCATCGTAACAGTGATAAAATGTAAGTGAATAATAGTTTTTACACGATAATAAAACTCTAGCTAAAAATAATATCTCTATCAAAAATTCGAGATAAGAAAAACATACAGACATACTTCGCACGATAGGTGAGCCACTGTTGTAAGTGAGAAGTTGGGGAAATTGAATGTATATCCGTACGCAACGAAAAAACGATTCTGAGCGAAGTTTGGTTGTACATGTTTTGATAGGCCGTAATATTTACGATTTGAAAATAATACGTTTCGTACATCCGTTCTTTCCCAGTTTTCCCATTTATTGGGAAAAACCAAAAAGACCTTTAAGTACCACTTCAGTCAGATTTTCTTTTAGTAAAAGAGCTATACTTGAAAAGCGGAGAAAATTTGTTGGTAGAAAAGTAGTTCACAGATAAAATAAAATAAACATCATTATAAAACTAATGCATATACCTCGTTCCGTTCAGAATCTAAAACTTAATGAAAATACCATGTAAGGTGATTTAACCGCTTTTGAAAAATGTAATTTTCTCACGAAGAATAAACTTTAATATAATGCATTTTTCAAAATTAGATTACCGTGCCCGTATGATAGCTCTCTTGAGAAAATACAGCAGGAAAACAAATCGTAATAACTTAAATCATGCATAATATACAACGTACATAGCTGGTTTGTGTTATTTCAATAATCGTGTATACCGTTACGGATGTATTTTGTTCGTGGTTACTTCTTTGCTGTATCTATCGTAATATATGAAAAACCAAGTAAAATTTTTCGCGTACGGACTGATTGTATTATTAAAAAAGGACGAATAAGTTTCGCACGTGGGTGCAGCCACTTTTGTAGGTGGGAAGTTTGGAAGGTAGGATATAGATGGGAATTTGATGTATACCTGTAAGCAACGATAAACCATTGCTAATGAAAAAACAATTCTGAGCGGAGTTCAGATGATAGTGTTGCTTTGTTAACAATATATATATATATATATATATAATATTATGGTAAAATGATTACAATAGTGCGCGTTTTCATGAAAAATGATAGTTTAAAAAAGTTTAAATAACAAAAACTTAATAATAACAAAAAAATAAATAAAAACGGTTGTCAATGACAACTTTATTTTTAATCTTTTTTAACCTAAAGAGCCAGGTTTTCGTCATTATTTTGAATATTAATGGGAATTTCAAAAAATGACTACTTTAAAGTACGTTGTATATTCAAAATGTACTTTCAGTCGATTTTAGAACGGCCGTGTATTTTATTTTTTTAAAAAAATATTTTTTGTGATTGAGGGTGTTCATGATTTAAAAAAAATAGTTTAAAATTATGAGTTTTACAATCCGAGAGCAGAATGTATTAGTTTTACTATGATGAGCCATTTTATTTGTGTCTGAACAGAATTGTTCAAGAAATCTTATTCCTAGTTTCAAATGTAATATTTTTATTAAACGCAGATTGTGTCTTTAAGGTGCTTAAAGGTTATGTTTTGATTTTTCTCTGTAGTTTTGTTAATAATTTAGAAAAAAATGTACAAGTAAAATAGAACAATTTACGGTATTAACGGTGTCATTATTTTCGATTTTGTTTTTCTAACAATTTTTTTTATTTGTTATTAAGTTAAAATATTGACGAAATATCGTAAAAATCACTGAATTCAAAAACATGTTTAAACAAACTTCGCTCTGATTAGTATTTCGTAAGCAATGATTTATCGTTGTGTATTAAATATGTGATGCAAATTAAATAGCTCGATGTAACCTACCTTCCCAATCTCAACAGTGCAACAGTGGCACACTTATCAGCAGTAAATTTTTTGTTACATTGGCCATTAGGATAACAATATTTATAGTTTATGCCGCACGCCGTTGAATTCTCTCACGTGGGAAATTAATTTATTGACGGTCTTACTCGATTTAGGATGATTATATTAGTTTTAATTAGTCCGGTGATCTGTAGCAGTACACCGATATTGCGTTTTGGCCGTTGCGGTGTTTTCGTGGATGCGTTTTATGGGTATTTCATATATTATAGACGATTTTACGATTAATGATAATAGTATATTAACCGATGTAGAATCTTTTACGTATGATGTTTTCGGATCCATTTGTTTATTACAAGAGGAATCGGGAAGCCATTAGATACCTACACCATGATAAGGAATATTGAACAGAGTGCTTACAACACTAAAAGGTTTTCATTGGCACGATCATGTACGATTAATGTAACATTTGACGATCTCGTCGACCATATGCCCGGTTTCGGTAGTATTGTTTCACAAAGAAGAAATCTGCATCAAAATTTAAGCGTGTGTAATGTAAGTAATTTCCAAACATACCGGTCAAAAATAAATACCGAGTATAATTTAAAACGTGATATTAATCAGTAATATATTTTATAGCTACGTAACACATAGATTATCGAGTATGCCTTCAAATTCCCTAATAACTAATAAGTGATGCTCGACACGTATACAACGACAACAAAATCCAAATGGTAACGAAAACGTAAGTCTTAAAGTTTTGCGACAGAATTTTTTTTTTTTTGTACAAAACTCGACGATTACATTATCATAATTAATAGTTTGGAGAATCTCGAGACTTTATGCGTGCAAAACAGCTAATGAGTTTAATCTTTCCACATCTATACGGTAGAACGAAGATGTACAACTTTATTCTTTGCAATGCTTCAATGTTTCTCTCTGCACAACAATATTCGTTGCGAAAGTTCATAAAAACATACGTAATGCTGTTGTGACATTTGTATAAACATTAATGAGATCATTTGTGTGTAACGTTTTACAAAGTTTCCGAGTATAATTTCTCTTCCAGAATTTAAACTAAGTAATATGCTTAACAGATACTCGTTAGTAAAAGATTTTTCAATATTGTATTTTATTTCAGATGTTATAGGGTAATTTTAGAACCTGATTGAAGCTTTACTATGATGTGTGCTTTTATTTCTGTCTTTGAGCAACTTTTCTACTGGAAATAATACTTCAATCAAAAAATGATAAAAGATCTTTTTTTGTTCAATTTTGGATTAAATTTGAGACGTCAATGTTCTATTATTTTTTATTTTGTTTTTTTTTTTTTTTTTGTAACTTGGCTAGAAATAATCGTAGAGATCTGCAATTTTTACAGAATACTTATGTTAGTCTTTTATATTGTTTTGTTGGATTTTTAAATGGTTCATAGGCACTTGCTACGTTTTCGCGTTTTTTTAGATTTTATTTGGCTTTATGTGGATAAAGTTGTTTCGGTTGAGTTCGGAAATGTTTGAACATTTTAATCGAAGTGTATATAATGATTTCAAAAAAAAAAATTAAGCATAATGGAGTTCAAAATAATACAGTTCAAAAAATGTTGATAAAATTCGTAAAAACCATAAAATTTTAATAAAATATGTTTAACCGGATTTCGCTCAGAATCGTTTTTTCGTTGCATATACATATAGATAAAGAAATAACTTTATGTATCCTACCTTACCAATTTCTCACCTACAACAATGAAACACTTATCTTCAGTGTCAGCTATTTTTTTTATATTTAGCAATGATAAATCACGAAATGATACTGCTTAGATACCGAGCAGTACTCAGAACTAAAATCTAAAACGCTGTCCTCTATTTTAACATATGTTCATGCCTTTGAACGCATTGGAATAATAATTTTAAAATAATATCCTACACAAAATAGGTACCTATCTACCTATCTTTCGTGTTCAGTGGCGTATTTACGGATGGGCGGTTCTATAATATTAGTGGGCTTGGTATGATTTAGGTGGATTTGGTGTAATGCAAATTATGATGTTAATGCATACTCCTCTACCAAAAAAAAATCAAAAAATCACAAATCAACGTTAACAAACGATGGTAATTATTCATCTAAAAGGCTGTTGGTACAATATTCTTTCAGCATTTTTACTGCCTTTCCTTGTTAAAAAAACATTAAAACGAACTGAAATTTGTATGCGCCCGTTTATAAAAAAAAAAAAAAATATATATATTTGAATCTTTTAGACTACCTAACCTAAACTAACCTAACCTATATGGTGGTTTGGACTATACGAGGACAATCTAGTTTTCCAGCAATTACTCGTATGCGTATTTTCTGTTATTCGTAATAGTGTAGCCGTGTTAGTAGTAGTAGTAGTAATAGTAGTAGTAGTAGTATGTAAAACACTTTTCATGTTTGAATATTTATACTTATTAATATTGTATATGGAAAATATTTTAAACTTTCATAAAACCTATACAATGCGAGAATTTAACTTTCAATATAAATATTGGTTTATTATTTATAGAAGTACCTACATGCAGTCATTGGCGTCTGCGTGTTACCATATATATTAATATATTATTTACATCTAGTTGGTGTACGCACATAGGTTTTACTTGCTATAATATAAACTTTTGTGAAAATACATAATTTATCAAATATAATGCCCATGAACTCTGTTTGAGTTAAAAACTAAATTATTTCATATTATTTGAAATTGACGTTGTTTTATGTGACAAATTCGTTTTCGATGAGCGTTATGCTTGTCTTACCTGTACCTACTGCAGAAAACGCTGAAAATATTATTTCATCAGTGTTTTTTTTTTTTAAACTTCAGATGTGTCTAAAACTATCATTTTAGCTTCTGCACATGCATATTCTCTTTATAAGTTAAAGCACGTCATGGTCATTTTTTTGTAAAATTACCTAACTTTTTTTTCGTATAATATCTGAAATGTATAAAAAATTGACAGTCAGTAGGTACCTATTATGTTTTCTATTTGTATGTATTTATTCTAAAACGTATAAGTTATTTCGTATTACTAGTAAAATGTTTAGTTGCATTAGTTGTATATTTTCCAATACAACTGTTAAAGTTGATTGATAATAGATTTACAATTAAAATTGTTGACTCACAAATTATACACTCCTTGAAGTGTTTTAACTATTATGGTACCCATTTAAAAAAAAGACATAATTTATTATTTCAATAACGAATACATTATAATTTAGATTTTATTATTTTGAAGTCCTTCAATGATAAATCTCGCATCTGTTTTAAGCTGTGATTCTCGACGCATTGGCGGGTACGTTCGATGAAATCATATGCGCAACACTGTGCAATATTCCTGTGTGTTTTCCTCTCTTCGGAATTTTTCCTCTTGTGTAGTCGAGCCGGATTTGTCTATATAAGTGCACTTAAGACTTTAAGGTGTGCTCTAGTATAAAAAATAACCACACGCCGTCAAATCCGGTACTTAACCTAAACATTGTATAATAAGTTCGCCATCAAACTGTCACTTCAGTCGACCGTAAAAATTGTTCTCGACGCTGCTGTATTTTGACGGGAAAAGCTGGGGAGGCTAAGGTTATGGTTAAACAGCATAACTTCGCAATAATATTATATTATTATGATAATTACGAGACATTTTTTTTTTTTAATGTTTGAAGTTGGGTAATACAATTTTAAATGTTCGTTCAATTATTATTAAATAAATCAAAGCGTATAATGTATTTGATTTCACTGAAACCGACTGAATTTCGTCTTGTCTTGTAATGTACCTAGTCGTTTGATCGCGATGATATATGTGGAATTTTACGTGTTCATGTGTACTAAAATTAATAAATACTTAAAGTACCAATATTTCGTGCGAGTGTTTCGTACGCGTGAATGATGTTTAGAATATAACGTCCCTCTCATAATTGTAAGTTTTAAATGAAAATACTCATGCAGGTAAATTCGCATCGATAAACTCGATTAAAATATTCATTATTTTATCAAGAGTTATTTTGGATTGAAATAGGTATACTCACTATTCAGGTATACCTATTTAGTATTTGATTTTTATTTTGCAGGTGTTATATTTGACCAAAGTTGTTTATTGTTTATTAATAAGATATAAACAGTTTTTAAATGGATATAGATGAGTACCGATATTTCATCATATTTTATGTTTGTTGAATTTTCAAACAATTTATCGTGAGCAAATTTGCTGCAGCACTCGTTTTAATTAACGAAACTAGCAAAAAGTCAAACGGCGGCTCTTTAAGCTTTATACCCGCTATAGTTTTTTTTTTTATTTATATAATTCGCAAACGCACAAACCCGTATCCTACAGTGTATGATGTGTTTTATGTTATATATTATTGAAGGGAGGGTCAGCCAAAAGCCGCAAACTGTAGTTTCCGGAGGGCGAAGGTTTTTTTTGACGTCTAGGCCGCAGGAAGTACTAATGGTAGCGGAGTGTGTGCGAGGGAGAAAGGGGAAAGGGGTTAGTTTTGAAAAGCTCCTGCGAACCATCGCTATTGCCTTGGCGTTTGAAATCCATTGACGAACACAGACCGCGTTGTTGGGAGAATTGCGCGTACGTTCCGTGAATACAGAAAAGGCGCTGTCGTTACACAGACTGGGCTTTTCTTTTTTTTCTTTTATCATCACACCCTATATAATATGGGGTTCTCTGAGTAGGTAGTGCACATATACAATTTTACGTAACTTTCTAACATTTGCTTGTTTTATAATTAAAAAAATAATCTCTAGGTCGGGCGGGGAGGAAAAAATGAACGTTTTTAATGTAGGCACAACTGCTGTATAATTTAAGGACAAGGGCAATGCGCACGAGTTATTCATTTTAAAATTGTTTTTTGATAAATAAGTATATTTAATTTAAATTGCACGGAGGCTCTTTTGAAAACAATTGAGTATTCAATAGGCACGAATAACCAATAGTCTAATAACAATAGGCTAATAACAATAATATATAGGTACAGGAATTATTCGGAAAATCGCACGGATCCACTAAATTTCGACAAAAGTATACGTTTAATAAGATCTAAATCAATAACAAATGTTATCCTAAACTGGAAATCTCGCGTGAGGTAACCAATAGAAAAACTGAAACGAAGATGTATACAATAATAACAATAGAACAAAGAAATAACAATAAATCTATCTATCTATATATATATCTATGTGTTGATAAAGCAAGAAAAAGAAATAAGAAAACTAGGGATAGGTTTTGTTAGTGAAGTAGCTCGAGACACGGAGAAACGGAAGGCATTGATGTTTTGCAGCGATACCCTCAAAAGCTGTTTAAGGAAGAATGATAATGACACACGTATTTTTAGGTACGAAATTGTGTCTTATCTACATTTTTTTTTTAAATTTAACGAGAGGAGATTATAATTGTTTTAGGTATTAGCTATATTTTTTTCGTTCAACAAATATTATGTTTAATTATGCTGATACGGAAAACCGTTCGCTTTAAAAAAAAAAAAAAACATCATCTTCATAATCATAACATCAATCTATAGTATTCGATAAAAATACTACAACATTAAAATTACGTTAGATGCCCAAAAGTGTTTAGTTACTAGACATACCGCAATGAATATTACATTGTGTTTTTATAAAAAAAAAAAAAAAAAAAAAAAAAATTTTNTTTTTAAAAAAAAAAAAAAAAAAAAATACAAATTTTGACCAATACTATCGTATAATATTACGGTGTTACGCCTATACGATGTGCATATTGCATCGCAATTATGTAAATGAGGCTAAGGGCATTTATATATAATATATACACCGAGTGATTTAAACGAGGGTGGGAGGGGAGGAGGGGAGGGGGATAAATTGCTGTACCTTGTTGGAAAGTCATTATTCTCTGAACGCTTAAAACATTAAGTGCGCTACCGAAATAACCATCGCGGAAAGTAGAATATACTTGGTTATACTTACCGTATAGGTAACGCAGTATAGATACTTTTTTACGGAAACTAAATTTAAGCATATTGGTGTTGAAACTGTACAACGACAGGGACCGTCCCGGGACGTTACGCGTTATGTAGGTTAATGTGGTACGCGTTTATTATGAAAAGCACGGTATTTTCGGTTTTTATGCGATTTATTTTATATATGTATAACGCGTTTATCCGAAGTAATAAATTATTGGTAGGTACCGTCCGCGATTTCGGCTTTACGTAACTTTATACAATAATAATACGGTTTGTCTAATTATGTCGACCGTGCTGCAGTAGGTACGCGTGTGTTATAGTATACGAGTCGCGCATAATGCCGTCAGTTTTATACGAGTTAAGTTTTATACCGCGCGCGAACGATAAACTTTATCCGGTTGGTTTCGATAACGGCGTCCCGCATCTTGATAATAGCGCGCGATTTTCCGAGCGTGTACCGGACTGTTCTGCGACGCTCGCTCGGAAGCGGCGTCGAAGCAGTCGAGAACAAAAATCGTCAATTTCAATTTATATATTCTATTAAATTATCATGTTACGAACACATTCGTGCGCACTCATAGCCGGAGATTTCGGGGAGGCTTAGCCCCCAAAATCCAAAATTATCCCAAGACCCTCTAAAATTATCGGATATTTTTCTTAGGTATCTCGTATAATAAATCCGATTTAAGAATAATTGTTATTTTCGCCCCTCCCCCTTTCTTACCCGAAAAATTATATCAAATCTTCGCAGATATCGTATATACGTGTACCTACAGTGAAGTTTGATCAATGAGATCTGCGAGTCAATGAGTGCTATACGATCACTTTTTACACATTGTTCATTTTATCGTTATTGATATTAAAAACTATTCAAATGTATAGTCGGTAAACTCTTAAAATTCCATTGCGACGAACTTCAAACAACGCATCACTAGTATTGTGCGGTATTTTACTACGCAAAATTAAAATTGGAATTCGAGTCTAATTTCTCACGGTGTTTACTATCAAACTGAATACACCGTAAAGCAGACAAACTGATATTTTTGTTAGTGTACACCTTATAATATGTGTTATAATACCTTCAATCTATATGTTTATAAATGTAATAATTTTTGTAAGAAATCTACTTAACTTTTTCGTGTTTATAATTTAATTGCCACATAGTATATTATTAAATTATGCACAAAATTATGAAAAAAAAAATAATACTCTTTGTCTAGAAAATAATAGTAGTAATAATAATAATGATACAACGAAAGGCTGAACTACCTATTAACCCATTTTAGTCAATCCAGTTAGTTGCATGCATTTATATTAACTATATTAATTAAAAATTTTGGTGTTAAAAAAAGGCTCTTATACACATATTTCTATAACTTAAGTATTTATTCAGATATTTGAGCGACGTTCGAATGAATTACAATCAACGTATTCGTATGTTAAATACAGATATGGGCGCATAATATCGTGTTATCGTAATAAACAATGATAATATGGAAATCCGTATGTATTATTATATATGAGAGGCTGGGAATTGAACCGAAAATTAAATAGTTGGGTACCAAACCGAATTATTTCCAAAAAAAAAAAAACCGTACCAATGAGTATCGACTGAAACAATAATAATATTATCTGAGGACGGAGTATTCTGAAATCTAATAATAATTCCAATATAAGCTAAGCTCCCATCGCAATCGTCCGACAAAGTTTGTTTATGACTTTTTAAGAAAAAAAATTAAAAAAACAATCGCACCGGAATAATAATTAAAGTGGAGTGGATAGGCATATAGTGTGACAAGTAGCGTCGAGAGGATTTCGAGGAGCGCTACGAGATAATGGTTTTTTTAGATCGTATCAGACCGACGAACACTTGTTCCTTTTGTAGAAACATTTTCGTGGCAACGCAATTTACGTCGGGCTATTGGTGAGCACGTAACGCGCTTGGACAGAAGAAAAACATTAATCATTCGAATGCCAATCATTCCGCGGTTAATGCGTCGTCAATTTTGCAGAGAGTAAAAAATAGACAAGGGAGGTACAGGCGATTCGGATAAAATATTGAAAATTAGTGAAAAACGCATTGAACACGAGCGAAAAAAAAGACATCCAATCTATTTGATTGACTTGCCGGTTTGAAAAAAAAAACCATGCACATAACCCGTAACCCTTTTGTAGTGATTTCAATATACACGTAACACGTACCACAAAAGGATTTTTACTATCAATTCGATTACATTTTATAATATATATATATATATTGTTTAAACGTAGTATCCATTCATCGTTAGATTCTTTGTTGTACTTAGGTGTGTTTTTTTTCTCGAAAAAACACTTTTTCGGTTGGTAAAAATGCTACAAATTGTTTATAACGGATGCGGGTTTGTGCCCGTTGGTACTGAATATGAAAATTTTTCCGATTTCCCTCCAATAGTTCTTGGAGAAAATTAAAAAAAAAAATCTAACAAAAAATGATCGTTACTATTTTTTTTCTAATAATTTTCGCAAAATTACAATATTAATACCATAACTTTACCAGTTTATCGAGCACCGCTCAGAATCGTTTTTTGACTGCAATGATTTATCATTATCGTCTCACACAACATATACACGATGTCTACGACGAATTACTTTATACATTTCCTACCTTCGTATTATCTTATCTATACATCTTTTGCTTAACTATAGTGCGAAGAATGTCCATTGTTTTGTTTTTTTATAATTTATATTTCAAAGATGTTCGTTGAAATTTCGATTTCCTAACTGTTCCGCGCCCGGCGTTGCCCGTGTCAGTTTTTTTTATTCTTTTTACCTTTATTCCTGTTTTGTTTTGCCTGCATCAGTATATTGAACGAAGAAAAAAATAGGTGGAAAGTGGGTAGTTCGCGGACTAAAAGTGTTCTAGTGTTTCATACATTGTTTCATCCGTGTTACCATAGATACCCGCACAGCACAGGGATTAAACTATATATCCACTAAAATTATGAGGACATAATAGCACTGTAATGTTGATACAAAGATTATTCATAGATGACGTTTTACGTGTTTTCACATCGCATAGTTTTTGTTTTTTTTCATCCATGTTACCAAAGTAATCTATTCCATTTCATGAGTACGGCTTATAATGAACCGTCTGTCAAATTTTTAAATATATCTGTTTTTTTAAACAATGTTATCCAAAGAGTATTAACCAAATAAAAATGATGTGAAAAACTCGCAAAATAAAAATGTCTATAAATAGCTCAAAAATGGCTCGAGTATTTTGAACGTTTTACCACGTCTAGACGAAGTAAATATGAGTTTTATGTCCAAATTTAAATTCTTTACGAATATTTTTAACTGAATGACATTAAAAAATCAAAATAATAAACGAATTATTTTCGTAAATTTTTCCGTTTTTCTATGTATTTTCCGGTTTTTCTCAATTATAACAAAAACTACCAGGAAAATCAAAAGAAAAAGATTGCTTACCCACCAACTGTATTAAAATTACGGTGGAAAACATAAGCAGTACAAAATTTGAAGTCACGAAATCGTTGCATCAAAATACAAAAAATCGTGTTTTTCGTCTTTTTCGATTTTTCCCAATTATTATAAAAATTATTTTGAATATAAAAAAAAAAACTTGTTTTGTCAATGGCTAGATATTAAGTGGAATAAAATCGATATTCGGTAATTTTTCGATTGGAGAAAAATGTTTTGGTAAAAAAACATTGTTTGCAAAACTTAAAATAATTAAACTGGAAAGCCAAGTTTAAGCGGTATAGGCATGGAAACGTAACAGACTTGCATTCACATTTATAATATAAGTACGGATCGTGATGCAGTTTTTGAATGCACACTTTTCTCTTAATACTCGTAGTTTATTGTATTTGTATATTATAATATTTTTTCTTTTACTTTCTTATTTCATTATTGTATATTAAATTAAACTTTTACTTATATATATATATTATACATTGTACACGAATAATACATTATAATATTTATATTTTACAAGGTCAGAGTATAATAGTGTGACATGATTTCGCGATGCACAAAATTATTTTCCGTCTCGACCGGCTCTTATCTGAAATTCATATAAATAATAAAATATAAGTTTCGTCGGTCGTAATCAAAATGCCGGTATATTTTCGTACAAAAACATTCTGCCGTCCGGGAAACGAAATAAGCCAGTCTTTCCAAATTGTATTAAAAAAAAAAAAAAGACCATCGGTGAGTCAATATTCAACGAGCAAATTGCGTCGCATTTCAGAAAACCTTATTGTGCGGAAACGGTCAAACGGTTTTTAGAGAAATATTCAATTACGATATTAATCTCTAGAATTTTCTGTTTAATTTTCGTTGTTTCGCTTGTTTTTTCGTCGATTATTGTATTCTTCGCGGGTCGGATGCGTTTAGAATTGAAAATTAATGTCAATAAAAAAAAACGCGGGCAAATATTTACAGTGAAAACATTAATCTTCATGTGCATGTATGGTGTACGTACAATGCTTTATTATTATATTCTGCTCTGGATTCAAATAGTCACGGGTTTTATAGAAAGCTTGTTTAGATTTTCTTTCGCTCCGCGCCGGATTTCTTTTCTAGCCACGGAAACGTCATAATAATAATAATAACGCTCTTATGATATTACTTCGTAGAAAACGGCGCGCCGCGGCGCGGGGTGGAGCGGTCGCGCGCGTCAGATGCGTTTTCGCCGGATGAGAGACTGTTAGAAAAAACCGGAAATCCCTTATACCGTTCGCCCGTAATTTATTCGTGAAAAGTGTATTATTAATACGACTGTTATTACGTTCCGGAGGTGTAGGAAAAGTATAATATTGTAATTTATTTTACAGTTTCTGAAATTCCGAGTGCACCTATACGCATAAAGGCACAGGGTTCAACCGAACCTTTTGTTGTTTTATTTCAATAATATTATTATTATCATCATCTCACCTCGCCTGAGCGAGTGGAAAATAATCATCGGACTCGTATTTAATATTCGTTCATGAATTTCAAAACTGCAACAATGAAATGTAATTAAAACACCTAATAATATCGTGTATAACGTGTATATTTCAACTACGGGTACAGTGGCGTTGCCGGGGGGGGGAGGGGAGAGAGTTAGGGGTTTTATCTCCATCCATTGACTTAAAAATACGAAAAAATACGAATAACCTAATACCGAAATGCGTATATTTCAGCCAAGTTACGAGGAAAAACTAGATTTATTGATTAGTAATTGGCATTTTTTTTAGGATCCGGCTTTTAAATTATTGCCGATTCCCATAATCGAGTTGGGCATAGAAGATGATTTTACAATTTATTCACAATTTTTATTTGTTACATCTTCTAACATTGAAAATTTCTGGGTACGCCACTGTACGGGTGTATTGTATTTTTACGGTTATTTTTCGACGATTTTAAACGGCGCTCAAAGCGCACGTTTAGAAACAAATTCACCATGAGCTGAAACTCCAGATTCCAAAACCTGTTTAATGCATACACAGATACTAGGTTTATGTTTCTTGAAAAGGAATGAGGAAGAAAACTTATGTAAACATTAGCTTTAAAAAACAAACAAACTGTTCAGCGCTGAAATCAAGACATTATAATATTATATTGTTTATAATTTACATTTATACATTTGAATAGATAATTATAATATTAAATAGCTAATATTTAATAAAAAATAATAATTTTTGTCGAACTTCGTGTACAGACAAAGGAGTTTCTGGCTTTTGACGCTTTGGAGTGAATATATGTTTCTTAAATTTACAATAAAAGTATTACAGAAAATAACATAATAGACAATTAATAAATTAATATTGAAGACTAAACACAATATTTCAATGGTTAATACAGTTTTAAATATCTATTACCTAGTTTCATAATTGCATTCACCTATATAAAGAATTTAAAAATCACCATTATTGTTATCATAGGGCGTACAAATAATAGAAAAATTCTATTATCTATGCTATGCACGTCCGGCTGCCATAGACGCCCATAATATACATTCACTGATAAAGTGATAAGCAAAAGCCTATGGTTATCATCATCGATATAAAGAATATTATAACTTATAATATTTATTTTGATGGATTCAAAGCGTACGTAATTTTTTTTTTTTGGATACTTTATTATTTTCTAGGGGGTACATGTCTCCTTATAGCCTCCCCCCAATGGTGGTCCATGAAAATCACACGCGTAAACTGCACCCGAGTTTTTTTATCTGGGCTAAAAAGTTATAACGTAAACCGTGACCCGTCTATTATTACCGGGGGTCGGGACTGTTAGCGGCTCAAAATTTCCAAAAAAAAAAAAAAAAAAACATATTGGTTAAGATTATCTTGAAACCAATACTTCTGTCTTATAATATTGGTTTCGAACACAATTACACATATTCTACTAATCATAAGAAACGGGGCGCAGTTAATAACAACGACCAAAAAAAAAAAGTTTTTTTTGAGCACAGTTTATGTACGCCCGGGATAGAACACCGGGCAACAGGTAGTTGAGCGAGACGCCGTCAATTAATTTTAATCTCGAAAACTAGTTGTAAAAACAAAAAATTACATTTTCAAAAATTCGTATTCCTATAATATAACCTAATATAATTGGTGGCAATCGCATTTTTCGCATTTTTCTTCTCCTCTCTCCCAGAGATAGCATAGCTCGTTCCGGAGAAAACGTAAGCCGTCACGTTTCTAAAATTCCTATGGAGTTGTCACTCATCCGACTACGCTGTATGTTATACATAGGTATAATACCATGGCAACGGCTCTAAAACCGCTAACGGCTTAAATATATTATCTAAAAAGCCCGGCGTATTTCGCACCACGGTTAGGCCGCTGTAGTCGGAGAAAAGCATGAAAGGTGTAGGACGCGGAGAATAAATTAATTCGTATTCTGTGAAAACGACGATAAATCATTGCAATCGAAAAATGATTCTCAGTACAGTAGTATTAGTAGTGTTTTTTTTTTTTTTTTACTAAAAGGTATGATTATTCGGAAATCAACAAAAATAAAGCCGTCGTCTATCTAAATGTGTTGTTAATTTATTAAATGTTACATAGAAAAACGATTGCAGGAATGCAGTTTCAAGTAAAGTACCGTCTGGCAATAAATCCAAATGTTTTGAGATAAGACGTGAACAAATCTGAGTATTTTCACTAACCCGAAAAAACACTTTTTAATAAAACTAATAGCTTCTTTGCCACAATCAGAATTTAAAATAAAAAAAAACTTACCGGTTAAAATTCACGTAATATTAAAATATTAAGTTTATAACAATTTTTTTTTTAAAATTTCAATTTCACGATTGAAGTTGGTGCTTAGACCTAGGTTTAGGTGTCAGGAACATTTTTTTACATGTTGTCGGACATTTTGTAGATGTCATGACGATGCCAATCTGCAAGTATAGTGCAATATTGTTGGAACTATATTACTGAACCTACAATCTCATTATATCCGTTTTATGAAAAATAGTATATTTTTAATGACACGATTTATTCAGTGATTTTTTTTATGCTTGCATAGTCGAATAAACATCGTCTTTTAACAATTGCAACGTTTTCATATTTCATATTGTGTTCTTCTGCGGTATTATAGGTATGCCCAGCAGTCATCCGTTGAAAATAATTATTTTGCAGCTCCACGAGTTTTGTTCTACCGCGTTTACTATTATTTTTGTGAATGAGTTTCAAAAATACTCAATATTAGGTATTATATTCATTATGTTTAGCGAAATTTTTGATTTCAATTTATTTTTATAACCGTGTTAACTGTGAATGATAATCGTCCAATTACTTGAGCGTAATACACTTACAGTTAAATTGATTTCGTATTAAACGAGTGAAATATTATATTTTCTGGTTTTATATTTAGGCGTTTAATGCGTACACTATTTTTCACATTGTATCGCGAGTACTTATCGTCTTTATGCTTGTAGTACTTACGATATATAGGTACGTAAAAGTGCTAGGGAATCGAGACAAATTATTGCTGCGGGCTGCGTCCTGTCGTACGTCTTAAGGCAAAACGTTAATGTTTTGTCGTAGTTGTTGTTACAATGCATTTGTCTGTTCGACCAGTCGTTAAAAATAATCGAGTCGTCGTCGCTAGAGTTTCAGTCACCTACCGAGTTATAATAGAAAATCGATTCGTTTACGACATCTTGTCTGAACCGTGTTTATATATTATCCGATTTCGAAATTCAACGTTTTATCATACCGACGACGTCACGATCAGTAATTAGAAGCAATATACGAATAATGTTAATTAAGTAAATGATTCAATAGATATTTGAACAGATTACAACGCACACGGTGTACCAATAACCCATACAGAAATATTATCGTATAAATTACACGGGGTGTGTCGAGACTTCGGCAATTTATATTATTTTTAAATATACGAAATATTATGTGCACGTTCATAAAATATTATACTTTTCAAAAATATCGTATTGGAAGGAAGTCATGCCATGCCACGGCGATGCGAGTGTCCTGGAAAAAGTTTAGCACAGTCTGCATCACTGGCGTATTAAACTTTTTTTCCGTATTGAAAAAAATATAAAAAATAAGAAAAGTCTGCTTTTATTGTTACCATAAAATACGTCTATTATAATTTTTCAAAAATCGATACAATACAGAGTGATCAATCACGAAAAGTATTAACATTTTTCTGAATTTTTTTTGGATAATTTTTAAAAAACAACAAGCTCTAAAATAATACAATATCGTTATTTTTGTCCTCTAACAATTCGGCTATATTAAAAATGTAATAAAAAGATGAAGTTTTAGTTAAAATAAATTTCAGAAGATTTCAAAACCGAAAATGTATTTTAACTAAAGCGTCGTCTACGAACATATTTTTCACATGGTTCGTTATTTGAAAATCAAAAGTGGGTAACGGTTTCTTCCGCAAAAAAAGGACTGGCTAAAAACAACGGAAATGTTATACATGTTATACATTTTGATGCTGTTTCATATGTTGTCAAAAAATCAAAAAAAAATCCGAAAAAGTTACTTCGAGATAGTGCGTGTCTTATCGAGGATTGATCATCCTGTAGTAATGGCGTATTTACGGGGGAGATTGTGGTGATGTATCTCCCCCTTTGAACTTTTTTTTTAGTATTCAACTTACTTTTAAATTTAAATTTCTTTACTTTGTACACGGAAAAATCTCGCAATTTAACGTGTTGGATAGTTAATATATCAAAAAAAAAAAAAAAATCCGAACGTACACCGTACATTTTCTCGTTTAAAACGAAACCTATATCCGAACCACTACACATTGTATAAGCTAGCAGGAGGTCAGCAGCGAGCCGAACATTCTTCATATGCTTGAGGCAAAACAAAAAACTTAGGACCCACTCACTCAAAAAATGAATTTTTATGTATCCTACAAACTAATTACAGCGAAAATTATAATACTATCATGTTCGTAAGTAAATACCTACATTAATATTAATATAATACACAAAACTAAAGGGGTCTCTGATCGCTGAACCATTAAATCCTAATCGACACTCAACATAATATCTGGTCACCCGCCCGCCCACCCGTCTTAGTCATGAGGCAGTCGCCTGGAAAAACGAGAAAAACCTACTTCGGCACGCCACTGCGCGATGTGATGGGTAATGATATGTTAACAGACCTGACCCGCCCGCCTGAACGGTAATACTCGTAAAGTAAATAATGATTTACGCACGCGTTTATAGTTAGGTATTAATTGACGGCGACGAGAATTTTCAGAAGAAGACCGCATTGTCGATCGCCCCAAAAAAAAAAAAAAAAAACGTATAAATTATTAACGTTTGTTTTCTTCTTTCGATCCCGCGGGCAGCCGTTATAAAATACGACGCGATTTCCGAATTCTCCGTGCTCGACGAAATCCCGAACACGCCGCTGATCCAGCAGTATAATTATCACTTACAACGCGGCCGATCGCCGTGTTAACCCTCCCTCCCCCCCTCCCCCGTGCCGTTTCGCGCCCCGGCAGTTTATGATTTATCTCGCGAACTGTCGCCGCGCGATAGCGTTCGCCTCCCGAGTATTTATACCGAATATAGACACAGTGTCGCACCGCCGCCCGTAATATACTCTCGCAGCACCGTAACAACAATAACAATAACGATACAATAACGCGTTTCGCAGCGGTGGCGACGTCCGGCGCGATTTGTCGGACCTCATAATTCAAACGCTCCGAAATTCGTATTGTCTGCGCCCGTCGAGGTGCCGGCGGCGGTGCGGCGGTTATCTGTGTGTGTGTGTGTGTGTGTACGGTTTTCGTCCACCGCCGCCGCCGCGGGCGAACGACACGCGGTTGTGAATCAAACAGAAGGAGCTGCGATGAGAGAGAAGGGAGTGATGGCCGGTGGGGAGTCAGATAGATAGAGAGCGCGAGAAAGAGCAATAAGTTAGTCGGGAATAAGAGCAGGTCTGTTTGGCGGCGGCGGCGGCGGCGGCGGTACGGCGGAGAAATTTCGGGACCGGAAATTTACGATCAAGTAGGATATCGCGTCTTCCGGTGTACGTTTCCGTTCCCCCTCGTCGTGTTCCGCGGCACTGCTCGTTATATTATACCTATACGCGTGTCTGGCGCACGTTTCCCACGCCAACAAATCACCGGCTCCGCCGCGCCCGCCGCCGGTGGCCGCGGCATTATACGTATTATTATCATTATTATTATACGTACTCCGCGATCGCGTCATCGGAAAGGGCCGGCGGCGGCGGCGGCGGCGGCGCGCCCGGAGCTTTTGTTATCTTTTCGGCTCAATTAACCTATGCCGCCCTCCGGAAACGCCGCTGTGCGCAACGGAGCTCGGAGATTCATTTGTCAAACGGATAAGCCGCGAATCGACGGCGGCGGCGGCGGCGGCGGCGACGGCGACGACGACGGCGACGACGACGCATCCGTGTACATGATATACCTATACAGAGCGTCGACGAGCCCCGTCCCCTTCCCCTCTAATGCGCCTTCGCCCCTATCCACCCCTCCGATCGGCGGCGAACGGGAGACGTATACGCGATTTGGCAAGACGTCGCCCCTCCCGCTCCCCCACCCCCCTCACCCCCTCGCACTCTTGTTCTCACCCCCGCTATCGTTCGCCCGGCGGAATTTATAATTCGATAATAACCCGCGCCGCGTGACAATGACAAACGACAATATATTATTATTGTTATCGTTATTATCATCATGTACGACGTAAGGTTCGCGCCGGCGATTGAATAATTGCGATCTCGCGGCGGAGACCGTATCGTACGCCCCGACCCGCAATATTGTCGTACACCTTTTCCCGTCCCCCCCGTCCCGCCCGCGGCCAGAGTTTCGTTCGCCGACTGCGCGTACACGAAACTTTGCGTCGTTCACCGTCGCGCGGCCGATTTCGCCGATCCGCGTCCGCCGACGTGTCGTTTTACGAACCTCCGCGGTGTTTTATGCCGCCCGGCGACACGTCCGGACTTCCGAACGCACGCCCGACCCGCCCGAACGCGACACCGGCCCTGGTCGGTCGTTACTGTCTCCGGCGCCGGTTACTACGGTCGAGTCGCTCGCGATACGGGAGACCGATCGACTCGGAATACTGTAAGTGTCTCGACCGTCACGGGCAGTGGCGGCGTGACAAGAGTTCCCGGGTCCCGCGTGGCTGTTTACGGCACCGGTAATAACTAAGGAATACAAAATCTTCAATAATAATAAGTCGTGTGCCGTTGAACCGCCGGATCCGTCTATAAGGTACCTAATGTATTTACCGACAGTTTTCTCGCAATGCGAATTTATTTTGAAAATTTGTTTCTACTTAAGAATTTTATCCGGATTATTTTCGCGGGTTGGCGGTCCCCGAAAATCGTTTGAGTCTCAATAATGAAAAACGTTCACACCGCTACTGCAGTTACTAGTAGTCCGATAACTTACCGTATTTCTAACTCGGTTACCGAGCGAACGTCGAGTCGTCTCGGAATAAAAGTTACGGGCTAATTTTTTCCTTCGTAACAACCCGCAATCAAATTATCGGGCGATAAGGGGACCGATTGAACAATCGAATCCGGACAGACCGGATGTCTGTAATAATTGACCTTGTTAATTCGTCGAAAATGTGAAATAACTTATGTAACTAATCCGGAACACGTAGCGTGTCCCACCATGTTCGACTGAATTTTCTAGCGAAGGCGAACCGGTTGAAAAAAAATGTAATGTTTAGGGCGCTAGAAAAATCCGTCGAACACGGTGCCCACACACTGTACGGTGTATAGTACGGCGTATAACAATTTTAACGAAATAATGCGTACGAATCGTACAAGTGGAATCGTATAAATCCAAATTTCTTTATTCCAACCGTTCCTATTTCGAGACAGAAATATTTAGATAATTTGTTTTTTCCACAATATTGTGCTATAGTCACGTGTTTATTTTAAGTTAGTTTTCGTATATTTTATACTTGCGCTACATCAGCGGTCGTTTTTGTTACTTTTTCCCGAACCCCGGAAAAAGCGTAGATAATTTTATACGATTGGCCGTATAACTCGTATGTGCCCGAAATGTAAGCGGCATTGGGCCTTTTCGACTCAATAATGTTGTCACGAAACACTTGCAAGTACATTACTTTGTTGTCCAGCGGGCAACCGGCGGCGTTAGGGAACATCAGGAAGTTTTACCGATGATTACGAAAACCAACATACAGTTACTTTTAAACGCGTCGAGTCGGGTTTTCGTTACTGCGGACTGGACTACTGCTCGGGGTACCTGCGATCAGTGGCGGCTCAAAGTATTCTTTACCTCGAATCACAGATTTAATTTTCCACCCACCCCAACCCGAAATACTCCCACCCTACTAATGCATTGGAATTTGTTAAACTCGAGTAAAACCCGTCAAATTTATCAAATTTTCGCAGTCTAAAATTCTGTTAATGACTTATTTTGTAAAAACATAATCATTATTGTTATATTTCTGGACACCCAGACACCCGAGACCCACCCGGTTTTTTGTGTATCGCGTAATTCAAATATACCTCCTTCGAGCCGCCACTGTCCGCAGTAGTTAGCAGTCGTCAAATGCATCATCTCTTAGCGCGTACCGCCGCAGTTGACCGAACAATCGGTTAGAGATGATTTCGCGCGTTCAATTCAAGTTTGAACGTTGTTATGAATTGACCGGTCAAGTGGGAAAGTTACTTGAAACGCGATTTTCCCACTCAGCTTTAACTTTCCAACTGCTTAGTGCCCGGCTTTGCCTTAATAACCCAGGACCGTTACTCACAATCGGTCTCCCCGAAAAACGTTCCGTTTTCGCATTGCCACCGCCGCCCGCGATTCCTACACGGACAGTTGTCAATATAAACATTGCCCTTCGTCCTATCCGCCCGAGTTTCCCCACCGACACCAGTGAAATTCCATTCCCGTTCCCGTTTTGTTTTTTCTTTGTAAATATACCAAAATAAACGGACACGAAGCGAGCGCACACGTATACTCGATTTCTATCGTTTAAAAATCGTATTGTATCGTGTAATCGCGGTGCAAAGAAATATCGTTTATAACAAAGCCCTCCCGGCAATGCTTTGCAGTTGTTAGACAATAGTGTGTACAATAATAATAATAGTTTTCTTGTCCGTGGCAACCGGATTGCCAGCCGTGTCGCGCGCCAAGGCAACCCACGAACAAACGGAAATAAATAAATAAACGATATTCGTACCGAAAATACCTAAACACGTGTAGTTTAACCCCTTACGGGATTGAACTTTTGAAAATTCTTTCTTAGCGGCAGCTTACTCCGATGGCAAAAAAAAAAAATCAGCCCGATCCGTCCGGCGGTTTGGGCTAGGCGATGATAATACTCGCAAAAGTAAATATCGTTTCGTTCGAGGGGACGGGAATTCAAGAGATTCGACGGAAAAGGGTCTGACCCCCGCGTTCGGTTAGCGTTTCGGCAATTTCGAATCGTCGGCGCGATAAGGAATGAAAAGGGGGTGAGGGGAAGGTTTATTTTGAGCACGCCCACGATTCGGTTATAATATATCGCGTGACGGCCGCGGCAGTATTATATACGTACCTGACAATATCCTGTCGAAAACAAACAAAACATTATTTTTTGCGATATACCGAATACGTAAATACAATCGTTATTTATTTATTATTTTTTTTTTTCATTACTACCGTACTCGTCTGCAGTTTTACGAAAACTCATCGCACGGTCGTCCCGCGGACGTACACCGGGTAGGTAGGTACTTTACCGGGTTATTATTTCAGTCTCCGTATACGGTTCGACGCTTGCGTATTTGTTTAGGTTCTCTCGTACGGTATAATATTTCGGGCTCGCGACGATAAATATTTAAATAATGAGAGGGTGGGGGCGACGATGAAAACCTAAAATACGCCCCCGTCCTGTTTCTGTTGCGGGGACCGACGCGGGCGCGAATATTATTTTTCTAACTCGAGGACCGCAGCAATATTTACGAGCAAAAGAAAGGGGGTGGGAGGGGAAAAAAAAACAAACGGACATATTTCGCACTAAACGGGGAGGGGGCGCACTGTTGTCGGCGAGAAGTCGGTAAGGTAGGCAGTAGGTAGTAATGGGAAAATTTAACGTATACCTTTTCACGCGACGACGATCGATCATTGCTAACGAAACGTGATTCTGAGCGGAGTTCGGTTGTACGCGTTTTGAAACGTCGAAATACGTTTGCCGTTTTTCCTACGTTTTCCTACCCGGTTTTCCCCATTTATCGTGAATATCTAAAAACTACTTTTTCGAAGTACCATCCCGGTCAAGTTTCCATTCAGAAAAACACGGAAAAACCAAAAACAAAAATCAACATAATAACAATTGTAAAACCAATACGTTCGTCGGCTACACGGCGGCCAGAATCTCGAAAAAAAAAAAAAGGCCCACCGACAAATCGCATAATTATTCCACACGACAATACGAGACGTTTGGGGTTTTTCCTCGGTAAACGGCGTGACGACGTACGACCGCGGTCTTCCAGGGCGGCTTAACAATTATTTTTTTGAGAGGCGGGTACGGGGCAAGGGGAGTGGAAGTGGACCCCCGGATCAATCGGAAAATCGTCGACGATTGCGTTTCGGAAATTCGCAAAGTGTACGGGCGCGCGTACGTTATTTACGCGCGCGGACGTCACACCTGTACGATCCCGAGTTCAGTAACATTAACCGCCGGTCACGTGATACGCGGGCGCGCGCACGAACGCACGCGGGCGCCGTGTGTCCATTCACCTCTGCGCGGTGACGAATCGCGTCTCTAATTTTGGGTAACCGGCCGCGCGCGGACCGACGACCGTCTAAAAATACATCGCGCGCGCGCGTCGCAGCCGCCACCGTCGGCGTGCCAATAACGGCGGCCCGGCGGACGCCACGCGCGCGCCGCGTCTCGTGTTCCCGCGCCCGGGCCGCGGACGACGTCCTTCGCGCGGCCGCAAACGGGTTACGGCCGTTACGGGTGCCGCGCTGCATGACGAGATCGGCGCGCGTGCGATCATTTCCCCTCGGCTCACGGTGTCGCGCGCGCGCGGACCGCCGCTCCCTCTTCGGGGGCCGTTTCGCCGTGGCCGCGATTAATTCGCCGCGATCGCGTCGCGCGAATCATCCGCCGCCGCAGCCGCCGTGACAGCCGATCAATCACCGTCACTGCCGCCGACCGGTCGTGGGGACGCGAGACCGCGGGCGCGGACAACCCGTACGGTTCGACGGTCCGGCGCGACCCTATCGCCGCGTCCCGGCCCGTTGATTTGGTACATACGAGCACGTGCAGGACGCACACGTGCGCGCATCGTGGCCGCGGGCAGATCGATAGGGTCGGGTGCGTATATACGGCGCGCGGCGACGGCTACGTGACGAGCGGTCGTCTTCGCGCGTCCGGAGTTTACGGCCGGAACCTTTTTTTTTTTCTTTTCTCTGTAGGCGCAGGTATAAACATATTTTTATTAATACACAATAAGATTATACGGGCAAAAGTCGAAATCTGTCAAATCCACGGACGCTATACTTGGATTTTTCGGGTCCGTGCCCCCGCCAAGATATTATAATAATATCGTATACAAATCACTGTACCGGCGGGGGCGCGAGGCGGGAAAAAGTGTTCTACCGGCCCCGGTGACCGCATCCGACCTTAATTTAAAATTCTCTCAAAAAAAAAAAAAAAATGACCGCAGACTTTTCTGTGTAGAATAAATGAACTGATGTTATTAATAACACCGGTATTTCCGGGCGGATAGGCTCGAAACATCGGGCAAATGCCATGGCGAAACGCAAAGCCAACAATCCCCGTTAGTATTACCCCGTAATTTGTCCGCGTGACCTAGGAAAAAAAAAGTTTTAAATTCAGATTAGAGAGAAACAACGAATCGTCCGTGTAGGCAGGATAAAAATGGGCGTTTAACATACATCCGTACGCAACGATTAATCGTTGCTAAAAACTGAAAAAACTAAAAACGATTTTGAGCAAAATTCGGTTGTATACACGTTTCGAAACATTTACGATTTTCTTCAAAATTACATATTAAAATTTTTTATAAATAAACAATTTTCTTGTTGATCACTAAGTACGACTTATAATGAACCTCTTCTCACATTTTCAACCGTTTCTGTATGGTCTAACGATTTTATTGATTTAAAAATGTTATCACGTCTTGAAGAGACGAATACGAACTTCCTGTCCCAAGTCTCTATAATTATTTTCAATATCAAAAAAAAAAAAAAAATTGAAACTGACACATTTTGTAAATCAAAAATAACCTCCTCCCTGAGATACTATGCAGATAAAATTTACTTTTAGAAAAATACTACGGAGTAACGGAAGTAGAAAAAAAAAAAAAACGCCAGTGTGAAACCAATACGTTTCTCGCTTCGCTCAGAATCTAAAATTCTAAATTTACTCGAAATCTTCGAACAGACGATCGGTAGTCCGCGGTAATACAAATCACCCAGTGTACGCGGTCTTATAGCAGAAGACTCTATCTTTAATTTCAAAAGCTCACCGGCAATACCGCTTTGACGTTGCGTACACAGTCTAATACCGCGACCGTAATCCATCTTTGAAGTATCAATATTTAACATCATATGCACACGTGTATTATGTAATGTATCAATTATGAATCCGTGTACATGTTTTATTATTCAGACTTGTCTTATTATTTGACGTGAAGCTAACAACAGGGTAATAGTTCGTGCAGCGGTAGTTTTCGGGTTATTGCATTAGGAGCTGTGCATTTTTATCTTATGCCATTTTTTATTTACTGTTTTTTCGGTCTGCGAACAATTTCATTCTACCAGAAATCTTTCTCCGGTGCGTTTCAAGGGTGGCACATTTTCCGAAAGAAAATGTTATCTAGTCGGTGCATTAGAGAGGTAATTTTTCGATTTTCCCAAGTAGTTTTCCAATAATAATTGGGAAAACCGGAGAAAATACTCAGAAATGAAAAACCGAACAAATTTACGGCGTGCGATTTCATTATTTCGAAAGGAGCGAGAAATGTATCGGTTTTACAATAATGTTTGATATTTTTGTTTCTTTTTCTGTGAAAAAATTTCCTACCGGAAATCTTGCTCTGATGTGTCAACTGTGCGTTTTCCGAAAGGAAATTTGACTGGGTTGTTCGTACTTTAGGTAAGTGTTATTTTTTGATTTTCCCGAGGGTTTTCATAATAAACGGGGAAAAACCGGGAGATCGGGAAAATGTATGAAATGTATTGTTTTCAAAACATATTGTATAATCGAAGTCCTCTCAGAATCATTTTTCGTCAACAAATATTAATAGTTGCGTACAGATATACATTAAATTCCACTCTATATCATACGCAATATTCTCATCTACAACAGTGGCCACCCATCGTATTGTTTGAAAATTTTGTTTAAACGGTGTTTTAAACCCGCATATCAATAAACTATTATGGAATTGTAATGGAGATTTAAAATCCTAATCGAAAATGTCGATTTAACGTTATTCACAAAACTAAAAACATATTTTGAAATAATGTATTATGTAGGAAAATAATGCGGCACGAGAGAATAATTCTAAATATGATTTCGACATATTCGAATTGAGAAAATTAAATTTTCTGCATCGCCGTTGCATTGCAGTGAAATCCATTGCAAATCGCAATACGTTTACATTGGTAGGTGTCTTAAATTCCTCACCCCCTCCCGCACTACCAATCTACATTTGAATACTGGTTTTAATCATGATTTAAATTTATGTGAAAAAAAAAAAAATCATAAATATAATAACTATTGTTGCCGCGCACGGGGAAATATAAAAGAGAAAACCACACACTACGAACTTTGGCGCGGCGGTCGCCGATCCCCACTCCGACGCGTGCTAACGAAACCTGTTTAACAACGCGCATGCGCAGCAGCTTCGGAAGACCACGGGCCCTCCCGCCGTTGCGATCGGGAGAAACCGAATGCGCGCGCCGATCGGAGCGGTTCGATGAGGTCAATGGACGCCGTGGTTCTAGTCATTTCATGAAAAACAGTCGGCACTGCAACACCAATAAGCTGAGGCGCTCTTCCCTTCTTATTTATTAAAAACGGTTCAATATATTTTCTTTGTAAGTTTAACTTAATACAATTTCCATTCAATAAACACCGGTTGTGAACATCCGCTCCGAGGTTCAGTGAGTACCTATTTTACTATATTATTCCTTAACCCTGTCAAATTGGTTCCCTTAGTCTCTTGCGAGTTGTTGAGTCAACTAGCTGTTGGAACGACAATTAAACTAGTATGTTGACGTATTGCAGGATTCTAAAGGATTCGCTACCGAAACAACTAGGTATAATTACTATACCCAACAGCTGAGCATTTTAACGAGTTATAAAGTTAATAATTAAGAGTCATTTTTGGTTTTTGTTTTTTCAATATTGGAGTGTAGATTTTCGTTAATTGCGCACAAAAAAGATTTTTACCGGGACAGTACTTATATATTTTGTGGTTTTAGTAAGAGTTTAAAAAATGATATATTATTCAGCCCGGAGCAGCGAAAAGAATTTTTTTTTTTGTTGTTGTTTCCAACGGTTGCAGTAAATCGAAACGAATAATAAATGATGCATGATGGAATAAAGAAACGAGTAAGTAAAATATTTGCAGTAAGAGATTTTTAAATTTTTAACTCTGCACAAATGGCTGATGTAATAAATAAATAATTTTTTTTCAACTAGATTTAATTTAGTGCTAATAAAAACCGTATTTATTATTTTAAATATGACCGTAATTCATTTTTTTTTTTTTCATTAAGAACAATAATTAAACGTAAATTAACTATGATTTGTGTTTTAAAAACACTGTTGTAAAACAAAAAAAAATATAATAATAATTGAATGTACATTTTTTTTAAATTTTTCATCTATGTGAAATTTCAATAGGTTTTTTACGTTCACTATTTTTACGTTCTATTTTTTTTTTCAATTTTTAATTATTGTAGAAATTAAAATGTTTAATGAATTTAAAACTGTTTATTTATTTCGCTTTAACTGCAATAGTTACTTATTCATATAGTTAACGTAGGTTTTAATTTATTATAAACTGTTGTCACAGGGTCGGAATGTTTTAAGAGTATATTTGGGATGGGGGAGGTTCTGTAGCGGTATTCAATGTCTAAACATTCTTCTCCCACGACAAAATGCTGAAATTTATATTGAAATTAAATCCAACTTTTATCACTTCAAACAGCTCTTTTATTCAACTTTAGTTCCCATTGTTTGAATTCATTTTGGTCCAGAGATAGCCGCTAAAAATGTCCAAAAGTAATGAGGAAAAAATATGTATACATATATCTTTAACCTATCGTGATAAAAAAGGTGGTATCTCAATTCGGGGCGTATTATTCAGCATCACCCATCAAAAACTTTCGGTGGTATCTCACTCGGCCAACGCTATTATATTACAAGTCGGAAAGAGTGAGATACGACCAAAACGATTATCGTTGTAACGCACGATATGAGATACACATATTTTAGTCTTACAGACACTATGCAATGCAATATGATGTCTGTCTATTTTCGGGGAAAATTAGACTGAAAATAAAATAAATCGTATCACTTCAAGGTCCTGTAGTCATTGGACACAATATTTTAAATGTTTCCAAACATTAAAAAAAAAAGAATCTTAATTTTATGAATTATAATTTGTTCAGATATAAGCTTATAGTATAACTAGCTGAATTACCCGGCGTTGCCCGGAAACAAATTCGTGACAAATTAGATAACGCCATGTATTACCAGTAATATTATTTTCATCTTCAACCATATTTTGATCGTGCATTTGCGAATGATTGTTCCTAGATAAGCGCATTCTTTTGGCACTATTTGTGGAGCGGCCAAGGTTTGATTTCCTTTTCTTGGGCATAATGTGACCAATAAAAAAAAAATCCTTCAAAATTAACAACTAACACAAAAAACTAACTGCCTAAAAACAAAACCAATAACAAAAAAAACTTTAAAATTAACAACTTACCCAAATCCTAATTAATTATTAACTAACTTAATTAAAACTGCATGACAATTGGATAAGAAGTGTCGAAGCCAAACCGTAACAAAGATTTCNAGTCCAAATTAATTCTATAAATAGAATTTGTATGCGTATTGGTTTATGTTATCGGTGTGCGTTTTATCGTTCATTATAATAAAATAGGAGTATTGGTGTACGCGCGATGCATGAGATTATTTTTATCGATAAACTTCTCGGAACAATTTTATTCTCGGAATCATTATTCTTATCTATACGACGACGACGACGAACAAAAATGATAGGTTGCAGGTAGCTGGAAACCCGCGGGCCGCCGTGCCGCACAATGCGTATTGGCAGTGAATAATTATAATCGTTAATTACTCCACTAAAACGCAACATTTTTGAAAACCCCTCCTTATTGCACGGTGAAAATATGAGAAGAACTTATATTTCAAATTTCAAGTCCGTACGTTACGTAGTTTTTTAGATACAGCGATCAGTCAGTCAGTGGTCTTTGGATTTTATATGTATAGATGATATTACGTACAAAAATACGATTTATTCATTACCTAATATATAGTTATTGAATACCGTCCAAAATGAATTTAATTTTAAGAATTTGATGATTCATCACGTTTAGATAACTATTTAAAAAAAAAAAAATAGTAACGCTGAAAAATTAATTTCTGACCGGATAAAAAAAATAGAACAATCGGTGAGTGTTCGTGTACATTAGGATAGTCCTTATTTTACCAATTTCAAAATTTTCTTCGGAACAACTACCTATCTTGTGCCGTATAATAAAAACGAAAAATATCCTTAACGTTTAAAGCTATTTGGATAATATATTGCGGAGGCGCACGGCGTTTTGATGTTTAATATTAAAAATACTGCATGAAATAAATAAAAATAGTGTACTGACTCCCATAGATTGTTTTTAATTGATTTTTTTGAACAAAACACAAAGGACCAATTTTAGTCCTATGATTTTAATGTCTTTTTTGATACCATATTTGGGGATATGTTAATTGAAGACGTTAAGAAATTAATAATCTGTATATTATTACAGCCAATAGCTATTTATTACTATTTTTTATATTCGAGAGACGTTGAGTTTTACGAGAATTTCTGGCAGCTAAAATAATGCACATTTAAGGAATATCGTGTGACAATAACAGCTTTGGTTTTTCAAATAAGAACCTACACGGTTCGATGTAAATTATCAATCTGATGATTTTTTATTGAACGAAAAGTTTTTGATTTATTTTGTTGTAAATACAAAATATAATAGCATTTTTTTGAGGATTGGATATTAACTGTCATATGAGTATGGATCATTTCTTATTTTGAATCGTGCAGTTATTATCTTTTGTATTTAAAGCAGAGCAACTCAAAAACATTCCGTTCAAATTTTGATTAAAAAATATCGGTTCTCATTTGAAAAACCAAATTCGATATCGCCGTAGGTTATTCTTTGAGTGTTGTAAAAATCTAAGTATCCAAAAAGTCTTGTTTAGAATTCCTCAGTCCTCATGCTGGTTAACACGCAGAATTTTACCCCGGTTGTCGATCTGACGTAATTCCATTTGTTACCTCTTACGATATTTTTTTAAGGGGTGATTTTATTTTGTCTTTCGATGTAACTTTGTAACTCTATTGTGCGAATATGGCATGCAACACACATAACATATACTTAATAATTTATTATCTACGTGTAATACACTAGCACAACACATCTTGCAGAAACCTGACGCACATAACTGCGCATAGTAACAATTATAACTTTTGGCATAAATACGGCCAAGGGAGGGGGGAAGATGGGAGTATTTGATTACGAAAACCCCCGCCCTCTCGTCTTTACGCCACTGACCGGGGAGAGAGAGGCTACACGACGAGAATGTGAGAAAAGGCTTTAAACATAGCATAATAAATGTATAGCGGATACGAGTATATACGTAGAAATATTCAGGTGTATTGAGATATCTAGCGATTTTAAAATATTTATTGTGTACTCATGAAATATAGATAAACCGATACGCGTCGCGGTCGTAAGTATGATATATAGATTATAGACATTGTAATATATTAGGTTCAGCGAGTGGTTGTATAATATATAATATGCAATATTGATACTGCAGCGGGTTTTAATATTCTTCTTATTATTATTTATGGGTATAAGTTTTACGATAGTAATAATAATAATAATAATAATATCCCGAAACTATTGTGTGTAAAGGTACCCATACCGCGCGTACATTATGCGGGCTAATGCGATTTTCTATACGCAGGTATAACTACACTGGGTAGGTAACCCTACGTTATACGTTGCAGTGACGTCGTGCGCGTATCAGATGACGCGCGCGTAATACACGTTTAATGGAAACTGTATGTATTTGTCGAACAAAACAAGTGCGTCAGGACGTATACGGGACGGCGGGATGAAAATATAAAGATAAGGGTTCGATTTGGTAAACCCGATAATGACCGCGACGGAATATAAAAAAAAAAAAAAAACCCGAAGAAAATCTAACCTCGAAACGACCGCGAGATACCCGCGATGTTTTCCGTGTATAAACATTGTTTTTGAACGAAGCGAGCAATGTGTTGGTTTTACTATAGTTTTTTTTTTTTTTTTTTTTTTCCCCCCGTCTGTTTTCACCAGAAATTTTGTTCCAATCAATATACTTTATACCAATTCTTTTGTATCAAGCGGGGTTTTTTTTTTTTTTTTTTTTTTTTTTTTTTTTTTTTTATATATCAATTCTAAGTGATTTTTCGATTTTCCTTCCGTAGATTTCCTAATTAATCGTTTTTCGATACTAATAGTTTATCGTTGTGTACGACTTTCATCCTTAAAACAGTGACGTCAATTTTAGCCGTATTTTTAAATTTTTGTGTGTATTACAAATGTAACGATCCGAAAGTTTCGTTTATCAACTTTATAAACGGGCAATTACCGAACAAAGGTGACAATATTTCTCAATAGTTTTCTTGAGAATCGGGACCAACTATACGCGGAACCCGGTGAAATTTACGACAGCGATACACGTGCTTGAACTTTAAAGGGCTTTGGCATAATCGACTTGACTTGTTTTGTTATCTTACAACGAATATAAAATATTATATTTGCGCGTTATTGTTGTATTATAAATTTAATTACGGGCGAAAACTTCCGAATTGATTAATAATAACTTGATACCCAACAACCGTAAAAAGGTTTTTGGTATTATTCGAATTCAATTGTATTTTATTATTTTAGATTCTGAGCGTTACGGGAAATCTACTCGTTCACTATGGTGCGTGTTTTTTTTCCTATCTGTAAACGTTTTTCTGCGAGAAATCTGGATTTTCAATTCAAAAATAACAGGATACTTGTGTTGTTGTATTTGGGATTTAGTTTATGCATCGAGAAGGTCATTTTTTGATTTTCCAAATAACTGTGATAAAAGCGTACGGTTTCAATGTTTTTTATTTTTGTTTTAATTCGGTTCAAAATAGTCGTAGAGATTTGAAATCTACATAAAATACTATTAGGCTGTTAGTTTATTACCGAAACGGTGGATTTTTCAAAACATTCTAGCAATTGAGTTAATTATAGGCATTTTAAATTTTGTATCGTATTTTGTATTTCACATAAAACGACGCGTTTCTAAAAAAACGAGCAAAAACATTTTAGTGTGGGGGCAAGCTATATATTGAGTTGACCCACCGATAATGAGAAGCGAAAGCGAATAAAAATCGTATCCGAGGGGTAAAAAAATTCAAAATCAATGAGATTATTATATCACTGTTTGTTTTTAAATATGGACATTTTTACCGTGGATAGAATAATACCATAAAAAGACTGACATAATTCGCACGTGGGTGAAAAACCTATACATTCCTCACTCCACTCAGAATTTAACATTTTCCTAATTATATGATATTATGTTACGGTCCCATCGACGACATTTCCCAATTCATAAAATAACATTCTCTTTACACTTTTCGTTTATTCTCGCGCTGTTAGTTTGAACATTAGGTTGTATTTGTATTTATAATATCAAACCTAAAGCTAAGAATAATGTCTATATATTAGTACGTTGATTTTTTTCCCCGGTATTTTAATTTTCGAGCGAATTGCGAATGCACGGAATATTACGAAATTCATAAAAATCCGTCCTATCTCGTTTGAAAATTAAAATAGCGGAAAAAAAACAAACGTCCACGTATTATATGACAATATACTTACATTCGGGTTTGATTATTATCGAAGCAAATACCTTCATACCTTAATGTTAAAACTCGCAGCACGAAACGAACGCGAAAAGCATAAATGTATTAACGTCGTTTCGCAAATTGGACAATTTCACCCAAAGGGCGGTGTAACGTATATATATAAATATACAGTTAATATCGACAGTAATATTATTATTATTTAACCGGCGCCCGCCGTCATGCCACAACCGTTTTTCGAGTGTTTTTGTAATATAGTATTTTACTATTTATGTGCAGCAGTGTTTGCGACGAGGCGAGCGTCGTCGTCGCGAGCAAAGGTATACCTTTATATAGGTTATAGAGGTATACCGTTATACGCATTAACGAAATTAAAATGTCGATCGGATATTTTGCCGCGACGGCCGGTTATTTACCGCTTTTTTTGGGGGGGGGAGAGGCGGTTGGTTTATATACATACACACACACACACACACACACACACACATTTGTATACACCACCTATACATATATATATATATATATATATATATATATAGTAATTCTTTGGGGTCCAATTGGGCGTGCGGGAAGAACAGGGGGAAAAGAGTGAAAAGAAAACAAAAAAATAATAATAAATAAAGGAAAATAATATATAAGGTGTAAGAGAGGAAAACGGCGAAAGAGTTTTCTTTTCCCATGCCTTACGGCGGCAGTGGCGGTGGCTCGCTATAAAGCTCTTAAGACGATAAAGTCTGGCGATAATTTATCGGTATATATATAGGCACCTACCACTGTGTAATTTCCATTAACGTAATAAACGGTCGGAATCGCGGGATTTATGACCGCGCGGCTGCTATAGACGAGTTCGAGACGCGGAGCGAGTGCAGCTGCGATCGACTGCTGCAGTATCGCCTCCGACACCGCCCCCCCCCCCGGTACATTGGTGCACCGAACCATCAGATCAGATAATGGTATATTTTAAACACTTCAAAAGTGAAATATTCCCGTATTTCACTTTTCACCGGTTTTTCTGTTTTTACCGTATTTTCATCGTCGTGTTTTACGTTTGCCGGCGCACGGCGAGCGAGCGATATTATATATTACCCGTATTAGTTTTTCTGTAATTATAGGTATAGGTATTCATGAAACAACTTGGAAAAAAAAAGAAAATCATTTTCAAACCTATTGCAATACCTGATTATTTTCTAACAGGCTGTTCAATTCAAAATAAATATCGCCCCGAGTCCGAAGTCGATAGGACAAAGTCGGGTAGCTATGTGAAGTTGGCCACCGGTTTTTTTAAATATCTATTTTGACGACAAACGTGTTTATGTTGCAAACTTTTTTAATGTTGGTTGCTAAATATTGACTCAGTTTTTCGATCTCTACGAGAAGGCCAACTACACATGTACGAGTATAACATTCTTTTTTTCCGTCTGCAAACTATGTTTTCCCCAGAAGTCTTGCTATCCGATCATCGAATTCAGTATGTGATTTTTGGTAGCAAATTTCCTCTAGTCGGTTACGCTATAGCTATTTGAAATTGTCGAGTTTTTTGTTTCGTATGGACGAACGTTTTGTCTTAACTACACGTTTATGTTATTAAAATTCGTTAAAATCACGGACAATTGTATTTTATTTTGTCATAAAAAATTAATACAGTTTTAAATTATTTTATTTTATCAAAAAACATGTTTGACCAAATTTCGCTCAGAATGGTTTTGTTTATTTGTCAATTATTAGGTAGGTGAATTTTACGAGATTTTAATGTAAAACTAAACAATTCCAAAAAACAATACGTATAACATTATCTCAAGACATTTTGTTTTCGTAATTTTTATAGGTACCCGATTATTGACCTCACGTCGTATTTAACTCGTCTCCGGGACACAACAAAAGTATTATGAGCGTACGACGGGCGCCACATTCTCGCTCGGTTTAATAAACAAAACGAATCGGTCAGTTACCCGTGGGTTTATAGAAATTAAGCCCGATAGGCGATAAGGATATTTTATCCGAATGACAATAATATTTTATTCCGATAAGAAATAATAATTGTATCTATTTTTGCTCCTCCGTTCAGAGTTTAAAACTAAATAAAAATAAAACTGTAAAGGAAACATTTAGGAAAGCCCACTCTGAGAACGTACCAAGTTCTGGGTTTTTAGACGTATTTCAAACAATTTAAACTGTAATTCCATAGTAGTAAAATTCAAAGGAATTCAGAAACCAAACCTTATATTATAGCTTACATGTAAAACCTGAACAAATTAAATATATTAGTTTGTAAATTAGTACTTATATTTTGGTACCCGTTTTAGAATCTGAGTGAACTAGTAAAGCGATAAATGTATTAGTTGTACAATGATGTTTATTAATTTATAATTTTTACTTTTAGATTAAGAGTGGAGTGAAGAAGCTTATGGTTTTACAAAGATGTTTTTTTTTTTTTTATCTGTTTATAACTTTTTTACCAGAAGACTTACTAGAATTTCCGCGTGTAGTACTTTTTTCTAAAAGAAAATCTGTATAGTATAAATGACAAAAATGTGTAAAACCAGGATAAAACATGGGAGAACCGAGAAAAACGTGGGAAAATCGGTACAACATTAAACAAATATTATTAAAGAAAATATATAAAGCCTATTAAATTATTTTATTATAAAATCACATATTTATCACTATCAACTGATTTCCGCTCAGAATCATTTTTTCGTAAGCAATGGTTTATCGTTGCTTTACATGTATACATTCAATATCTATAACAGTGGCTGCACCTGTCCCCGTTATCTTAGGACGTCTTTTTTATACTGTGTACAAAATGTGTACCGAAAATCTTGCTCCGATTTTCAAGTGTAGTACCGTTTCCGAAAGGAAATTTTTTCCGGATGGTACTTTAAGAAGGTGATTTTTCGAGCAGTCTTTATAAAAATTTCTAAAAAACGTAGGAAAAACGGGACAATTTACAAAAAAAAAACTGCTTTTTATTGTTTCAATTTTGTTTTTTTTTTGTTGTTGTAATTCAGTTCAAAACGTTCGTATTGATTTGAAATTTCAACAAAAATCTTATATTTGCCTTTTTATAGACGTGGTAAAATGTTTAAAAACATTTTACACCTACTATGTAGGTAATACTGTTAGAGCCTTAACGGAAATACTTGAAAATTTGACATGTGGTTCATTATAAATCGTATTTAGTGATCAAAAAAAGAAATTGAGTTTGATGATGTGGCATTATATTTTTTTATAAAAATTTTAGTATTAAATTTTGACGAAAAAAACAATACTCTTTATGTCTCCATTCAGATCCTAGTATTTATAAAATGCAAAACTTCTTTATTATTTCTATTCCATTTCCCTTAGATACTGAATAATTACACAAATCCTTACCCGTCCAGACCGAATACTAATAACATTTGCATTTATACAGACACTAAATACTTTCCAAAAGTATTTTAGCTCTTTTGTATAATTATACTGCTGTTTGACATTTTCGATTTATTCGTTTAGAAATTATTTGGCTCGTTTCGACAGCTCAACAATTTAAAACTAGGCTCCTACTCCCGCAAGTAGCTCTCATTGAAAAGAGCATAAAAACAAGTTTAGCGTAATTAGCTTTTGAAGTTCGAGTAATTCGACGAAATGAAACAGCGGTAAACTATTCCGTAGGTAGTTCAGAATTAATAAAACGTTGACGAACATTCAGAAATACAATACCGTTTTGTAGCTATCTGTTTGGATTTTTTTTTTTTTTTAATATTTACATATTACCTTAGATGATAATCGTATTCAATATAAACAGGTATACTGTATATATGGTGAAATCGAGTGTCTTTAAAAACGACCCGAATAAATAAACATATTTGGGTACATCGTGCAACATTGCCCGCATGCGTGTCTAACTTATCAGATCGCTTCGTTTTTTTCCCCCCGTCCGAATAGTCCTGTGGCCGTTTAAACGATAAAATCGTATTTTCAGTACGGGTACCTAACCGATACGCCTACACGGATAACGAATAGTCCGATCGAAACGGTTTGCACGTTAATATGTATACATACAAAAAAAGCTGTTTAATATTTTATCGTTGTATATTATGTACGATCGTCCGGTATTATTACATTATTATGCGAAAAAAAAATAAATTGGTAATCGTCGTTGTTTCGAATTTGTCAGCAGGACTGTAGCGGTGTCGTTGCGCCGGCGGGACAGTGACGCCGAAGTAAAAATTGAAACGCACGGCGGGAATCGCCAAAAACCACCCATCTACCCACCCAATATTATTGGGTAGTAATATACGAATCTCAATAAAAAATGACCACCCACTTTCGTTTAGAACGACTTATTATTTTTAAAATTCAAGAACGACTAACAATAAAACATATTAATATTATAATATTATAGCCCATTAGCCTGTATTACGATTGTGAGATATCGTCAGTATTGAACGCGCACCGGTAATATTAGGTAGATGATTGTATTTCGATAACAGTAATAGCAGGTTTATTGGCCTATAGACACGTCTTAAATCGGTAGATATTAACATCAACTTTACAACATTACGTGCAGTGTATTAGGCATGTTGTATCGGTACTTTAACGAAAATTACGATAGGTTAGGTTAATAAAGCTATTTACATTATGGAATAAACGAATATGTTACGTTTATGTTAGGTTTTCGTTTGTCCTTTTCACGTTACACCTATAGGAATATAATTGTCCGCACAATTGGTACGCAGGGCAGTGTAGTCCCACACGAATCTATAGGTTTTAGGTGTTTCTGTCCGTAGGGTAGGCCGCATGGGTATTATTTGAGCTATTAATACCCGCGGTTGGAAAACGACCGGAATACTATTGCGCGTTAAAAGAGAGAAAGAAAGAAAAAAAACGATTCTACGAATAGAGTGAGCTCCGACCGCAATAATATCGCCGGTTTATTTTTTAAGACTGTAATCGAAGTAAAATATCAAATGAAATGTTTGCGATCGTATAATATAATGTTATTATGTTCGTCCCGTGCGTATAATATATTTTACATTTTTAGGTCTTTCAAAAAGTCCATAATATTTATAGCCGAAATATAATGTGCGAAAAAAAAAATACGTTGGTTAAACGAATTTCCATTGCCGTTTCGAAGGGTGTGTCACAGAACTCCGTCCCGGTTTCTATTTGATAAGACACATATTATAATATCTAAATTGCTTCCATTTATTTTGCAATGATGGTTATTTTATTTTATTTTTCATGGGAACAACTTTTGTTCCGGAAATTTCGCTCCGATTTTCAATGAGTGTAGTACTTTTTCTGGAAGGAAATTTAATTTGAATGATACTTTAGGGAGGTTTTTTTTTGATTTTGCTAGAGTTTTCATAATAAATGGGAAAACCTGGACAATTTACGAAATTTATTATTTTACAATCGTAAATATTACGCGGTCTTTCAAAACACGTGTAACCGAATTCCGCTTAGAATTGTTTTTCGTTAGCGAAGATTAATCGTTGCGTACAGATATACCTACATGAAATCCTCCTATATATCTAACCATCTCAATTTATCACCTACAACAGTGGCCCACGCATCGTGCGAAGTATGTTCGTATATTTTTTATCATACATTTTTCATATTTTCCATCGTACTTTTGTGTATATACAGTTATAAAACTTTTACCAACTAAGTAAAATTCCATCACTGGTGTGGAAATATAATGTATAAAGTAAAATTATTTATATCACGCATGTAATTACGATATTGTAATATTATGCGTGCGTCTATTGCAATGTAATTCGAGCAATACATTTTCGTATAGTAATAACAAAAATAGTTTATAAATGTCATTTGTTTATTGTTAAAATTAAATTGCACGACTGTAATTTTTATGCGCCAGACCAGTGGTGCGCAACCTGGTAGTCGCGACCCTTAAGTGGGTCGAGAAATTTTAACAGGGGGTCGCCCGTATTTTTACACTGAATGAAATTTATACATACATAATATTTCATAACGTATTATTTCTTGTACCGTCGGTGACCGTATCAATCGTAACATTTCATATTATTATCTTAATATCGCGATAGTAAGTTCTATCGAATCACGCAGCATATGGGTTATTTTTAAATTTAATCAGAAATTATTATTTCCCTATCGCTTCAACTTATTTATGCGAAAGAGCATTTTCAATACTAGTGATAATAAAAAACAAATATCGCTCGAGATTAAATGTCTAAGCAGATTTAAAAGCGGCAAACTCAAATATCAAATCCAATTTAAATTTAATCGTGTCTACAATTCAAGCACGAGGGTTTCATTAAATAATTTTAAATTATTAAAATGTCGTTTGGGGTATAATTATAACAATTTCGGTAATTATTTTGTTTTTATGTTTTTGCATCACACATTTGAATTAATTCAATTAAATTAAAATTGCCTAAAATTAATAATTTAATTTATATAATTATTGTATAGGCGCATTATAGTAAATATATGCAATATCAGTAGGAACGGGGGTCGCCCCATTCATTAATTCAGGGATCGCGGATCGAAAAAGGTTGCGCGCCATTGCGCTAGACGACAAATGCAATAATTGTTTTTCTACCGAATTTGTTGGTATATTGTTATTATGCGCGTGCGATGTTGTTATTGAATTCAATACATATCAATATTAATCAATTTACGATACTGCGAATTCAAAATTCTTATGTCACTTTGTAATACTTCGCGCGATCTTCTTATTTATCAAGGAAATACGTCATGTTTTCGAATACTGAATTTTAGGTATAATCATTGTATACATATATTTCATCATCGTTGAATCATAAAAACAAAAGTGAAGGCGAATTTGCATTGAAGATAATCATTTGCCTTGACTTTATTCTATAGCAGTACCATACTATACTATTGTCCAGTATCCACCAGTATTTTTCGGATCATTCATATAACACAATTTTTTGATTGTTTGGTTAACACAGAATACGTCTCATTAATACATAAACAAATACTAATTGAGATATTTTATTTTTATCTTTCTTTTAAAAAGTCGGCATTTGATGTTGTAAACAGACAATAATAATATTAGACGATTGTCCTAAAATACGTTTCGTATACTAAATTAACTAATGGATTCTCTAAAATAATTTTCGCGGATTAGTTTTACTATATTGAGTTAGAGTTTAAGTAGTAAAGTGCCTAATAATAAATAATCTAAAATTCAATTTGAAACTTTTGTGTTGCTCATAATGAAATAAAAACGTACTGCGTGTATAAGTAAAATTTTAATTAGAATATTACTCTTTAATTACTCTTTAATTTGCTAAAAAAAAAAAAAACCATCAAAATGTCTGTTAAAACTACTTTATACGATTTCTTGTTATTTCCGTACCGCTAGAGAATAGAAACTCTCGACGGAACGTAAAGCATGTTTTTCGCGAGACACACCGACTCGTATATTATAATTTATGTGCACTTTGAACAACTATATTGGGTAGTATAGTAGAAGTGAATAAAAAGAGCGCGTGAAAATTCGCCGCGAAGAAAAACATCTTTTACATCTTATTGTCATACGAGCAAAACGACAGTGATTATTCAAGTTTGGTTTTTTTTTCATTGTAATTGCCAACATATAGTATAATATATTATGTATATGTTTTATGAATTATACACTTTAGTACGCGTATATACAATATGTGCGTACCTATACTATACAGTTTCGTATGGAATTTCTTTCTCGTACAACGTGCAAATCGTATTCTCGCACGATATCACGTGTCTCTATCTTAAAATATGCCGTACATTTCGCGCAGAAACTGCACGTTATTTTGCGGTTTACGTCTAAAACCTCTAACTCCGATGCGTTTACTGTGAAGCGTTGACCCGAATACACTACTATATATAATATAATATATAGGCGGCTCCGTGGTCCGGAAATTGTGTACGGACAGACGGACGGGCAATTTCCTGTTTGTTCATTGAATCACTGCGAAGATGATGTATCTGAAGATGTTATGCGAAAAAATGGAAAAATGTTTATGTTTTATTATATACGTATATATAAGATATGTCTACGCAAAAAGAACTCTTATTCTCGGAGAAAGACCAAAAGAAAAGAAGAAAGAAAAAAATTTTCTATTTTCTCTCTTCGCTTACCGTTTTTTCGTTTTATAATAGTATAAAACAAAATCAATACGGTACGAAGCAAAAACAGTCGGATGTATAATATATTTATAAACTTCAAAGTGAATATGAAAAATCATAATTTTTTTATTTTCTACTTAAGTCATTTGAAGTCGCGCATAGCAGGTACGGGTACTACAACCGGTAACCAGCGTACGAATTGATTAACATAACAGGTGAATTCACTTAAAGCATAACTTTAAGTATAAATAAATGTAAAAAAAAACAAAAACACGCATATATATATATATAATGTATAATACGTACATTTGAATGTATATATTAAACCGTGTTCGCAGTTTTGTATGCAAAGCAGTTGGGTGTATATAGTATAATATCAAATAATCCGATGTAGAGTACCCACAATAAGTTTCGAAAGTATCAAAGTCGAATAAATATATAATAATAAATAAATTAACATAAAATATAAATTAGCCGCATGCGATGATGTAAGTTTCATGCGCACAGTTTGTAAATTGAATATATGGATATATTTATTATGTACATACAGATGGTAGTAGGTACCTAGTAATTTGTTTTTGAAATTTCTCTATAATTATTTTATACGAATATAGTTTTAAACGAAGTACAAAAGCGATAAACCGACAACGCAACATTTAAATAAAACGATTTCGGTCATTTATTCGCGTAGCGGTTCAGAAGACCAACGACTCTTCGTATACAGTTTTCATCGGTCGTTGTTTATTTTAATAATTATCTACACGCGTTACAGTTAAACACCGTTTACGAAACGTTTCGGTTTATACTGTACACTGAAATACTGCAATTGAAAGCAAATTTTGAAAATCGTGTATTACTTTATTTGAAATTTATGGAAATTATCGAGGTTGTTTTCTCTACGCAATACGCAGGGAGTCCCGCTAAGATATACCTATTGTAATATCTCCGGAGATAGTAAAGATAATCGAATTCCGTTTTTTCCCTTCGTATTGCTCACACGGATAGCGACTGCACATATTTATATGTCAATTAATTTTTTTATTTTGGTAAACAACTTAAAAAAAAAATTGTTTTATTTAATTAGTTTTGAAAAGTGAGAAGATAATAGTTTTATACAATTTTTGATGATTCGATTTTTGACGTTTTTTTATTTTCAGTAAATTTGCGATTTTTAATAATAATGTAGTTCAGAAAAAATAGTGTACATTCAATCGGCCATAAAAATAATAGTCGATTACCGGATGTGTTGACTGTCTGCTACGTAATTATATGTATTGTTCTCTGAACTTTAAAAAAATATTAAAAATTACGAATTTATCGAAAAGTTTAAACGTTAAAATTATCAGTAGAATAAACTCAATATAATTACGATCATAAAATTTAAAACAAAAAATTGATACTTGGGACGGGTGTGTCATTATTGTAGGTGGGGAGTTGGAAAGGTAGGATACATAAAGTTATTTAATTTAGATCTGTTAGCAACGATAAACCAATGAATCTGAATGGATTTCGGCTATACGTGGCCGTAATATTTACGATTTTTTTTTTAAAATTTTACATCGCACTCATTTTGTTATTATCCGTTTTTTACTATTAAGTACGACTTATGATGATCCTCTTGTCGAATTTCAAAGCATTTATGTTTAGTCCAATAGTTGTATTCTATAGAATATGACGAGTAGGTAACGTTGACCAACCTACTGTGTTCTTTTATTAGAGCAATATTTCTGTAGAAACATCGGCGCACAAATTTACAATAATGAAATTGTACGCCGTAAATTTGTTCGTTTTCCATTTTTGGTCTTTTCCCGGTTTTTTCCGATTATTATGAAATACTATTGAAAAATTAAAAAGATGACCAACTAGATAAAATTTCTTTTCAGAAAAGGTGGCCACAGTTGATACATTAGAGCAAGATTTCTGGTAGGAAAGTTTCTCACACACAAACAAAAAAAAAAAAAAAATAATTAAAAGAAAACACATAGTAAAAAGTTATTGTTTTAAGGTTTTTACCAAAATATAAAAATTAACTTAAATATAAATAACTATTTGTAGTCTTTATTCCGGTGAGTAATATAAAATAACAGAATTTAATTATCTTTATTATCTCAGGCGATACTGTAATGAGTATATATTCATGAGTCTTAAATAAACAGGCATGTCAGAAAAATACGTATTTTCCTTATTACCGAAAGAAACAGCATGTCCACGCCTCTACCACCCATCCATCTTACCGTGTCCGGTCCATATAATCATCTCAGCCTGTTGTTCTGATTCCCGATAAAAAAAACATAGACCAATTTTATTCAAACCATTTATTTTCCCGTAGATTTATCGTTTATTCCATGTTGAACCTCGATCACAATACATAAAACTAGAGTATAAAATTAAATTTGTTTTCAACGTTCAAATCCGTCATTGTCACCCTTTGGCTGGTTTTTGAGTTTTTTTTTTTTCAACACGACCACACGACTTGACAACTTTAACCGGAATCAACTTATAGAATCGGTTTTAGATTTTGTTCGTAATTGTTTGTCGTCGCATTCGGGATTTAAATTAAATTACCCTATATTGTTACCCTATCGTTGTTATCCCATTGTGTTGTCCAACTTTAGTAACATAATATTTAAAACTTCGGATTAATATTTTTCGTGATACGGGCTAAGTCGTTACATAATTAATAATAACCTTAACGCCCGTTGCAATAGTATTATAGAGACAACAGAAAGTCTATAGTATCAAATCGCTTTTAAAGTACAATCGCAACGGTCGTACGTATAGTAACGGCACAACGATCGACAATAATGTCGCCGGTATTCATTAAATTAATTCGATGACAATTTAATATTCGGTAATGTTATTTTTGAGGAGAATAAACTCGGCTGTCGACTCGGACGCGAATGAGGACGCGTGTACCCGTAGAATAGTTTTCGGTTATTCGTTTACCGCTCGGCACTGTGCGGCTATATTGTACCAATACCTCGGTATATTATACTATTATCTATTACATCGGTTACCAAAGCGGATAATCAGTATGGAATTCGGAGGGGTAGGGCACGTATTATTATTAGCTGTTATTAATTTTATCGCCATGATTCATTGTCGAATAACCCCGCGGTTTTATATGAGTTAATGCGGTAAGTACCGGCTTGTTAGATAAATACTACAAACCGTCTCGTAAAAACTAAACTGACTGCAATTTTCGGAGTTTTTTCGCACAAACCCACGGCCTAGACAGGTGTGTTCACTTGGTAACGACGGTTTTTTTAAAAGTTCTCGTCGCGATGATTTATCGCGTTGCTCTATAGGTACCTTCCCGATTTCCCACTCGTAAGAGCGGCCCACCCGCGGCGCGCACGGTGAAGTATATCGGGCTTTTGTTTTCCGCGAGGAAATTAAAATCGTACATGATAAGAAAAACTTTTTAGCGCGAACACGCAGTTGGAAATAATTAGTAATATTTCGCGGGTAGATTTCAAAATATAATTTACAATACACACCGGAAACGATAATAATATATCTGTAAAGTTCAGTGTTACAGTTAAAGGGGTAAATACTGATCGAAATCACGGTTAATTATTATTAAGTACTTTTTATAATATACATGTATAATGTGTATGTATTTTACACTTTGAATGTGTAAATCGTTACAAAATGACGTATTTAAATGTGTGCGTTTTACTTTTTAATATTATTTATTTAAATATCTACTTTGCTTTTGTAATTAAACTATTGTCGTAGTGTTAAAAATAAAATTGTACAGTAAACATTTTTGAATAATGAATCTTGAAAGTTTTCTCAATAGTACAAAACCGTATTGTTCTTTTCAATTTATTTAAAATACATCACATCGAAAACAAACTGCGGAGAAATTAAAATCGTAATTTTTTAACTTTAATAAAATCGCGCGTTATAATAAGTTCTTTTTGTTCTAATCAGAATATTATTATATAACATTCAATGACAAATTATTTTGTACCGAAAAAAAAAAATCCGAATTCGTATTATTAGTATTTTATCTATTTTGTGTTATCTATAACGTTGAAAAAGAACAAATTTAAAACTTAGTTTATCGTTTATAAAATATGTTATAAGATATAGAGAGGGTGACGAAGAAGAAGAAAAAATGCAGAGCTAGGGGCCTTATTTCAAAGTTTAACGAATGCGATGGGCATAGTAAACGTAATACGGTGGAGAAGATTGCAATTGGTGAGCAATGCTTGTAGGAATTCAGAATGGACTAATAATAAAAGTGACGACGGAATAGAGTATAACTTCTAAGGGGGAGGTTAAGAATGAGATGGGAGGATGTAAAAAGTACGAAAAAAAAAAATACGAGAAATTACTTGGCGGAGGTTCAAACTGGTCATTTAGAGAGAAAATCAATAAATAGTGATGCGTATAGAGAATTGAGCGTGTGAGATATGGAATGATCTTTAAAGACCTAGACACTGAAAAATAGGGATATAATATTCACATAGAACTTACTAGCTAACTTGGTGCGAGAATATTAATTATGCAATTTAAAATTTTTTAATTAAAATTGTAGCTTTCATCGTCGTAACGAACAAAGTAACCTGATGATTCATTGTATATATTAAAATTTTAAATAAGGATAATACCATAGCGTTGTTATGCAATTTAATATAGAAGTGATAAATTGATAACCCTTTCTAAACAATTAACATTTCACCTGTTAACTATATCGTCAACTATTTTCAATTAAACTTAACCGAGTTAATATTATTCATAAACTTGCCCGTCCTTGAATATTTATATGCAATTGTACACGCTCTCGTGTATATTTATATTTAGATGGAACAAAACGATAGAATAATTGTTATTTAGATTTTAGACGACAATGATAAAAAACTGAAAAAGAAAAAAAAAGTGGGTAGCAAAATATTTTTATAATAACATACCGCGGTGGCATTTGACAATAATTATTTTACAATTCGATTTTATTTGTATTAATATTATTATTATTATTATTATTATTATGTAAGATTGGCCGTAAAATGTTGTTCATTGTAGTGTAAGTCGATATAATTTTATCGCTTGCGTCATCATCTTAAAAAAAAGTGCATGTTCATGACAGTTTCATTCTGCGTTCGTTCGAACCGTCGCCGTCAGAACTATTATACCTACCCACCCACCCACCTACCTAGCTACCTACCTATCGGACTATCTTTTATAGGCAGGTCAGCAACTTTAAAAAGATAAAAGTCCAATTATTTTAATCCTTTTACGGACGAAAGGTATAGAATACGTTTAATACTATACGAATCCGCGTACTTTTGTAAATAACAATAAAATATACTCGCGTGGAATAATTACACAAACGCGTTTCTTTCGATTATTTTATAATATTATATCGTCTACTAATCGATGTTAATATACCGCGGCGTACATTATATCAAAACAAATTATCGAAACAAAGTAAAAAAAAAAAAAAAAAAAATTACGTATGCAGTAAAATATTATAATATCATCATAGCGTAATCGTCTCGTATCGACAGTGTTATCTAATGTCATTCGTTCTAGACTGTGTAATATTCGTGTCTGCGAGCGTAAAGCGTTAAAATAATAATTATCTCCGATTTTGAAACCAAATCGCGGGTTATGTACGTAATCATTTTTCGTATTTGTTTTGTATCGTACAAACTGTACTCGATCGGTATGGGCATTCAAACATTAATCTCTACGCGCATTATAGAAGTCAAAACGTGTAGTCCGAGTTTATCCCGGTGGATTATTGAAGAGTGCCGTGCGCATAACAAATTCGAACCTATAATAGTAGATCCGTTTTTAAAACAAAACAAATGCCCAAAATAATTCGATTAGATTAAATTTTACACGGCCCAACGTACACAAATGGTGACGATTTTTTCAAACGATTTTATACGTCCGATTGGTTGATTACGATACATAGATCACATAATTATTGTTACGGTTTATTTTTAACGACAATCAAGTTAAATGTTAAATATTATTCCAAACCTAGTTTCGGAAATCGGAAAATAAAATTATTAATGGTAAGTATAATTTTTAGTTTTGTTAAAAAAAAATGTACCTTTGTATAGGTTTATTTTATTGAGAAACTCGGAAATGTATATTTAAATGTGGGTTGGATATTCGTTTAAATCAAAAAGAACGTATTTCACGACTCGCGTGCTGAAAGAGCGATGACTTTTCTAATAATCACACGGGGAGTTAAAAAAAACAAAACAAGAATCCCCGTTTAAAAAGGTTTTGGCGTTTTATTTTCAGTGTTATTTTTATTATTATTATTTGTCAGCACAAGCCTGCGCTGAGTTTGTAGATTTAGTAATCTTCGCGGGCGGAGATATAGTTTCGGTTGACTTTGTCCAGGTGAAAAGTTTTTATTATTTTGCGGCCCTTAGGGGGCTGCGCGGAGATTTACCGGACGACCTAGGGTCTTAAACGCCACTCGAATTGATATTGCGTTTTAATAAATCCGCGTGGTAGTGTGTATGCGGCCCAAATGAAGCCAAAACCCTTCGTGGGCGGTCGTCTACGACATAAGGGTGTTCGGGGAGGGGAAAAAAACGATTAACGTACTTACCTACCGTTTCTGGTGGGCGACTCCGTAAGGAAACGCCGTAGCAATTTTATAGAGGAAATATTTCACATTTGTTCAAAGTTGTTTACCGGCCGCACACGAAAATAATGCAGTTGTTGGCGGTATAGTGGTCGGTGACGAGACCGAATTACGAGGGTCTCGCCCATTTTTTTTTCTCGGCGTGACAAATCATTTTTTCGGCTGTACGGACTGCAAATATAATTGAATATGTAAATAAACTTTTTTTTTTTTTTTCTAATTTAGATTTCGATAAAAATGCCATACAGATATTACACTGAGTGGGTATTCTATTCACTTATACTATGATATCTGATATCAATTTTGCAGATCTCCAACAATATAATTATTTATACGATTATATATTATTTGATTCGGTGTGAGAAAGTTGGTCATGGTTCGGTGGCTATGGACTATAACGGTCTGATCTCTTTTTTCCGTTTTCCAAAAACGCATTTCGGCACTGTAAATTGCGTTTAAAAGTTTCGTTCGGCGGTTGTTTAAAGTGATTATTTTTTCCGTTTCCGCCCTACTGTTATATTGGTTCAATATAATGTCTTTGAAAATCGCGAACATCTGAAAAAACAGAAACGGGAAATTCAAGAAAGTGTTGTTGTATATGTTGACCGAATACACATCCACGACGGGCGGTTTTTTCTTTATTATTTTTTACATACCGAATTTTCTCTTGTTCATTTGAAGCACGCGAGCTAATTATGTCGGACTGATTATACATTGTGAATGTAAAATGAAATATCTACCCAATGCTCGAATTGATAAAATAAAAGAAGAGGGACTGTAAGACATAAACAAAAATTAGCGTCCCTTGCAATTATTAAACTCAACCCATTCCGCGGGGGGCTTAGTTCTCTACACCTCCCACACCAATTTTCAAACATAATTCAGTAATTCATAATTTCCGAAAACAAATACTATTTACTGCAAGCTAACGTTTGCTTACATAGTACCTACTATATTATTTATTTTAAATTCTAATACGACGATTACTACTATGATTCTATTTGGGTGATGTGTTTGTTATTTTTCTGTATGCGAACTTTTGCTCCAATTATTAACTTTAGAGGCGATGGTTCCCAGTAAAAATTGTTGTCTGGTTGATGCAATAAGGAAGTTATTTTTTGGTTTTTTTTTCATAGTATTCTTTATTATGAAGAAGCCTCTAGAAAAAACGCCGGGAAAACTTGTAACTGTTACATTTATTTACTGCTTCTGTTTTATTCTATTTTGTTTATTCAATGAAAAATAATCGTAAAGGTCGGAAATTCTACTGAATATATTTGTATAGGTACAGTCTCTTATACACAGCTCTTTTTAGACATGGTACCTTGTATCTTCCGCTGCGCCGTATGCGTGTTCCACCTGCAGTTTGATGTAATTATTTATTAAAACACTCACGCATTACGCGGGTAGGCGGGGTACACGGGGTTTATGCAGAGTAACTATTTGATCGCGAACCGGCAATTATCTACGAAAATTCCAAATTGTATAATCTAAACGTTCTAAACACTATTTTATACGGACACAGTCGGTAAAAAAATACAACATATTTTGTAATTTAAACATTACCTATATTTTATATGAGGGGGGGGGGAGAAGAATAAGGTTAAACATGACAATTTATTTGTACGCTGTTGTGTACAATATACGGAAATATATTACAACGGATATTTGTATACGAAATAGAGTTTGTGTGTGTGTGTGTGTGTGTATTTGATAATATTACAATATTATCATGTGAAAATATATTGTTATATGAATAACTTTTAAAACGAATTAACATGCACATTGCACATATATTACTACCTACGTTGTGTAACGAACTAGAATACATTTTTATTAATTTCCATTATGGGCTGTTGTAATTATTTTTAACGTTTTTAATTATTATTAAAAATAAATAAATCAATCATAATTTTAATTTAAATAAATAAAACTAAAGAAAACCAGGCGTACTTCAGATCATGTTGTAGGTGGTATGTTGGTAATTAAGTTTACCTATTAAAAGCGACAATAGATCATTGTAACTAAAAACCGATTTCGAGTGAATCTTGCAGGTGAACTGGTAGAGTTATTGGTCACGTTTATTTTTTTATTTTTTTTTTTTGACAAATTAATCAGACTGTAGACAAATGTGTTAATTAAACTACCGCCGTGTGTGCAAATCGGAATTTTACTAAACAAAAAAATATTTTTTGGGAGAAATTAGGTAGGTACTTACTTTTTTGATATTAACTTTACTTTATTTTACTTTAATCAGTTACTTTAATTTCTGAATGTCTTGCTATCTATTTAACGCGCGGTGTGTCGAAACCTCAAATATTCTAATTTAACGAATTAAAAGGAAAAAGTAACGATTTTCTGTAGAGATATACGCCATTAAGATTTATATTTTAGATAATATGATAATAGGGTAACAATAATGATTTTTTTTTATCAGTGCAACGAAAATACGCTGCTGTTGAAAAAAAATAAATAGTTATTCGAAAGAATTAGTACTTATATTAGTACTATATATATTTATATATATTTACATTTTCATTTAATTTCATTAATTTAGTTTAATTTTTGAACGGACTGGTTTTTGAGTTAAAGGCATTAACAAAAAATGACTTCTCACTTTATTTAATTTTTTCACCGAGCAACATCTATAACTCAACTGAACTGAAATTATGCAAATTTAAAAAAAAAACCGTCATTCAATTTAATTCTATTGGTTTTTATAACAATTTTGTTTAAATTTTATAAGTTTCGCATTTTGAGTACCACCTATCTATAATTGTTTGATGAAAATATCGAACTATTTGCCGTTGTATATTATGTAAATAATGTTACGCAATATTTTATTATTATTGTCAAAAAAATATAATAGGTTTTTTTTTTTTTTTTTTTTAAATTACATTGTCAGCGAATTGGAAAAGTTTTGTTTTGTATTTTTCGGAATTTAATAAAACCGGTATGTATTTGTCTACAAAGTACAGGGCGAATCACGGGGTTTCGGCGACATGGGAATTATGTACCGTGTGACCAATGGGTTTTTAAATTTTTTGTTTCCGTCTCTCTCCTACCAAAGTGTATTATGTAGTTTAAGCGAAATATTTTCGAGGCCATTATCACGGTCATTATAAATTATGATGATTTTTATGGTGGTGCAAAGTCCTGCGGGAAAGAACACCGAGACCGCAATTCTCTGGGGCACGTTACCGCGTATTAATAATCATAATATTATTATTATTATGTTTTCCGTGCTCCGCAGATATTAGTATTAATATTATTTTTGTTATACCCGTAACTGTATCGTCGGTTTATTTTTTTTAAATACATCTCGCGGTAATAATTTATTCTGGTACCTACCTGCCTACCTATCTAGCTACCCGTATTTATGCGACGAGTACTTCAGCTATAAAAAAATACGAGCGTTACGGTTAATGTTTGAACTGTTATTTTATAAAAATTTTCGTGTCGTCGAGAATTGGTATACCTACCTATCTTATTTATATTTGATGCTGAATTCAGATACAAAGAAGTACTTCACGGGAGGCGATGGCGTGTCCCTGCAATATGGATTTTCCCCAATCTCTACTCAGAAAAATGTGTCTTTTAATTCGAATGCGGATGTTAAATACAATTTTTCAATAGTATAAATCGATATTACAATTGATTGTTTACCGGTAAAATTTGAAACAAACGATTTAATTTTAATATTTGATTTAAAAAAATTTCTATTATAGATTTTGAAAGTAGCGAGGGATTATTATTGATAGTGTTGTAATTTGTGCTTTTTCTCTGTCTGTGTTTGTGAACAACTTTTTTTTACTAGAAATCTAGTTGGTTGGAAAGTAATGTTTTGATTTTCCTTGTAGTTTTCACAAGAATTGGGGGAAATAACCCTATAGGAAAAACGGACAAGTTTATAGTAATACAAGGTGCATTATTCTTGACTTTGATGGAATTTATTTTTCAACCGAAAATTTTGCACCAAATTTCAAGAATAGAATCTTTAATGGAAGAAACAGTTGTTTTGTTGGTCATTTTTTGATTTTTCTCGTGTTTTTTTTTTAATAATTGAGAACAACTTGTAAGAAACGTTAGAAAAACATGAAGGCCTACGGATGTAACAGTATTTTTGATTTTGTTTTCGTCGTACTCGTAATTCGGTTAAAAGAGTACTTCAAAGTGTTTTGGTGATTTTTGAGCTATGTATTTATAAGCATTTGACATTTACGAGTTTTTTTTTTTTTTTATTATTATTTGGATAAAATCGTTTTGGCCGAGTTGAAGATTTACTAGAAGTTTATCGTAAGTTGTATTCAGTGGTTCAAAAAAAAAAAAAAGAAAAAATTTAAGCGTTGTAATGTAGTTGTTGTTTTGTTTTATACGTGTTTTAATTTCAAATTTCGACAAAAACCGTAAATTGATCATTTATAATTACCAATTTGCTAATACATTACTATTTCGTGGACCTACCTATTTATTATATCTACCTATACGTTCTGACGGTCACGTTATTTGCGCACTAAATCATTCTACCATAACACTGTACGTATAGTGTTCAAATTATTGACATTTTTGTTCGGTTAAAATATTGCGATTAAAAGTTTTAAAGTTACATTGTAGAATTATGACTAAACTTCGCAATCGGATGGGCTGAGACACTCTAGAATATTACATGAATATTAGTATTGAAGGCGAAAACATCCTTCTCAAGAGTTTGTCGAAGAAGTACCTAATCGATTTGTACACAACAAAAAAAAACTCGTCTTGTACGATGTACATACATATATATAAAAAAAACCATTGACTACATTCGTGTTAAATATTAATATATTTTTATTTTATTTCCATACGTTTTGAATGCAACTACATCAACTACATTATAATAATATCTAGTAACAAACTATTACTATTTATGGTGCACGTACTTACCTAAACGAATGACTGTTATAATATAGGAATATTGTTTTATCTCCCATTGAGAAAAAAAAAATTCTGAATTCATCACTGTAAATATTACGTGTTAAAAAACGCACAGTAGGTACCAAATTATTTGACAAAAGAGTCGATGGTAATAGGCCACCGGTGTTAGGTGATACGAAAGTATTCAGAACGGCAGGATTTATTATAGTAGTGTTAAGTTTGTGCCCCGAACGGAATTCGGTAAAATATTATTTTTCTATTAAATAAAAACTGTTAATAACTCGTTTAACTGCCAAGTTATGTACAGTTAATAAAACATCCTATACTAACCGAATAACATTATTAAAAAACGTACATTTTACAAATCAAAATTTTCCGGATACCAATTAGATACGATATGCCACAAGAAAGCTCCTGTTAATCTTATAAATACATATAGTATGTGTGTAGTTTTCAATTGTGGTGAGAACAGACGGTTATAGTTAAAGAGAGGAGGGCGAAATCAGTTACATTTTAAAAATCCCCGCGCCTCAAAAAAGTGCGAGCGCCAAGCCGTCCGACCGAAATTAAGTTGAGTATGTTGTTTTAATACCGTCCGTGCATTATCAGTGCCATTACAAACCTCAAACAAACATATATTTAAGTTTTTATTGGCTTACGTTTTTTTTATTTTACTTAGGTAAAAATCTAACCTAACCCAAGCGGAGGACGGTCCATCTATTCCCTCATAATATCGTTCTTCTAGCCGTAATAGTCCTAAATAACACGACTGGCAGACACGGGTATTATTCTGGGATAAAGTATTTTGAATATTATTTTAAAAATACATTTTTCGGAATTATTCAAAATTGTATACCGAACGGTTTTAGAAAGCGTTTTATGTCTAAAATATAAAAATAAATACTTTGCTAAAAAAAAAAAACATTGACCTCATCAATGTTAAATTTGAAATCAATTTCGTGAAACAGTCTAAGTGTCCGGGTGTTATTGCATACGTGTTATCAGATTTGTTAGTTGATCTCGATTAGTATAGGTATTTTCTTCGGCACTATAAATCGGCGTCGATAAACGAATCTCCGCGTTTAAACCAACGTGCCGCGAACGGTGAAAAATCAACAGATAGCCGCGGATCGATAAAACGTTTTTTCCCTAACCGTGAACCACAACCTGCCGCGTTGCACAACCGTGTCTCGGTAACGTCTAAATTACCTAATACTTTGCAGGCTGCGCGGTATACCGGCGTGTGCATATTGAGTGTATAAATAATACGCGGACAAAAGAAACGCCCTGTACTATTCATTTTTTTTTTTTTTTTTTTTTT
>CABPRJ010001907.1:409131-481414 GCA_902439185.1 Cinara cedri | reverse complement strand
GGGGGGGGGGGGGCGGTACCTTGCACACTTACCCCGGCCGCGTCGTGGGCACAGGAGGTTAGGCACCGCGTACGTATAAAGTTATTTTAAAGGATCGAGTTCTCGGGATGTTTATACGGAGTACGAAAATTCCGTTGTCGTCACCGCCGACGACTATAATACTTATATGCGCGTGTATTATGTTCGCGTTTCCGAAAAAATCTCTTTGACGTGTGCGCTGGAAGCCCCCGCCGCCGCCGTAATGCTTTTATAAACGCTTCGTTTGACGCGTTTTCTTTTTCGATTTTTTTTTTCTCGCCGCAAAAACCGAGTCTCTCGAACCGCGCGTCTCTTCCGCGGAATATTATGCGCGCGAGGGGGTAGGGGCTACGGGGTAACACGTTTCCCTCGTCGTCGTTCCCTTTCGTAAATAATTCAGTTACTCCGCTCGCCCCGAGCTCTTCGCGGCGGCTGTGACGGCAGGACCCCGCAGATAAGAAAAACCGACGGAATATTATATCATCCCGCCCGCACACGCGCACCTCGTTCCGTTCACCTTCTCTACACGATACTCGGCGCGCGTATATAATACCGTCGTACACTCTATACTACGGTATCGGTATGCGCTCGCGTGCGCGCGCGTATTTTTTCGCTTCTTCTGTCCGTATACCAAAGGTGAAATATCCAAGATAAACAGGTCTGTGACGAGAGACAGAGAGAGAGAGAGAGAGAGAGAGAGAGAGAGAGAGAGAGAAACGCGATAGGGATAAAAAAAAATAAAAAAAAATAATAATAATACGTATATATTATATTATAAAATATCTTTTGGCGTTTTTCCATTACATTTCGTCCGAACTGCAACACGCACGCTTTTCTCGCCGCCGTCGCACTGTACAGATAAGTTTTTATTATTTAGATATTTATTTATTATTATCATCATTAATTTTTTTTTTAAATTTTTTTTTTTATATTCGTAGCGGCTATATAATACGCATACGTAATATTTTACTGTTTACTACACATATTATTATTATTATTATTATTATTATTATTATTACACTGTGACTTGTCATGACGACGACGACGACGGTCCGCCGCCGCCTCGCGTCTATTCCGAGCCGCCCGGCGCGTCAAGTCCGCTCGTCGTTATCCGCCCACGCGCGTGTGTTACACACGCTCGTTCAACGCCGTCACACATATTTCACGTGTATTTTATATGCTATTATAAAACGGTGTACAGGACGAAAAACCGTTCGAACCCGAATCCATATTTCGGCTTGAAATGTAGCGGTTTGGGTTACGCGTTCGATTAGGCAGTCCGTTTTAGACGTATCGGTTTTGTTGTTTAACCATGATAATTACTATCGATACGGGTCTGTAGGGTTCTTGAATGTATACGCGAGGGGGAGGGGAAAGGAAAGACGGACATAGATGCTTCGCAAGACGGGCGGACTGCTGTTGTAGGTGAGGAGTCGGAGAGGTATAGGATATAGAGCGGAATTTCATTTGTATCGTCTGTTATATACGCAACGATAAACCGTGGCTAACAAAAAAACCGATTGGGAGCGAGGTTTCTTTTACACAAGTGCGTAAATTGTCCAGTTTTCCCTACGTTTTTCCCGATTGTTATGAAAACCGTCAGGAAAATCGAAAAATTACCTCCCTGAAGTATACCATCCAAATAAAAATTTTCTTTCAAAAAATTATTGCACTTAAGAAAATCAAAGCGAGATTTCGAGTAGAAAAGTTGTTTACAGGTATAAACAAACATCGTCGTAAAACCGAAACATTCCTCCCTACGCTCCGAATCTAAAAGCGGTCATATTATATTGACGGACGTGAACGGTGCTATTCAGTGTTTATTATGATCAACAAGATACAGCATATTATCCTCGGGTTTCCACAAGCGAGAATTCGGCATTCCCGCAAGATGACGGTACCGATGGAAATAATTAATGCGTTTAATTTGTTGTATTGATACAAATATTATAATAGGTTTTGATTAGTTATGTTCTTGACCTAACGGTTTTATTCGGATTTGTGTTTGTTTCGGTTTTTGGATATTATGACTGTTGTTTTGGGCCATATGGGGATACGTTCCCTTCGGATTCAACGCCACGCGAAAAATAAAAGCTGGGCGAGTTTTGGCGGTTAAAAGCGATCGGATTTTTCCGTACATTCTAGACCGGTAAGCCAGAGTAAAAATAATAACATATATTTCCGGTAGTCCGATTTCTGTTTGTAAAACCCATTTGACTTCGTATTCGTACACTCGTTCTCTACGTATTGCCGAGGAACGCATTGGTTTAACTATGTTGTGTGTTTTTAGATTCTGAGCGGAACCACGAATGTATTGTATAATATTTTTTCTGTCCGTTAACAATTTTTCCACCAGACATTTCGATCCGAATAATAAACGACAAGATACATTTTTAGTAACTTTTCGGGACACAGTCAGCGCAATGAGCACGTCGTTTTTTTGATTTTTCGTGTAGTTTTAATAACAATCGGGAAAAGTCGGAAAAAAATTCGTTTAGAAAAAACGGACAAATTTACGGTAGTAAAAATTGCCGTACACAAATATTGTTATATCTTTTACTCACTAACCAAGTCAAGTTTAGAATGTTGATTTGAACATTTCCTTATTAATTTTATTTTATTTTGCACCCGTTGTTTCTGTTATTAGTGAAAACGATTTAACCTAGAGAGTTGACGGTTTTTCGGGAATAAGTGCGATCGATATTATACACATAATGTAGAGTTATGATTTATTCAGGGCATATCAAATTATATAATTGATACTCCATATAAATTATTGAGTGAAACAAAATAAAAATAAATAAAAAAATGTAAACTATACTTCCATATTATAATGTATATTTTATTGTTGTAATAAAATCAAAATGAATTTGAAATTTTTTTCGACTTGCTGTAATTCAAAATTAGCTCGTTATTTATTAATTGAATTCGAAAAAATAATACTACAAAATTATCTTTGAACTTTTTAACCCGTAAATGCTGGTTTTAAAAAAAAATCCACGGTATTTCATATTATATGATGATTATCCCTCAAAGGCGGTTTGTCTTTGAAAATTAAAATACTTAACTCCATTAAGTTATATAAGTTTAGTTAAACAAAACACCTATGTGGTTAAAAGTTAACAAAACAAAATATATTTAACTCATAAAGTAAAAAAAACAAACGAAATTTAATTAAATTTTTTTTTTTTGTTGCTTAAGAAATAATTCAATAACAGTTCCACAATCGATTAAACGAAAAACAAAACGGACTCAATCTAATTCGTCTTTAACTCGCGGTTAAATTGACTGCATGAACTTTTTGAACTTACTGTAAATGGTTGTGTTTAAATATATATACAAAAAACTAAACTAGTTAATGAGTTAACGACGAAAATAATTAATTAGCCAAGGAAATACACTTTTTAATTTAACTTTAACTTTTTAACTACTTTTTTCTTTTTTGTTAACGGTCGGTGTCTTACGATTTCCAAATAATCTAAAGAAAACTATCACCGCGGAATTGATCGTATACAATTCTGATGCAATAAAATTTAATATTCGACATTGTTTTCACCTTGGCTTTTGTCATTGGCGCGATGTTTTAGTCATGCCGGCACATAATTTCCGGGTGGAATTTTCATATCTTCGCTTTTATTTTTAAGTTCACCGTGAATGTTTTTCGTAAAATTTTCAAAATACATTTCCAGATAAAATCTGTGTCTACGGGCAAAACTATGATCACCCTGTATATTTGTATATTATGTTTTCGCGGTGATATGAGCGTATTATTTTAATGACGGGGAAAAATGTATAGACAATCCAAAAACCCTTTCTTCCCCCCCCCCTCTCTAACTCTACGCACGCACTATTAACGGACCGCGTCTTTATTGGATTTTTCTTGTCGTTTATGGCGCGCTTGACACTAAATTCAAAAACACGCTTCTAAAAGATTTATTCGTTTAGCTGTTCTTTTTGTATACAGTATAAATATATTTTGCACGGTATTATTTCCGTCGTTATTTTTCAAAAGACCATCGTCATATCATAGTAAACATTCTGAGAGGAATAATAAATAATCTGTAATAAATTTCATTATTTTAAAATAAATTGTGTTAAATATTAAAAATACATACAGACATACTTCGCACGATGGGTAGGTGAAAAATGGGGAAGGTAGAAGGAAAATTGATCGTATATCCGTATGCAACGGTTAATCATTGCTAACGAAAAACGATTCTGAGCGGAGTTCGGTTATTTATATTTTGAAAGGCAGTAATATTTACTATTTGAAAACCATACGTTTCGTACATTTCCCGATTTTTCTCATTTATTATGAGAACTAGGTTTCGGTGACCGGTAAAAAATCGTTTAGTAAAACAAATCTCGACCAAAAAAACCTATCTCTCTAGTAGAAATATCTTAAACAAAATGTTTCCAAGATTAAAATTAATATTTTTTTCTTATCGGTAGTCAAGTTTTTTTATTCGAAAATATAAATGTTAATACTTTACATTACTTATAGCGAGAATTGAGTATATGTGAAATTAAATTTTAATATTGTTATTAGTTTATTGTATGTTATATTGACCTTTGGGATTATTGGGATAAACAATCATACATACATATATTAATATTTATACTATTCAATAGAAAAATTGACAAAAAATGGAAAAAATGATATTCATATTTATCAGATATTTTACTTTTCAAAGATATTTCCGTTGAAGATGTTTTTTTATGGGAGAAATATTATACCGGTGATATTTTGACCGGGAAATTGATGAACTTGAACTGATGTGGCGCAATGTTAGACGACTGAAGTGAACGGTCGCGGTTATCAAGAGGTCCGGTAATACCTATATTTACACTTTAAACAATTTAACTGACCGTCATTGAACTGCTTGCTTGCACTTGGACTCCCTCGGTTTTACACATAAGAAAAGTAAAAAACCCGCTGTCGTTATCTGATCGAACAACGCTCCGCTTTGAATCGTTTTTCGTTTGCGATTCGACCGAATACGATCCCGTACAACCATACCGCGACATCCCACAGCCCCCCGTAACAGTATAGTGTTCACCTATCCACGGCAGAAATTACATTCGGGTTTTTCGTTTATTTCAGCATTTTCACTCGGGAAATTTCCCCTTTATACCCGTCGCATGTAGCGATTAACGATAAAATAAAATATTGTCCCGTAAAGGATTATTTTCCAGCGGCGGCTACAGGTATTATTATAAATAATAATAATAATAATAATAATAACAATAATATATACACATTTCGTATACCTACCGTTTCAACCTAACCGAACGCAATATATTTTATAATACAATAATTTGTTTTCCTCCGCCGCCTCCGGAGCAGTGCAGTAAACGACTGCGCGATTATCCGTTTAAAATAGTATTGCGCACGCCATATATTTCGCATAGCGTGTTAATAAACGAACGTGGAGGGTTTTATTGTTATTATTTCATTTTTTTTTTTTATTATTTTTTTTTTTTTTATTTTTTTTATCGTCGAGTAACATATAAAAGGGATCGTACGGATAATAATATTATTGTATGTGTTGGTGGGTTTTCTGCAGTGTTTACAATCGATGACTGCCGTAATCGAATTCGACGTTGTTTTCCGGTTGAAAATCACTACACGGCGATTGTTCGATTACGAACCTGCGATTATCTCTACAATATGCACGACGATGTTGAGCGATTTCGATTTCGTTTATTTTCGGAAACTATCGCAGAATCGTTTAAATGTTCTTATACACGATACGTTTTCAAAAATGTCACCCTTATTTATTCCCGATAATTCCACAAACACATTATATTAACTATTGGTTTTCGAACAGTGACCCATTATGTTATTTTAAAAACTCGACAATTTCACTCGTACTAAGATCATCAATATATTAAGGTTATGTATATGTTGTACGGAAAATGTTTAGACAAATATTATCTTTCCGGACGCGTGGTTTAGGAACATGGGGTGTTATCAGGGTGTCGTCCTAAGGATTTCTTCGGATCAGAGCGAAATTTTAAATATTTTCATATTTTATTATGTACCTATAATAATTCGTATTTTTTTCGAGGACCCAAATCTAAGTATAATTGACGAGGCTCGGGGGTTGGGCCCTACCCGCTCCTCTGAGGACTACCCTGGTTGTTGTATCATACGGAAAAATAATTAAATCAATACCTTATTCTTCTTCTTCTTCTTTTTTTATAGCCAATTGGTCTCTCAGTACCATCCCATTTCACACCTATTTCTCCGTCCTGCTGTTCCTGCATTTTGAATGCTCTTTTCTTCCGATCCGTGACTCCACCCGGTGATCCCACATACTTTTTAACTGAATCTTCTCATCTTGTTTTGATACATAGTCAATCGGATTTGTTTAGGCCTTTACGGTAGATATGCGGAATAACGGTAAAATATCGGATTTATCGCGAACAATAATAATAACTGAAAAAATAAAAACCAAAATCAAATTTGGTCGCTGCTGTTGGCGATCGTAAAGAATCACTAGCTCAGTGAATGATACGTATTAAAATCCGACTTCGTTTATTTTTTGTTGATTCGTTTGGTCGAACGAAGAATGAGTGGTGGATGAAATGTAATACGTAAAGGTGCGTCAGAATTGTTATCATGTATATATATATATTTATATATATGTATAGTGTCTTTGGAAATACTCACTGCTATAGGCACTTAAACCTATATAAAATATATTATATACTTTACTTATATTACGAAATGGCGTATGGCGTGTTACAGTGCAGTATACATAAAAGTTTCCGTGCATCTAAAGCAAACTTCGAAAACTTGGACAGCTCATTTTCTTAATTATAATTGATTAATTATAACTTATTACGGTTGTTTCGAATACGCGCGCGTTCGCTAACAATCTATCGACGTCAACCGAGTCTGCGAACGGGGGGGGGGGATATATCATCCGTCCCGAGACATTTACCTTTTCAATATTCATAGCCGTACGTATGTCGCGTATTATTACCTAAATTATATTGTTAAAATATTAAAAAAAAAAAGAAGAAAATAATAAAAATCGTTAAAAAAGAAATCGCCTCGCCCGTCCCGTCACAACAAAATCGTTTCCCATCAATGTTTTCGCTAAACAATATTTCCGCGCGGTCGTGTAAAAAATACGATTTCGTCGAGTTCTGCTATGGGTGTACGGTGGTATTAATTATTGTTATTATTGTTCATCGAGATTATTAAAATATATATTTGCACATAGTTTACGCGCGGATCATTTTTTACTTGTTACCGCGGCAAACGTTATTTGAACGTGTATAATCTGTATACAGTTTGTTTTTCGAATTTTACGTCAATAATAACGTTAAACATAATTTGACATTCAATAATGGTTTTTATTACATCATGATAAAAAGTCCCAAGCACTTTTCAGGTAACCGCGATTAAGATGTTTATTTTAATTGTAGACAGCGATTTTGTGTGAAAACTTTACTTTCCGAATAATTCTTATATTTTAATATTTCAATATTCAACACATTGTACTCGTATATTATTGTGTTTTGTTCGTGTTAGAAATCTAATTTCGATATTTTTTTTTTGTTTTTTTTTTTTAGGTAAGTTGATATTGAGAAAAAAAACATTAAAAATTAAGTAATCTACTTGATTCTTCATTCGCCATCGGCTATCGGAAACAGTATGTATTTCAAAATTTTGTTACACAATATTATGTATTATATTAATTTCAATAGAAAAAAATAATTTATATTCGTGCGCACGGTGTATGGATCATACTCGATTAAATTACTTTTTAAAAGTGTTCATAACAAATATTCCGGTGTATACAAAATATAGTAAATAATATTTAGAATAATGTGTAGTAGAATGTTTTACAACTTTGTAATTTTGGAATAAACGTTTAAAAAAAAAAAAAAAAAAAAAAAACGGAAGGTTAAGTTCGGACAACCCTAGGGAACTATTGATATTACACGACAATAGGTAGCACGATTATGCGTTGTAAATTAACTGTTGAGCATTTCGAAAAAATATTTCAAATCGCGTATACCGGCGGGTGAAAAATTACGCGTCTTTCAAAATAATGCGCGGCGTACAAATCGGGACGTTTTTACCGACCGAGAAAAGCGTTTCCCGAGAAAAAAAAAACGCTCGCGTCCCGTAAAGTATTTAGAGGACGCTACGCATGCATTTGTTGTTTCCGTCTTATAAACTGACGGTATAGTTTAAACAATGTTTACGTAGACTACACAGAGCTCGCTTAATTTTTGTTTTGGAAACTCAAAAGAGAAAAATTCCGGAGGGCTAGACTTGGCGTTTTTTTTTTTCCATTTCCTCCTAATGTAACAGTCAATTTACCATTTATAAATAACGTTTTTTTATTCGCTAAAACTTTTGAAAAAAAAAAAAACAAATTTTTTTTAAAAATAAAACGCAACGTCTTACCTCCCCCCCCTGGAATATTGTTCTTTATTAGTTTCTTAATAGGCGTTTTTATTTTAAAACCAAAACTAAGAGAGTTCTGCGTAGTTTGCGGGAGCACATTTTTACTGGATCTTGTGTTTGTAAGACGGAAACAATAACGAATGCGTGTGTTCTTTTAAGTATTGAATACTTCGCTGGAAACCGGTAGTTTTCTAAAATATTCATAATGTGTTCGCGGTTATATTTAATACGCGATCCCCGGGTATCGGTACGCCCGGATTGATCTCGGCCGGCGTACAACACGACATCCTCGCGCTCGCGGGTAAAAATATTACGTACGCGCACGCGGGGACGAAATTATTATTTAGCGGACAAATGCGGGGGCCCGAGACGATAATAATAATAATAGTAAAAGACAACGGCGCACAAGAGTATAACTTCGCGCGTAACCGAGCATCAATAGAGTTTTACTAGCTCGTTTACGATATTATTCAAACCATCATGCCGGAAGTTTCTTGTAAATCGGTCACGTAATCTATATATGTATATATATATATGTACATAGGGACGAAGGGTTTATTTTTTTTCAATACTTTTTTTTTTTTTTTTTTTTTTTTTTACGTTGGTTCTGAATTACCGAGTCCGCGAGATTTCCTATACCTATACATATCTATATAATACGCGTATAAAAAAAATAATACATATCGCGCGTATAAGCCGATATCGCCTTATCGGGGCGCGGGGAGGGGCGAGATAGGTCGGTAACGGAAAAATATCCGTACCTACTTACCGGGGCTATACGTTTGTCCGATTTACCGCCGCTCTTCACGGACAGTTATCGTGTACATACATCCGTAATAATGGGGAGAACAAATGTACAGGTATACGCGTACTTGCTCGGTCTATTTCTCTCTCTCTCTCTCTCTCTCTCTCTCTGTATATATATTATGTATATAATACGAGCAATAATATAATGTACGAACGAGCTCCGCACGGTCGGCGACGACCGCAGCATCGTATACGGAGCGATTGCTTTTACTATCGCGAAACGCCGATCATCCGCGTAATAATATGCGCCCGGAGATTTCGAGTGAATTCGATTTCGAATCGTTATAATAGGTATACGGTTTAATCTCGACGGTTTTTCGCTAAAATGTTTTCGACGCGTTTTTGTTATTCAGATCCGTAAAGTGAACAACGGTTATTTGCCTGCAAATGTTTATACAGTGATGTCAGACACATCCGGATTCCAATATATGTCTAACATTGGTCGTTCAATATTATGGGTCATTATTTCCAAAAAGTTAGAAAATCCCACTCTACGAGCGAGCTTAAGTTCCCGGATTTATAAACGTATTTCAAACAGTAAACTATAGTTTTATATTATACACAGTTAAGCACTACTTTTATTATTACTTTATATTTTCAATATTGGCTATCATGAATGCATATTTAATTCTAATATTCAAATAAATAGCGATAATCAAATGACCGATTCATAATAGTAATGTTACGAACAATAAATATCACCTTGTCAATCAAATCGACAACCGTAACTATGTATTGGTTACTACGGACGGGCTGAACGGTAAATGCAATTTGTGTTTAGAAACCTAAAATCCAAAAACCCTACGTTTAATTTTTTTTATTGTAAAAACAACAAGATAATCAAAAGCAAAATAACTTAAATTACGCGTAAAATGAATTCAAATTTCATCTATAATATTAATAAAATTTAGTTAATAATAATTATTGTAACAATTCGTTTTTATCTTAACTTAGGTAATTGGTTAAATAATTAAACTTTTAACGTGTTATTTATCTTATTCATCGAGGTGCTCGCCTTGAATCACTAGGGTGATTCATTCAAGTGGGTACACTCGGAAAGTATTAACTTTTTTCGGAACTCGTTTTACGGAGTATTTAAAAAACGAGTAGCTGTACAATTTTAAATGTATGTTTTTTTTGTCGCCCGTAATTGTGTGGGCAAACGACTGTTTTAATTAATAATTAAATTGTCTATTTATCCGTTTATTTATGAAATTTTTAATATAGGCGGCCATTTGAAAATCAAAAATAGGGGTAGTGTTTTTATCACCGAATTAAGGGCGACATAAATATAATATAAATGTAAAGTAATCGTAGAGCTGCTTATTGTTTCTTAAATGTTCTAAAAAACTAATTCCGGAAAAAGGTTTCGAGATTTCCGATATAATGAGTGCATTCACTTAGATGGATCATCCATCCCGTGTATTTACTGTTTATGAACTACACAAAATACAATCGTCCGTTATCGACGCGTCTATACAGCGGTTGTGTGTGTGTGCGCGCGTGTGTGTGTAGGAGGTGGAGAGAGGAGGAAATCCGACGGATCGGATTTACTCGAAATCTTCGTCCAGATAAAAGAATCGCCCTGTATAGTTTTATTGTTGTTATTATTATTATATAACGTGTACGATGATATTTTGTTTGTGTGCGTGATACGTGTGCGTCCGTACGTAAAGGATCGGAGGCCGGTGAGCGGTTCCGTGACCGTTCGCGCGCGTATATAAGTTCGTCGCCGAAAGCCCAGCGACTCCAGGGGGGGGAGGGGCGGGCCGGGCTCGGCGTAGCGGCGGTTTATACGGGATTATGTAAAACGTATTTTCGCTCGCGTAGTTAAAACCCGTTCGATTTTATCGCGTGTACGGACTTCACTGTACCGCGACAATAAACGATACGTGTATTCGGTAATAACGAACGTAGGGGCACATACATAGGGGATGGTGTGGGGGAGGAGTGGGGGGGGGAGGGTAAATGTGCATATGATATTGCGCAGGTAGACATAGGTGTTTTGGAATACATAGCGGTCCAGTCGCGCCGGGGAGTATCGTTATAACCGCGGTACCCGCCGCGGGAGATTTATGGGAAATTCGTTTTTAGATTCCGAGCGCGTCGAGGATATTGTATCGGTTTTACCGTGACGTGTGTGTTTATTTTTTTGTTTTTTGTTTTCCGTCTCGTGTTAACAGCTTGGAAATTTCGTTCCGATCGGAAATCTGTAATATTACGAATCCGGTCGGGGTGTCGAGGAGGCGGTAATTTCTTGATTTTCCTTATAGTTTTCACAGTGTTTGGAAAAACCGTAAAAGTTTACGGCCATTAACTGTTTCGTTATTTTCGGTTTTGTTTTTTGTTGTTGTTAATCGGGTGAAAATAATCGTAGTGAGCCGAGAGTGAACACTTATATTAATAATTTCTAGACGGGTTTTTTGTACGTTTTGATGATTTTTTTTTTTTTTTTTTTACTATATTAGTATACACATTGTAAAGTTTGAATTATACGAGTATAAAATGTGCATATGAACAAGTGGAACTCGCCTATTTCCGATTTATTCTTCAATACATCAACACTCTTAGTTTGATTCGTCATTGAGGTCATCATAAGTGCGTGTCTCATATTATTAATATATTTTCAAAATTTCCTATCGTGTTATCTTGTCCTGGATCCGCTCGTGGATTAGGGGAGGGGATAATCCATTACGTCTGTCCCCGTCTCTTGGTTACGCGGGGGAAAAATCGGATTTTCGCATTATGCGTGATATATTTTAAGCAACTTTTTTGGGATTTTAGACGATTTTTCTCGTAATGCATTAAATATACAATATATATATAACTGTATTTATATTTATATGCATATGCCTTTTGATGATTTGTTTAATATCATTATAACACAATCAGACGTCCCAACAGTAATGAACAAACTAAAAGATGAAACTGCTGCTGGTTTTGATGAAACACCTACTAAAATACATAAAATAATTGCACCATATAATATAGTCAAACCTTTAACCTAAACCTCTAATCAAAAATGGAGATAAAACTACTATTAACAATTACAGACCAATCTCTATGCTGAGTAAATTTTCCAAAATATTTGAGAAAATTATTAAAAGTAGACTTATGGCATTTCTAGAAAATAATAAACTTCATTCTCAAAATCAATTTGATTTTAGATCAGATATAGGCACGGAAGAAACTCTTTACTGTCCAACCAAATTTATTACTCAGTCTCTTGTTAATGGAAAAAAATCACTGGCGATTTTTTTTTTGATTTGGAAAAGACCCTTGACACAGTAAATAACAGAGAGCTAATTTCTATTTCACCTCACTTTGGGGTAATAAATATTTGTTTAAAGTGGTTTGAAAATTATTTAACTAATCGAAGCCAATCCGTTAAAATTAATAATATCACTGGCAATGAACTTTCTTTGAACTGTGGAGTACCTTAGGAGGGTAGTGTTCTTGGACCACTTTTATTCATTTTGTACACTAACAATATATGTAACCTTGACATTAATGGTCAAATTGTAACCTACGCAGACGACACCTGTCTGCTCTTTTCGGGTGATACTTGGGTTGAAATGCGGGAAAAAGCGTCATATGGGACAAGGTAAGTTATTGAATAGCTAAATTTTAGGAAGTTAACTATTGATTTCAAATAAACAATGTTTATGCATAAGGATGACAAAAAAAATAAGATTATTGTAAAATTGTAGAGCTGTTTGTTTCTTAAATGTTCTAGAAAAACAGAATCCGAAAAAGTTAATACTTTCCGAGATAATGAGTGTACCCACTTAAATGAATCACCCGGTACATATGTATTAGACAAATAAGATTAGATCTCGTTTTTAAATTGCTCAACTGTATTGTCCAAATTTACTTGTCAAATTAAATTTCTCAGTTCGTAGCCGTACATTACTATACAGTCGAATACGCATAATTTTGTGTGTCATTTCAGTCCACGAACTATAGTTTAAACGCTCCTGTGATCAGATGCACGATTTTTGTATATGAGTTTAATGTTGATCCTTCTTTATGTGTAACTATTCATGTTGTTAATGCATATCTAAATGTTTAACTTTCGTAAACTATCAGTGTCATAACCTCATTGTACTAACTCGAGCATATATCTTGTTGTATACTTACAAATTGTACTGTAATTGGGCTACTGAAACGTCTACTTAAATAATTAATAATAAATAGTAATAATATTATTACGTCTAGTTAAATATTATAACGCCGTCTAATAATAATACGTAACCGTAAGGACGAGGAGTGATCGCAGGGACTACCTGTGGCTACCCGGGGGAAACCTGCAAACAAAAAAAAAGAGAAAAAAACGGTACTACCCGAAAACGTATATAAATGCAAATAATATATTATTATACTAAACGGTGTTGGGGTTGCGGGGCATTAGACGGACAAAACTCGGTGACCGAAACGAAACGGGTCGTGGGATTTAGGCCGTATTATTTATTTAGTCTCGTCCGATTCGCACACTATTATACATTGTAATCGCGCTGTTGCTCAAAACGCTTTTAACGAAATATATACAGGGTGTAGTGTTTTTGGTTTATTCGTACAAACTTTGAATACGACGGTCTCGTGGTGGCGAGCGGTATCCGAAATTCATTTCACGTTTCGCGAACGGGAAAGGGGTACTATTGTACTGCTATCTTATTTAATGGAAAAATAGTTTTTCCATGAGATTCGCCGTCCTTCAAAACCCCTACTTTATATCGCACAGGGATTTACAGACGCTTACGTAAATAAAATAAAGGGGGGAAAAAAATCGAAAAATTGAATGACATAGTTATTATCGAAATAGGGATTTTGAAGGACGACAAATCTCATGATTTATTAAATTTTTTATGTTAAATTTAATATTAAACGAGATAGCTGCCGTAAGTACTCTGCAAAGTCTCGCATTCGCAAAACGTAAAGTAGGTTTTCAATTCCATTCACCGACATAATATTATTGAGACCATTCTCAATGTTTGTACGGATAAATCTGAAGTGCATCGTATTTAAATATAGTGTAACGTTGAACTTTTCACGAAATGGATATCCGATAACTTCGATCATAACGTGTAATACATTTTTAGGTTCGTACACAATAACCGGAATAGACTTTAGTCTTATCAATTCCAGTGAAATGGCCTAAGGAAACCATTATTTTACATAAATTATAGGGCATAGATTTCCAATCGGGACTTTTTAATACATTTTCTCAAACTTTTATTTTCCATTTTATTATCGAAAAAATACATTAATCGTTCAGTCGTTCAACGATATTATTATTCCTAAAAGAAACACTGTTTATCAACCCCGTTGCAGAAATATCCTAATTTTTTACGAGGTGGCCCCCCGAAGATCCCGGTCCGTTTTTACATCGACCGTCGGACCGTTGGTCATGACGACGGTTATTTGTATTCCTCGGGTAAGCGTGTGTAAAAAAAAAAAAAAAAAAAAAAAAAAAAAAAGAAGGATTGCAGGCTGATTTATGTGGCGTGCGCGCCGTACACTTTCGTTCCTATCCGGTCGCCGACGTGCGTCACGAGTCCTTTGCTGCTGTATAGTCCGACAATTTATAAGCCTTTTTCTCCTCCCCTATCCCGTGCCCTCTTCGCCCGTCGAATGTTTCGTTATTTCGTTTTCCTATACACGAAGACGGCCCTACACCACTCACGCACGCATTCACAAAAACACACACGCGAACGCGTAGACACGTGACGGGAATGTGTAAAAAGAAAACAAATCCATAAATATAATATAAAAGTTCAATATTAAATCAATCGATACATATTATTATAATTTTTATTTCCATAACCGGTCCAATTGTAAATAGACAAATCATTTATAATTTACATTGTTAAAAATGAAAAATGTTAAAACCCGTAAAATGAGGCATTTAAAATAGAAAAACATAACAATAAAACGTATTATAATAAAACGCGACTAAAGGGTGCTATATTAAAATAAGAAAAAAGAAGTTTGATGGGTGTGTTGCGGGTTATAAGAACGAAGTTGGATGATAGGATATAAGAGTACAGAATAATTTAATTCATACGGTGCTGAGAAGAAACGAATCTGTGCAGAGTATTACGAGTCGTATTTTTCCCTAATTGTTATCAAAGCGACCCCAAAAATCGAAACAACTTTTACCAAAAACTATCGATTCGCCCGCTTTTTTTAGATAACTACGAGGCGAATCAAATAATAACCTCTCCAACGCACCGACTAGGTAAAAAATATGCTACAAGAAAGTTCCTTTGTTCGATTGGAGCGAGATAATAATAATAACAGCAGCAAGATTATTCCTGGTAGACAAATTGTTTACAGACACAAAATTAACACAATGTCATAATAACGTAACTAATACGCTCCTCGTTTTACTCGGAATCTATTTAAAAGCGTGTATTTGCCGCAAATTATTCGCAATTCTAATTGCTATTGTTATATTATTGTCGCTTAACGGGGAGTTGCCCTGGGGGTCGTGTCGTGTCGGGACGAGCCCACGGGGAGACTATTCTTCCAACCCTCTATACTCGCCCGATTCGTTTTTAGGTTGTATGTATGTACCTGTTTTACGGCCGTTATGCCGTTTTCCTATAATCTATAATATTATCTGACGCGTCGCTCTCCGAGGCATTTCTGTAACCACGGTATATATTACGCAACATAATGTATAGCTGCTGTTTTCCGGTATCGGAGTACGGAAAACTTTATAATATTTCGGGGATTATATTGCTGCACGTGTACAACAATAACGGGAAGAAATATTAATATTTTACCGTTGAGAAAATTAATCATGATTCGCGCAGGAGTTCTTAAAACCGTGTCGCCCGGGCGTGTGTCGGTTTCAAAGTCTCGAAGCTATATTTTAAATATTTTAATCGCACCTGCTGGTTACCCGTACAGCAGTTATTTATCGAGCATGCAATATTTGGCGTCCAACAGCGTCCTCAGACATTTTAAACGGGTAGGTAGGATTAATACATTTGTTCCGTATAGATCTGGGTTTCTGAAGAATGTAGGCTTCGTCGCTAAGTATAATCAATGTATTGATCATTATAAACACGATAATGTCAATGTTCAAACATTATAACGAACCGTAATGGAACAATATTATTCGTATTGTTCGGGAAATGTAGGTGTGAATTAACGTATAAACGTTTTATTTTATTAAAACACAATTAATGGTCAAAGAACAAAATCTAGTGTCGGAGGTTTTCAGCCTGTTCGTCGACTGCTTCCTCGGCTGTACTGTGGTACTTCTGCATGACCACGCCAACATCATTAACCAAAATTTAATCGAGTCTACAAACAAACAAAAAAAAAAAAAAAAAAAAAATCGTTCAAAATATTATTACCAACACTACGGTATAGGTTTCAGACTTTTCGAGACGTGATAAACATTCGGTTTGGCGTCGCTGCAGTAGACTGCACTTGATATCGTATTGTTAATTTTTTAATATCTATTTAACAAAATAATAATAATTACAACGATATACATACATGAACCGGTTAAAGTCCACGACCGCTTCCGCACACAGCGCTAAAACAATTGGGTAGCAAGCGATTTTCTCTGTACAGGAATTGAAGAGTTTTGCATATTACACCAGTCTGTCGAAACAAAATAACCTAACCAAAATTGTATCGTCTATAAAGCGTTTTAAACATTCGCGTAAAAACAGCAACTGCATTAGACAATTTAATAACACAACATAACACAATTTGATCAGAATCTTTTCTCGGGAATTCGTAACGCGAGGGAGTCATACACGGAAGTCATTTTCACAATATAATGTCGGTGATCGTGACACTCGCTACTTGAAATGATATTATATACGTACCTGGGTATCGTTATCGTTTCCACTATCGTATATTGTTTTTCTCGGATGATAGATCTTCGCAGTCCTTACGCTATATTATTATATTGTTGTATACCTGCAGTATATTAGATACGACTCGAGTATTGTTTTTTCTCTCTAAACGTCTCGTCGTTTCGATATTTCCTATCGCAGTATTTACAGCGAAATCACTTCACAATCGCGTATATACGCGCACGATACGTCGAGTCTGCAATATTTATACGTACTTGAAAACGGAGGATGTTTCGTTACTCCTGTAAGTCGGAACATTAGCGCGCCGCACGGAAAAAAAGAGAAACGAAATTTAAACGTACTTCGTGTATGCGTACGGATAAATCGTATTTTTTTGATACCTCATCGCAATTTTCGTCTTATCTGTATTGTATAATAGTATTCGAAAAACGACCTCGTCTGTAAAAGTCGTAGTTATCGTCCGCGTTAAATCATCCGTCTACAAAGTCCCGTATGATTTTTTTTAACCGTTTATCATATCTTAAAAAAAAATGTTTACTATACCGGCGAAAAAATAAATAAAAAATCATTATTGTGAAACTATAATAATAGCTCCCTCGGTCCGCTCTGTTGCAGAAGCCAATACCGTAATAGAGTCGCTATCATTTACGGAACATTAAATTATATGAATAAAATATAATGTATATCAGGTGCTCGACTAAACTTTAACATTGTCAATTTTTTTTCAAATATATTTTTTTTTTCACGCAGAAATTGACATTGTCATTTGTAGATACTGCACGCCGATAACCGCTATTATAATATTATTATAAACTATATACCGGCGAAACAAATAATAATAATAGAAAAAACTGAAAACGTATAATATCACGATTGACTACGTTTTCGCCGTTGTCCCCGGATAACATGTCAAAATAAATGCTCTTAAAAACAATCGGGATAAACGCGAGCGGGATTAAACAATGAATTAATATATTGCATATACATAGATAAAAAAAAAAAAAAAAAAAACCTATTCGAGTTTATCTGCTGCGCACATTAATACGCTGTAAATGATTGCTGTACTGTTTGTGTGTGAATAATAATAATAATAATAAAAATTAAATTTTAACGTTTTGATTGCGTTATTCTCGCGTGGTAAGACGTTTATTTATATCTGCATACAGTCACTATAACCGTTCGTCAATAAACTATCATAAATTTATCGGAATATTCAAAAATCCAAAGTATCTTTTAAACTTTTCACGGGGTTCCAGTAGGTACCTGCGTAATATACATTGCCTCGGTTCATGCGACGATAATAATTTTTCGGGTTCCCCAAGTTCCGAGGCCCCGAGAGACCGTTTCGTTCTTCGGGGTTTACAGCCACGCCACGGACGCTGGACACTGTGCGCGCCACACATGCACAATAAGTTCTCGCGTGCATAAATATTTACACTGCAGTATTATAGTATTGCACTACATTACCCGCTTACATGTTACCCGCTTTTAAAATATCGCCCAAGATTTGTTTTAGAACGATTTTGTTTTCGGTATTCGTAGCGTAGGTACGTATAATAGGTACGTTAATTTATAATAATATTCGAATTGATGCACGAGGACAAGTATCCAAGGCTAGGCAAGTCGATATTTAATAATTAGCGGTTCTATGCGATTGTTTTTTTCATACATCTAGCATCTAGGCCTGCAGCGGTTCCCGAACCGTGAGCACTCTCCAGGGGCAACGCGACTCGTAAACAAATTATTTATTGTAATTTTTTTTTTTTTTTAAATTTTCGTTAATTTCAAATTGAATCTTATGAAACAAACGTGTGGAGTCGGCTAACTGTTTTCTTAGAACGCTTACATATTGTATTACATTAAGTAACATTATAAAAACTAATTATCAACGCGAATCAGTATTGATTTTGCATTATATTCCTTCTGGTATTCACGGAAAGGCACCGTGACTGAATCTAGTCCAAAAAAGGGCACCGCCGAAAAAAGCTTGTTTTGGAAACGCTGAATTCTAGACCATTGATAATAAGCTGGAGCGAAATATGTTTTGTTTTCGTGTACTTCTTTTCTATGTTTTATAGGAAAAATATATTCATTTTAGATTCTGAGATCAGAGAGAAACGTATTGATTTTACTATGATGTGTGCATTTTTTTGCCATTTGTTAATAACTACCAAGAATCACGGCCCAATCAAAGAATGATAAGGGAGCTTTTTTTTTTTTGTTGTATTTCAGATTTAGGTATTTGGCACATTGGGTAAAAAAATAAACTGCAGGGACCCGAAATTAACACACATAACCTTAGTATTGATCTTTTATAGACGCGGCTAAAATGTTCAAAATATTTTGATGACTTGAGTTATTTATAAGCATTTGAAATTTTCGAGTTTTTTTTTAATTTTATCTGGATAAAATTGATTTGGCCGGGCAATGCGTGAAATTTGTACACGGGATTCATGGTAGGTAAGTTTTTTAATTGATGGGAAAACAAATTGTTGACGTAATTTAATGTTTTATTTTTATACAATTTTGAATTCCAAATGTCGATGAAAATCGTAAAACTCACGGCATGTTTAGTCGAACTTCGCTCATTTTGTCAGAAATGATTGTTAATTAAAAATTAACTCGTCATTTAATATGTTAATACAAAAAACAATAAATGAACAAATAAAAAAAGGTTAAATGCTAATTTAACAATTAAAATTAACTTTTATTTTTGAACTCTGTAAATACTATTGAAATTATCTGTTTTTTTGAAAGCTTTACGCATTTTTTTGCAAATTGCGACTTCCATGTTACGGTTACAAACAATTTTTCTTGTTGATTTTCGAACAATTTTCGACTACGGTTTTTTCCCCGTTTTAGTCGCTTAGGGGTATTCAGTAGTCAATGTTTCATTGAAAAAATAATATCTGTTACTATATTGTATTTTAATTATTATTTCCACGTGTCCACTAACATAATATATCCTCTAATTATAATGTTTTGAAACATAAAAACATCACGAGCGTATTGTAATATTGAACTCGACGGAATAGTTTGAATTACGATCACAAGAACATTATATACCTATTTGTAAATTTTTGCTTGTGTTATTATTCGTACCTTCGAAGACTCGTCGGTTTCGTTGCTACAGTATGCGTACAAAGGTACCACCGGAACTCGCCGTATTACGCGTTCTCCGCGCGGAGTTCACACAGATTTTACCCGCTCGCGTATTTGTTAAATAAATAATTACATCTTGATGTTTCGGTACCCACTTGTGATAATATTATCTAGCAGACGGTATATAATAAAGCGATGAATAATTAATTTATATTAACCTATTTTAATTATAGAACGAAAATGAGTAGGTCGGTTAGAACCTCTATAGACTAATTACACGAATAATATGAACTTTAATTAGTCACGATCTTAGTTTAGCTACACGTGCTGCAGTAGACTTGAATCTATTTACTTTATTTCTGCACCATGCGAGATATTGATAAATTTACTGTATCGGTGGGGGGGGAGGGTGGGTGTAGCATAATAATATTAAGGTATATTCGGTTACACAAACCGAATGCATAATATTATATTTTGTGCACGTATAGAATATATATAGGATACCACTTAAGTTCCACGGCAAAATAACTATTATTTTATAAAATATATGGCTACATAAATGCACGTGTATAATATATAATATCGCGTGGTCCATTATTATAATAATTATATGTATGGATATTATACATGGGCAGGTAGGTATTGTTTGTAGCACCCGGTGACTATATGCAAACAGTTATTTAAATTGAAATTCGTAATAATTTATCGCGTTGTATATTATAATAACGCGCGAGGTGGCCGGGGTCACATATCAATTTCGATATTACTTATAATATTGTTTATCGATTTTGTTCTAGTTGAAAATTGACGGATACCAATATAATTGTAATATTATATGGTTATACAATAATGTCCCGTAAAATGCTCGCGGTATTACAGTGTACAGTTACAATTTTAATTATATTTTAACTTTCAAATTGATTTTCTCTTTTATCTTCGATAAAGTTAAATAATGAGTTAAATTTGAATTATATCAGAGTTAGCTGAAGTCGGTTATTTTATTTTAATTTTGCGCGATATTAAATGTGCGGCATACACGCTATTCGAGTAAAGTTATAATCACGCATCGTGTAAATAATCATTCCGTCCAATGTTTATTAACAATTTTACAAAAAAAATTAACTCAACTTATAAGTTGGTAGGTTATTTAATACAATTTTGAAATTCGTTTCAAATTCAATCCTTAATAAAATAAATAAACTTTATCGTGTAAACTCGTTGAATTTGTTTAATTAACGTAAACTAATAACGAGTTGACATTATTAATTTACTTGGCCTATGTGAATTCTACAATTATAGTATAATGTTGCGATTACCAAATGTGAGTTTACGAAAAATGTAATTGGATCTTCCAGAGGACGGCGGGTGTATGCGTGGACGAGTGGGGGTTCGGGTCAAGTGGAAGTTTAGCGCGAGGATAAGGGTAGCTGACCTCAAACAATTGGAATGAAGGCGAAGGGCGAGAAGAAGATGTTCTTATAGCGAGCCTAAAACCCGAGGTGGTGGGAAAATTCAAAATTAAAATTACACGTTTGAACTTGCCTGTTATACGTATTATGTGTAGGTTACACGCGAATTCGGATTATTTGTTCGGGACGTCCAACAGAAAAAAAAAAAAAAAATGTTGCAATCAAATCCGATTTGTTATAGGCGCGCGTTTATGCACCGTGCAGCATCGCGGGGTTGTAGCAGCGTTTACGATCATATTATTATTTTGATAAAACACATTCGACTTAGTACCGCGCTGTTATGATAACGTTACGGTTGGCGGATTCGCGACGGTGTTTGGAGGGTAAAAGCAAATAACGGCGCCGTTCGCTTTTCATTACAATAATATAATAATATATTACGCTAAACGCCGCCGCGCACAATCGGTAAATATATCCGAGGACATTGTGACGTTAAATTGTAATATCGTTTGAAACGCGATCGGTTTAAATTCCTCCGGATCCGAATGACCCGTCCGCTTTTCCGAGTAACGTACACACTTAGGTAATGTTTGAATAATAATAATATTACGGCCAGCAAATAATCTATCGGACTTGCACAGGCGGCCCCGTATGATTTAGCGGGAAACGTCCCGCGAGATTTCACCGTGAAGGAAGTGGTTTTTGTTTTTTTATACCTGTAAAATAACTTCTTCTATGTATGGGCAATAGTTATTAGGCGGCACCAGAGCCGGGCTGGGTTAGCTAGTTAAAAGTCAATAGTCGTAAGTCGGCTATTTTTTTTTCGATGATTTTTAGATGAGTTTGAAAAGAGAAAAAAAAGCTTTACTATGATAACGGGAACGGGTGCAGCCACTGTTATAGGCGAGCTGTTGGGAAGGTAACAGGGGAGGGGGGAAATTCAATGTAAGCAACGATTAACCATTGCTAACGAAAAAACAATTCTCAGCGAACTAACTTCGCGTTGCTTTGTCAACAATATAATAAGTATGTTATGGTAAAATAGTTACATATGCATTAAATATTTTCTATAAACAATATTTGTTTAATATACATTGTACCTATTTTTCCCGATTTTCCCATGTTTTCCCGGTTTTTTCATTTTATCGGGAAAATTTTTAAGAAAAACAAAAAAAAGATATTTTCCTTAAAGTATCAACCCAGTTAGATTTATTTTCAGAAAAAATGATACACTTGAAAATTGGAGTGAAATTTCTTGTAGAAAAATTGTGCACAAAACAAAACAAAAATAAAATAAAATAAAATAAGCTTCAATGTAAAACCAATACGTTTTTTACTCCGCTCAGAATCTAAAAGAATGTTTTTGAAAATAAATTGGTGAATAACTTAGTCTCCTATTTCTTTTAATAAATATAATATTGTAGCTTAATTTAGTTACCTATTTATTATTGGAATTTAAGTTATTGACGAATATTTTGTAAAAATACAAAAAATAAGGCACCTATGTATTCTGCATTTCGACGAAGATAACGTAGTTTAATTTTTTACTCGAATTTCACTAATGCATAACAAGACTGGCGTGCAGCCTATGCAGGGATATCTACGCGAGTTCCTTTTATTGTTAGTCTGTACAAGTATGACATTTATTAAAGTATAAAATACATTTATGAGTGAATTATAGTAAAGGGAAGTAATTAAAAAAAAAAAAAAAAAAATTAATTCTAAACTTAACTGAGTTATCATTTTCCCGAACGTTTGTAACTTAATTTGGTTGCTCAAATTAATTTATATTTTGTAATTAACTTGAACTCAGCTCAGTCAGTATTTATTTTAACTTCAATTAATATATAGTTTAAAAAAAAAAATCGGTTAACTACTTACTCAGCTTCGGACGGTACCTCGTCATATTTTAAAATAGACAACTGTGTGCACATAGTAATCGATACGTCCGGTATCACTCACTGTACGACGCCTAATGTCTGTATTATATTTATGATTCACTGATACTATATATATATTACAGGACGTTTGCTAATTTACAATATATTATATACGTTACGGGAAAATAAAAAAATCGGGGACGACTCACAATGCCCGATTTTCAAGGACAAAGTACGAAAAAGTTTATATTATCCGGGCGTTGTGTACAGTACTTAAATCTAATTGGGCTAAGTAAATTGAGAATAAATGTTAAAGTAGATTAAGTGTGTCTCGGCAGGGTATACACTTTATCCGGGCACTCTCGTATACCATGCCCGGTCAATGTAGGGACAATCGGAGCAATACAATTATCATTTTTGCATTGCCCAAAATGCATTGCGCACCCATACTTCCCATTTTGCCAGTAACATGTACGGAACGTATTTAATATTTGTCAGAGTGATGTTTTTATTCTTCAGTGGTGGTTTTTGAGTGAGTGGGAAGGGATTAACGGGGAAATCATTACTTCCCTGTTGGACTCATCGATAATAAAGGATAGGTTATCAGTGTTTCAAGATTTATTTATAAAGTAGATTGTTTTTTCTTTTATAGCTTTTTATCTATATGTTTATAACTAATAAATCGTCTCAGATTTTTGAGCCTCCGCTGACATCGCCTTACATGCATTTGTTATAAAAATAGAATATCCATTTTTTATTATCTACGCTGGATCTAAACCATTAATTGCGTATGCATTTTATAACTGATATTAAATTGAAAATAACTAAGATTGTTTTAAAATTTGACCACGTCTAGAAAAAACCTGTATTTAAATATTAAAATTAAACTATAACAAAAACACAAATTCAAAAATAACCTCCTCAAAGTACCAAATAGATTTAAAATTCTACAAAAATATCTCTTGTCGTTTTTTGTTTAAAGGAAGATTTCTGATAAAAAAAAGTTGTTCACAGATAAAAAAAAAAATCACTCATATCATAATAAAATCATTTTGACATAAAAGTAAATTCGGTGTGTTAAACTGTATGTATATAGTATATTTAAATGAATGGACCCCGGAAATTAGTTTTTAAATTAGCCTTCTCTTAAATTAGCTTTAGATCCACTACTGCAGTACATAAAAACCTATGAAATAGCGAATTCACGATTTCATTCGAAAACTGTGCCTACTGCAAAGTTTGAAAAATTCGATTTGTTGATATAATATACCTAAAGTTTTATAATACGCCTTTTGCTAGACTGAAATACAAACAAAAGTCGACGTCTCGCCACCGCCGTCGCACGCCCCGGTTGCAGCTCAAGGAATTTTATCATGTTTAACTGCAAACCGTTCAAAACTGGAAACTTACTATACTTGTGACGGCTGTAGTTCTTGAAAATTTCAATTTTCTAAATGACTACTTTCTCCACTGACATATTATGTGCTGCAGCAGCAGCCGAGCGACGGCGCTGTGCCGCGAGGGTGAAGTTTTCATAAAGTGCGTGACGGGGCTAAAATATCCGGAACAAAAGAACATCTTACTCTCTCTTTACCAAAGTTTTATAATATTATACTTTGGACAGGTGAAAATCAATTTTCGTAAAAGGGTTTCCAGTCATATTTTGTCCGGAACATTCACATTTTCGTTGTTTTTTTTTTTTTTTGCGGCAGATATTCGAAAAATCACTTTCTGCTTTTTCGACCGAATCGTTTTTGTGGTACAGGATTTTTATTTTTAGTATTTTTCTTTTTGTCGTAATAATATTATTCAGGCACGTTCCATTTCTGCAATGTATAAAAATATGTCGAAACGAAAACACATTCAGAGCTTTCGGTTATTTTTATTATTATTATTATGCCACGTGTCGTACGTGCAAAAGCATTTATACACTTCAGCGGTATATGTAGGTAATTTTATTTTTGCTTTACCTTCTCGCACGGACAATTGGGATTCTTCTTGAATTCTACAGGGACGACCTTTTGTTTACCGCCCCGAACGGATGATTATTCTGAATAATGGACAATACCCACGGTACGGTAGCCTGATGTCCTTTGGGGTTAACACAAAATAGCGAACCCCTTAATTATTGTGTTACATCACAAGACAAATCGCATACGACTATAAATATATATTATATATGTATAGTATAGCCTGTTACTCGTGAAATTATTATTGTAATGCGGATTTCGGAAACGCGCAGAAATGTAAATCTACACTTTTCGAAGCGTTATTGTGTATAGGTACTTACTTTATTATTTAGGAGCTAAACCATTTCTCCAAACGAAAGATAAACCTCGGAATCTTGTTATACGGATTTAAGGATTGACCGAATTGTTCAACAACTCATCCCTATTCGTGTGCCGTCGTCAAAAGAACGTTATACAGGCTCTGGCTAGCTTGTTTTTTTTTTCTTCTTATTTCTTTGTGCCAGTCTGAAAAATATATATTTTAAAAATGTGAAAAATAAAACGCAAAGAAAAAGTTTGTTTTTAGATCGTATATATATATATGTGTGTAAGGTCGTCTTGCTCGGAAAAATAAAGTACTTTAAAACGCGTTGATTTAAAAAAAAAAAAAATAAAACAATTGTTCCGAAACACACGATACGCAACGTACCTACAATTTCCTTAAGAAATATTACGATTTTGATTATGATTCGAGTAATCGAGTTATTCGACCGAAATACAATAGTATCTTTTCCACATAGTAGGCGTGCCAGGTCCGTGGGCTGAAAAACGAACTTTATTCATTCTAGACTTTATTTAATTAAACGCTGACCTACGAGGTGTATGGAAAATAAGTATTGATTTATTTTTTTCCATTGTTATCTAAAATACATTGAGATTTGTAATAATATTTTCGTGAAACGTATAGGTATAGTAAACAATATTGTTTTTAATCAATCGATAATTCGCATTCACTAGATTCTTTTTTAATGGAAGAAAGGGGATATTATCCCATTAGGCCCACTTAACGAATAGCGGCCCGTTTTCTTTATAGCGCGGTCTGCGAAAAAATCCCGCGCTCGCTCATGCCGATCCAACTACCGTTCAAATGCACCTATAGACACCTATACGGACACTTTTGGATCATTGTTACAATAATCGTATTCATCATTATTATTTTTTAATCATTATTTCACCGCTCTCGCGTTTTTGTATGCTTAAACAATTATTTTAATCATACTAACAATATCATGCGCCGCGCATGCAGCGCCGCCGAAGAATAATGCATTTCCCGTCGTCGTTTCACCGTATAAATATGATGTGTCCCCCGGGGATTTTCGCAGCCAGCGCATATTTATACACCGGAGGTCGCGAAATGTATTCAAACGATATTTTTTCATTTTCCTCCCGCGTCGCGGCTGTACGAAATATTATTGGCGCACCGCTATAAACACAACGACGACTGCCGGGCGAGCATAAAATATCGCGTTGAATTACGGGCATTCAAATCTAAATACCGTATATTGATTGTCGTTTTGTTTCACTTGTTCGCGTATAATTATATACGATACGCGTTTTTCCGTATAAATTATTATTGTCGTCGGCGTCATTATATTATTTTCCGTACACTTGGAAAAGCACGTTGAATCATTACTTGAAACGGTTCCGGCTGTACACGTCGTGATGGGTACAATGATTGCGATGTCGTTTGTGAGTACGCGAAATTGTCACAACAGTCTCGCAAAGAATACGATTATTTTCTATTCAGAAACCGGGTATTCGAATTTAGCTATCGAAAACATAATATATAAATATATTCAAAATACAATACAGCATTCGAATACTTTTGGAATAGGTACATTGTTAGGCGGCGAGAAATGTATGGGTTTTATTATAATGCGTGTACAAAAAGTCTCGTTTGATTTCGAGGAAGACAAAAAAAAGAAAGAAAATTCGTGTGAATTTGATGCGCAATACAAAGGTAATTTTTTAACTCCCCTCATTGTTATGTGTAATCGGGAAAAATAGAAAAAAAAAAAAACAAAACATCAAACTTATAATTATTAATTTAATAGCTTTATGCGTTCTACATTCTCGACTTATCGTATTCAACAGCGGCACACCTATCAGCAGTATTAGCATTTTTGTTTTTTTTGTTTTTTAGAAATCACGCGATAATTTCGAAAGAGTAACGCGTTACTAATGCAATTATTGATTTGAACTTAAACACATTCATTTCGTTTAAAATTTGTTAATATTCGTTAAGTAGAAAAAAAAAAAATAAAAAAAAATACTTACTGAAATATTTTTCGTTAAAAGTATTTAAAATAGTGTTCGAATATAATAACGTGTTCATCATTGAAAACTTATTCGAGCATATTTTAAAACGCTGAAAACTGTGAAAAACTATTTATTGCGTGTATGCTGTACGGTGTGTACCTGCCTACGTTTTGATCGTTTTTATGTTCGAACGGTACGTATAATTTTTGAACATTTTTTCTCCTCCCCGTTTTAACGCGCGGAAACGACAGTAATATTGTTTGAACCATTACGCGCAGTGTAAATATATAAATAAATTGTCGTCGAAAACGCAACGAACTACAAGAATAACATAATATCGTTTCCGAATAGACGCACGCGATTGAATACGTGCGATTAGATTTTAAACGTTTTAAATCCGATCGAATCGTTTTCCATACATAACTCGCGGCGCGAACGCGTTTTTGAGGATTTAAAAAAAAAAAAAAAAACCGTTTCGATTTCGTTTTTCCGATACACGCATAATATAATGCACGCCGGCGTTATTATACTGCGGCTAAATTTATCACGCGACAATTCTTTATCGAGTACATCGCATGGAAGCTCCGATGCCAATTATTATTATTATTATTATTGTACATATGAATAATGGGCGTGCGTCAACTGCACATGTAAAATATTTTTATTGCTAAACAGTTTTCATATACATACACGTACATCGTAGTAATGTATTGATATAACTTATTTCGCGGCGATTTTTCAAAATTGAACGTATCGTATTATTATTATTATTATTGTTCGACGTCGAAATATCACACCGTTTTCGAAATGTACCGTCGTATATTTTGTATATTATTATATGCGTAGTTGTGTATTATATTCGGTTGGGAGTAGAAATTTCCATAATACGGGAACGAAGAAAATAAATAATATATGAATTTAAAAAAAAAATTGAAAACTGTGTACCCTGAAACAGAAATCTTAAAATATGTCGGCGCAGCACGTTTGGGCACTTTTACCTGTTCCGTATTCAAAATCCACACGACGTTTGGGCACTCAATATCCCTAAAAGCGTAGCACGTTCGGGCATTAAAATGAAAAAGTATATACCTTTGTTAAAGAAGTATATAAAAAATATACACACATATATTACACCGTACGGATATAAACAAATAAATAAAATAACCCGTGTCAAATCGAATTTGTTTAATGATCCGAAATAATGTACCCTACACATAGTTATACAGAATAGGCGAGCACCAATATACCCGTGTTAAATAAAATAATTGACACGTGTTATCATATTCTATTTCATTGATTTCGAATTCCCGTAGTTTTTTAAATATTGAATCGATATTACGTCCACACTTTCATTAACATCCCGGTAATCAGCTATGTGTTTTGTTTTAAGTATTGGATCTTTTTTCAACGTATTCGAATTGATTTTTGTTAGCACAACTTTTGTTTAACGCGGTTCTCTACGTGAATGGTAATCGAAACGTCTACTAACGATACGGTCGGTGTGGATAGTAGAATTACAGATTGATATTTTTTTTTTTTTATAAAAACCTGTACATATATTTATTAGGTATACACAATATGGCGCCCAAACGTGTTGTGATATCATAATAAAACAGTGTCCAAACGAGTGAAACAATGTTATAGTCAATTATGTATTGGTAACCTAACCTAACCTAACCTAACCTTACGTGGATAAAAAAAAAAAAATAACAAATGTTAAAACGGTCGTCCGACCTATTAATATGCAATATAAAAGTAAGAGGTTACCCGATCTAAAAAAAAAAAATATAACGCGATCAGGGTCGTTTTTTGATTGCAATTTACTCATCGCCGTTTTCGTGTAATCCATCTCACCTTCTCAAAACTTTCCACTCACAACAGCGGTCTACTTATTATATTTTCCTTTTTCTTTTTCGTTTTGTACCTAATTGGCGTATTTCCGTCGTACGGTTTGAACGATATTCACGACGGATTAATATTTTTTTATTCGAATTTGAATTTTCGCCAACGTTTTCTCCTCGAGTTAAATATTAACATTCAATATAACACGCTCCTCGTATACCGGATTCTAACGGAAAACTATAAAAATCATTATGTTTGTATACGTTTTTATAAAACGAAATATCATACCATCGGCAGACGGAGTGCGTATCCGCATCGCGCACGCGTGTAACGCGTTTTACATAAAATCTCGTCGAACAATAATGACAAGACGTTCGAAACTACGCGCGGACTACACACCGGGTACACTGTAGTTTACGTCTCCGATTCAATATACGCGTACAGTATTATTGTTTCGTTAAGCGAGTGGTCGATTCCGCAAGGCTAACAAACAACAACGACGATCGGTGTCTGTAATAAATAGCCGGTGTACCGTGGTGTACCGGGTATTTTACGGAACACCGGCGTCGCGTCGCGCGAACCGATAATCGAGTCTTTTTCAATCCCGCGGCGTACGAAATACCGCGCCGGACCCGCGGGACCCGGCGCCGCTCTGCGACCGTGTTAATTACCCGTCGCGCGCCCGGGCACATGTAATGATATCTGCGTTTCCGTTTTACGGCGCGCCCGTCACTCGGCTCGGTTCGGTACCGACCCGTACGCGAACGGCCGTACGGCACTCGTACATCGGCGTAACGTTTTAACGCGGGACTCGGACGAGAACGACGTTCGAATAACGTAAATATACGTGGACGCGGCGCGACGCCGTATTCGGAAAACGCTGGGAGAATCGTAACGACGCGCGGGACCGACTGTAAGGGGACGGTAACGTACCGCGCAAACTTGCGTATAGAAACGCTCCCAGCGCGGGCGCGGCGCGTCCGTCCGCATACCCGTTCTCGTTTAATTTTCTGCGGGGCCCGTCGCCGACATCGGCCGTTAGCGTTTTCGTTTTTTTTTCCCCCGTCCGTCCGCGTCACCGAAAATCCGGAAACGCTCGTCGTCTTCCTCCGGCACGGCCGCCGCCGTCGAAATCTAATTACAACGGATAATAAAATACCTCCACTTGTTGTTTTCCGCGACCGCGCGGCCCGGAACGTGAATAAAATATCAGCCCTCCGAGTCCCGTTCCGTTCTAATTCGATAACGAACGTCGTTGCGTTCCGGACCGGCGGAATACGCCCGCGGTACGGGTACCGCGCGACACCGTAATACAATATATTATCGTAATGTACGTATATATATATATATATTTTTTTTTTTTAAAAGTATCGCGAACGCAAATTCAAAAAGGTCTGTACGCGCGTAACGCGTGGCTCGCCGAATACGATGCCGTTTCGAACGGTGACGTTTCTCTACGGTCCCAGGTCCGCGGACACGAATGTATTATTATTATTATTATTGTTGTAGCGCGTACTGCATAAACGGCTGTCGGGCTCGAGGGATCAGAGCGTACCGCGGCTTTTTTGTGGGACGAAGACTCTCGATAACCATTCGACGAATGTAACCGCGACGCTCGCAAGTCGGAACCGTAAAACGGTGTCGTTCGGGCGCGAAATACCGCCGATTGTCCCGGCGTACGACGTGACGACGGGCCGCCGGGAACGCCGACGCGGTGGGGAATACGGACGAGACGCCCCGCGATCCGGTCGCGTTTAAAACCGGCGTACCTATAGGCGGTAATTGAGCGGAGGCCGACCGGGCAGAGACCCGGACGATGTCCGAAGACGCGGCGACGGACCGCTGCGGACGGGGTGAACCTGGAGGACTTGGAGAAACGAGGCGCGGCGAATCGATAAGAGAGACGGAATGGCCCGATCGCGAGCAGCGGCGTCGGCAGCCGCACGAAATCGCGTTTGTTTTCGGCGGCACGGTCTTCGGCGTATTTTCGACTGTTCAATTATTCAACTGCAGTTAAAACAAACCGGTAATTGAATCGCGCGGTAGAGACAACAGTGCGGATTTCGTTTCGCCGCAGCACAATGCCCAACATACCTGTAGGACGTTATTTTTGTTCGTAAAGTCGCGGAAGGCGCGCTGTTTGTACGCTGTATAGTACATTTCACAATGCATTTTAATCGCGCACGCGAAGATATAAATATTAATTGCCTACTCATTAAAGGGCCGGAGCGCTCGAGAACAGAGGATTTGTTTTCCGTCCGTTGGCGCGCGGCGCGGGGCAGATCCGCGCGCTTTTGAATTACGGCGACTCTTCGTACTCACGACCCGTATTCGGCGAGCGCGTCGTACATAACTGATATTGTACAGAAAGTCTCGGCCAGTAGACACATTGTAATCATTTTTTTCCGGATTATAAATTATAAATTTTACATTTTTTTTTTCAATTTTTCAAACGAGTAACCGTCCGTTGTAATTATGTATAATACATACCTACGTTGCGTTGCCGGATTAAGTATTATAGATAGCGCGTAGCGTTGTAAAAATTTGTTTAAATATATGGATTGAAAAAAAAAACAACTCGTCCAGGAGTCGTTGACAATATTTGTTTTGCCCGTTGAATACTTTATCACGCGCCCAGCACCATGTCTGTTTACGGAATATTATGCTCGCGAAACTAAACCTATCGATACACCTATTCGGATATGATATCGTACCGAAATGCATGATGTAATATTCAAATCGAATTATCTTCGAGGGAACAAAAAGGAATCGCTATTCCTATACTATATGTCTGTGTACCGTGTAGTCCGGGAGACGTCACTATACGTATATTGTGTTCAGATACGTTTAAATGTCGTGAAATCGTATAACGGTATACATATTTATACTTTTTTTTTAAATCTAAAGACAAGAAAATGTTCTATATTTGTACGTTAATTTTTTTTATCGGAATTTTAATTGTCAAGCGAGTCACGAATAAGTAAAATATTACAGTTTTCCTATGTCGTTTAAAAATTAAAATACTGAAAAATTAACCGACGCAGTCGACTAACGATAATTTTAGTAGCGGTTTTGAGACTTGTTTTTTTTTTCTCATTTAGGAGGAGCGGGTTTACGTTGCGGATAAGTTATTATATTTTACGATCCGAACTAGAGAGATTTGTTATTGCGCAGTGACGGTTTCGCCTGTAGGGATTGATTTTGGGACCCGAATTATATTGTTTCGGACTACGCCGGAAATTCAAGTCTATACACGCGCGCCTATGCGGAACCATACTCCGTGACCATAACTTTCATTATATTATCGTATCATAAAATTTAACGACACGGCGCGGCAACGGCCCCCCTGCAGAATGATATCGGAATGATTTATAAATAATTACAATAATAACACGGGCATGGCGCATTTTGTTTTCGGCCATTTTGACGGGACAGCCTTGTTGTTACGGAGGGGCGATAATCGGCTGCGTGGGGAATAACGACGATGATGAATTGACCACGATGCGATTCGATATTATTATCAAAAACGGAGTCTGCGCCGCGGCTATATAGGTAAACTATGTATCGTATTAATTATTAAAAGGGCCGTTTGAACGCTTATAAATAAATAATCGCGTCTGGCGGTTTAGGCAGGTAATACGTACCGGGTGATCTATTTAAGCGGGTACACACCCGTTGTCTCGGAAGTATTAACTTTTTTCGGAATTCGTTTTCTAGAACATTTAAAGAACAAGCGGCTCTATAATTTTATATTTATGTTATTTTTTCGCCACCCTTATTTTTAGGGGTAAAACCGTTACCTACTTTTGATTTCCGAACGACAACCTGCATTAGAAATTCCGCAGAAAGACGGAGTATTAGTGAAAATAAACGTTTGATTTCCGTCGACCCGTTGACGAGGTATTCCACGTTTCCGAGTTCGGATTGGAAGTGAATTTTAGTGCACTATCATTTGTACTGTACGGCGCGCCGCGTGATTAATGTTCATTGACTGGTATTTTTCATTTATATATTCGTTTAAACGTAATTGCGAAATATCGCGCGATGGGTAACAGTCGTATTTTATTTCATATATTATAAATATGTTAACGAAAATTACCATACTATGCAATACTATGTAATCTCAGATGACTCGCTCGACGTGTCGTGATATTTTTAGAATATTTGAAAGCGACATATATATTCCAACGCGGCGATTATCCCACTATATTCTTATACTGACTGTAGTGTCTATACCGACTGTGTTTATGTTAGCCAAAAAAATTATCGTCGTCTCTATACTTCACGAAATTTCGGAATTTTCTAACGATATCTAATAACTTGTATTAATAGCGCATTAATATTTATTTATTTATTATTCTTTTTTTTTTTTTTTCAGCGCGTAAAGTTTAAAAATACAAAACTAATACCTATAGAAAAAAATAAATAAAATGTAAATTATGTTATTATACTCAACTATAAATATGCATGCAACCAAAACTAATAGTCTCGTAGTAGTATTTTTAAGTAATTTGAATTATTTATGTTACAAAACGTACAAGTATCAGTATCATCAGCCGCGACCGGGCCATATTTAAATTTATTATAGGTACTATACCTTTACTCGAAGACAAATAATTGTATTATTGTCATTAAAAAAAAAGAAGAAAAAAATCAAACTTAATGTAGGAACATTAATAATAATAATAATTAATAATTGCAATTTAACAATATTGAAAAATAAATATGCATACCTATAGCGGAATAATATCGCATGGCTGAGATATGCAATTTGTCGAGAATTTATCGCAGCAATTATTTAAATGCGATATTCGAGTATTGATTTTCAGTAGGTATTTCATATTTATTTTAGAACAATTTTCGCTAGAAAAAATAAAAAAAAATTATTGCGCCGCATACACACAATTGAAATAATTGAACCGATCAAAATCGACGTCGAATACGCGGAAATAAATTATAAGTATTTCATTTAGATAATATTCAATTTAAGATTTTTTTTTTTTATAAAGACAAGTAACCAACGCTCTATCAAAAGCAACGTAACGTATACACACATTTTCTCCGTGTACTGTACGGCGTTCATCCTTCAATGAGTTTGTAATACGCATTTGCCACGATATTTTCGGACTTATCAGTCGACAATAATTGTTTTTTTTTTCTCGACACTGTCGCACGAATAAAACATTAAAACCGAACGAATTATCATTTCGTTTCCGATATTATTATTAAACACGTTAATACAGCGAAATCGTTTTCAACCATCAAAATGGAATTACGCGAACGCGTACGTTACCTGCAGGTACTATAAGTATGTAGTGTGCATAAGTTAGTTAGTTAATAGGCTAATGCACGCCAATATCAAAACGATCTGCGCAAAGCGGGTTAAAGTATAATAATAACGGCATTAACCGATTTTACAACATTAACCGTAACATGTATAATACCCTTCTGATATGTCATTTTATTTGGACATTTCTGTCACAACACCGCGATCGGTTTCTACGGCATCCGTTTCTCGTAAGATTGATGGATTCCCGCTCAAACAATGTCCGCCCAAACGTCGCCGCGGCAGTATATTGCGTATTGTATTGTTTTACGAATCTCTGAGTGTCGTTCAAAACACGTTCCGACGAGTGCTATGATTACGGCTTAATGTACATGTGTACAGATATACACACATCATATTGGTGATGCGATATTGATTTTGATCTCAATTTTTGAAAATTGTTTTAACAAAATACTTATGTTGGCCTTTTGTAGACGTGATACAATTTTAAAAACATTCTAGTTATTTTTAGGCTATTCAAAGTCATTTGTAATTTTTGTGATTTTATAAGTCGGTATTTTTGTTTGGTAGGTATCTGTGTTTAAAATTATTATACGACTTAAGAAAAATGTAAGAAGACTTAAGACTTAAGAGGATTTCGGATTGCAAAAGTCGAAAATCCGGATTTTTCTCACCTTTAATATATAGATTATAGGTATCACGCCCGGCTAAGATTTGTTACCGAAAATTGGCGAGTCAGTGATTTTACTTCGAGACGACGACGAGACGTTTGGCCGGCAGCGGTGTTACGTTAAATTATACGACTGTAATATTATTAAATTACCGGCGCCGCCACCGCCACCACGCTATAGGATTTGTCGATACATCCCTTTATAAGTTTCTTCCCCTTTATATATATATATATATACCCGTACTATATATTGACCGTTGCGATTCTTGTGGTTGATTTCCCCGGAGAATCGATGGATAACTGGGATTCGGAGACAGGAAACAGAAAGCGAGGGACGGAGCGGGCAAGACAAAAGGGGCGGGCGGGAGGCGAAAAAAAAAACCGACTGGAAACGTCCGATTGATTTTCCCCATTGACGAAGGTGCCCTATGTGTATGTATAAGATGGGTAAAATCGCGCGGGAAAATCGAATAAAAACCACATCGGGACAAATATCACAAAAATATCGCGATCCACATTATTGCGGTATGGAAGGAATACATCGAAATCCCGACAGCAGTACTATGCCAGGGTTTTTTTTTTATTTGCGATTATCTGCAGTTTCGCATTACAATGCCACTCTAGCGATGTGTTTACGCGTTAATAGTGATCGAAGTAATGTTTCCGCTGACGAAATTTATGACACGACAAAACCGCACGCATTCGAAGTGATATACCTATACACGTGACGTAGGTACGCAGTTATTTATAATATAGCAAATAATCCTTGTTCTACATAACGCGCCGCTAAAATTATAATCATAAATTATTTTTAATTTTTTTCGAGAGAGAGAGTTTCTTTTTCAATTCAAGACGTTGTGAATATTTACTTCCGTTATACGATTTTATTATCTCGGCTCGGCGCACGCTTTGCATAGTCCAGGAACGTCTCGAATTTTATGAAATGTATAGTTTTTTTCTTTTTCGTTGTTTTTACGTCGTGTAATGCGGCGCGCGTTCAATTTAGCAACGTAATTATATTGTACAACGATAAACGGAAATATTATTATTCGTCCGCGGACTAGTCGTACGGTCGTTTTTTCCGCGGCGAAAACCGCGCGCGTTTGCAAACAGGCGCATAGAACGATTTCGTCGGATCGAAAATCGCGACGGACCAAAGGACCGTGTATCGTGACTGGATTTGCCGCAGCGAACACAGAACATATAGCAGTAGCGTATTATTGTTATTTTCTAAAACGGAAACAGCAGACAGTGCGAGCGTCATAATAATAATACGCCCTTTACGTAGATATTGTGTGTATAAATACCGTTGATTAAACGTGCGAGTGGTCGGCACGTAGACGGTGGACGGACGAAATGGTAATGCGCGCCCCCGTTCGGTCCCCCGTTGTTAATGTCCTCTTATGTTTAATTAACGGTACTACATAAACGCAATGCAACGATACGCGGCGCGTTGCGCGACGGCAGGACGATGGGCCCGGGCGCAGACAACCACATCGCACGCCCATTGACGTTCGTTCGCCCCCCCCTCCCCCGATCAGTCGGAACGTTTCCTTTGCGTACCCGTAACGCGCGTGATACGGACGTGATTAACGACGGAATCGATACAGCGCGTGCGTTTGTCGCTCGCGGTGTTTGTAAACGGGCGGTTCGCGCATTTTTACCGTCGATTACTGCGATAGAGCCGCGAAACGCGAACCGCGATCGAATCGTCGAGAATAGACTCGGATGTGGGTACCCTGTGCGAAAACCTGTCGAGATGTTTCGATGTTAATGAGCACTGAACACGATCCCGTTCCAAATTTCAATCATATTCTGAAAAATATCGCTAATAAAACTCGCCGAGTAAAATATTACGAATCGATTAAAATCTGCACGTTCATTTATGTATTTCGCAAACTTTCATTGTTAACTATTCATAATTTTATGCGTTTAGTTTGACATAGAAAAACCTGTTTTCACGTTGACGTTTCGAAATTCAGACCAATAACACTTTTAGATTCCGAGAATCCGGAAAAGCTATTAGTTTTACAAAAATATATCTTTTCTTTTTGTTGTTTGCCCTAAAATTTTGTGTAACGTTCTATGCCTTTTTTATTTTAACATCATTCCGCGCCTGGATGAACCATAACGCCCGAGTACCCAGTGATCAGTACTGGAACGGATCCCGTATCACTATAGGTTAGATACAATTAGAAAGCTTTTTTGTAGCATCGTGAATGAAGTTAGTGCGTTGAAAAAGTAATTTTTTTATTTTCCTTGCAGTTTTCTTAATAACATAGAAAACCGTGGGGGGGGGCGTAGGAAAAATAGGAAACTACACGGATATAACAGTTTATATTATTATATTTTTTATTTCGTTTTTTTGTCGTAATTCGATTAAAAGCACACTATTTGAGCTGTTCATAGATATTTGACATTTTCGGGGTTTTTAGTTTTTATTTGGTTTCGTGTGGATAAAAATGATAAAATTATTTCGGCCGAGCAGAAATGTTTGACAATTTTACTCGAGGTTCATCAAAAGTTGTACTTTGTGGTGAAACAAACAAATGTGTGTAATGTGGAAGTTTTTTTATTTGTACGCGTTTAAATTTCAAATTTTGACAAATATCATAAAAATCGCAGCATTTCATAAAATGTTCATCCGAACTTCGCTTACAATCGTATTTGGTTACGTGGCACACTCATCAGCTAGTTAATTCTTTTCTTGTTATCATCACGTGAACTAGACAATTCGAAATCTTGACTTTTGCGTGTTCTCTTTTTAAATCGTCCTAATATATAATAGTATATTTCAAGTTGATTATTACACATTTTTTTAGGATAGTAATTAAATAATGCAGTTATTAATAGTAGACAGTAAAGTATAATATATTTTAAGGAACTTTAGTTCGGCTCTCTGTCTTTATACCTATACACATGGGAAAGTAAATGGGAAATGTTGTGCATACTTTATTAACCGAAAAGTTTTAAACTAAAGAGAAAACACAATACGATTGTATTTAAAATAATAAAACATTAGAAACGAACTGCGAGCAGTAGTTAAGCGAGTTGTTCATCTTAATGTAATTGTTTCGCTGTACAAAAGTATTTTAATACTATTAACAGGACGTGGTCCTATATTATATTAAATAAAACTCGAAAGGCAAAAAAAAACCGATTGATTTTCTTTACTGAATTTTCGAAAAAAATGTTTTCTTATTTTAAGTAGGCACTTATTATAATTTAATAGAAATTGAATATTTCTATGCACATTGTATATTTCAGGCAATCGATATCTGTAATTTATAAATTACTCGTACGAGTAAAATTCATCAGTGATACTTTGTAAAAGTTGGAATATAATTTACCATTACAGTAGATTTGCCGTTCCTGGCTTTCCAACGGTCAATACAACATTAAAATGTGCACGCGTAAAACAAACCAAAAAGTCTTTAAAATTAGTTTTAGAGACAAACACCGATTATTATAGAGTTTGCAGATAATAACATTTTCACGATAACCTCCTCGATGTTTTATAATTATTCACTGAGTATTCAACTCATTATCAAAGATTCACCGAATCGCATATTACATTTCTTTTTAAAAACTGTAATTTTTAAACAATGCCGTGTATTTCAAAAAAAAAAAAAAAAACAACCATTGTGACTGTCTCAAAAAAGTTGAAATCTGCACATTTTATAATAGACGTGTTATCTTTAAATTCGATTTTAAAAACGTTCGTATGTTTTACGTGAATCCATATTATTTTACGACGTTGTCCGTTATAAAGACAGAGACGGAAAATACCCGCCGTGACTAGTGTTAACTAGTGCAATGTTTCTCAACCTGGGGGGTGGGTGACCTTTTAGGGGGTACCAACCTTAATTATTTAGGGTCGCCAAAAATATAAAATATTGGATCGCCGTGTAAAAAATACATATTTTAGGGTCGCTAAAAAATTAAATATTCATTTAGGGGGTCGTGACAGTAAAAAGACTGAGAAACGCTGAACTAGTGAACATTGCGTTGTACACCCTTTGCTATTATAGTGAATAAATTAGACATCATCTGATAACGAAAATGGGTTATCAAATAAATACACGTAGGAGCGTCTTATATTTCCACGAAAATCATCGAAGCATCTACTATATAAATAATATCAATGACCACATTGAGTGAATAATTGTTTTCTGAAGTACATATCATTTGCGCATTGGATTATGTATTATACAGTGCATGATATTATGGTACAATATGATAGTATTTTTATATGTAAATTTATTTTTCAAGAAAATTATAAATTCTGTTCGTTGTATATACTTAACTATACAATTATTTTTAGTAATATTGTTCTGAAAAAAAAATTCAAGCACAGTTGGACATGTAAAATAGAAATTAATTACCCGGTGTACATAATAGGTACCTACTAAAAGGGCTGTAATCGCAGATTTGTTTTTGAATAAAATATTTTTTTTTTTTTTTTCATTTATAAATAATTCTAAAATAACAATAAATTAAGTTATGATTACCTAGAATAAAGAACAATAAAATTATTCAGGAACAAAAAAATAATAATAATATTTTATCTTAAATAATTTTAGTGAAAAAAAAAAAGTTAGTAATTTAAATAATTTAATAATATTCTTCATTCAAAGTTGAACCAATTTTAATTCATATTTATATTAAATGTACAATTACCGTAACAACAACAGTACCTAACGAAAAAATCAAATAGTTTAACGAATCGTAATCTTAGAATTTTAAATAGGTAGCGAACAAACAATCATTTTTTTTTTTTAAATTTAAATAACGATGCCCTGACAAGGACAATTCGATGGTCGAATACTCGAACGCTTATAATATTTGTACAAATTAACCCAGTTAGTTATCGTGCACATTTTTTTTTTTTTTAAGTTCTAAATAATCACGAAGTTATCATAGGTTTAAAATTTCTGTTTAAGTTTTTAAATATTGTAACGGCTTTCCAAAGAGTCTTACTATATATTATAAATATACGATTAAATACATTCTCAATAAACATGTACAACGGAATTGATTATATCAATTTCTGTAGCGTACAGAATTATTAATAATATTATGTTTATAAAAAACTGTTAAAGTGATAAGGTTTGAAAAACGCGTTTATATGTTTACCCATTTCTTAAAAATTGACAGCTTTATCATTAAACATAAACATATAATACAATATCTAAACAATAAGTTAATATAAATTCAATTATCTAGTTTTGTATACTCTTTAGATCTTAACAGGGGTGCCGTGTACTGGAGCTCTGGAGCTGCAGTCCCTTATGAGCTTGGTAAGGGGGAGCTCGACTTCACATGATTCTAATATTATAAAAAAAAAAAAAAAAATCAGTATTTGTCGTGTACATCCTCATAATACGGATTTTATTCATAACAAATTAATAGAGAAAGATAAACGTGTTTTTTGATATTGTATGTGTTTATAATAATAGTGAGACCCTCATGACATTTTCAAAACCTGGCCCCTCTGGATCTTCATAATATTAATGTAATATATGGTAGTTTTATCTTTTTTCTCTGTTTATATTTTTTAATATATAAATTAAATTAAATTATTTAAATGAAATTGTAATTATTTTTGTTTATACATGAACTAGTTTTGATATAGCCATCTTCTATCTATGTTCGTTGGAGAGGCGTCATTATTATATTTCGCAAGACAATTTTTAAATATTGCTATTATTTTGGCAAATAATTAAAAACGTTTATTTTATAATATCATTTCAAACGTTTGAACTGGTTGCAATTTCTGACACTATGTAGGGCGGGCGGTTTAATTTTGAAAAGGGTCCGATGTAATTCGACCGTTTTGGAGTGTTTGCATGACAAGAGTAAGTTTTAGTTTCAAAACGATTTCATTTCAAACCGTTTTAACGCCGTCGCATAAACGTACATACTAACTAATAACATTAGTTCTGTTAACATGCGATTTGTTTTACCGCAGAAATTAAATACTTATAGTTTATGTTTATCGGAAAATGTTAAAATTCAAACATGATCCCGTCCTGCACTTGGTGTATAAGACAACGTACAAACTCAAAGTTAAATTTACGCGATGTTCGTTCTCCGCAAACGGAAACTCTGTGGCGCTTCGAACAATTATTGTTATTACTATTATTGCGCGCGAATGATATAGGATATTATTACGGTAGGCATACAGTATTATAATTTATTCGAAAAGCGAGTTACCTAAGTATAAGTATACCGAAAAGGAAAAAAAAACCGAACCGGGAAACGACCGCGGTAGGGAACCGAGTCTGGGAATTATCTTAACGGGTCGTTAACCACCGAGGTACTATTATATTATACGAGTATAGGTATAAACCGCGCCGCGGGGCCGCCAGACAAGATTCTCGCTAATCCCGGTATTAATTTTTCGTTACTTTTTATTATTATTTTATTTTATTTTATTTTTTTTAATAAAATTCCGCCCCCCCCGTCCCCGGCCTTTGTGACCGTCGTACATACCCACCGGAAGGACGCGCGTGCGCGCGCGCGCACGTGTACGCGGACACGGGTGCGTGCGCTCACGTGAGCCCACGGGAACGGTCGGGCGGTTCGTGCGGGACTTTTGGCTTTCAAGGAAAAACGGTCGAAAAACAAATGTCCCGTGAACAACCGTGAACTCTCTCCGGGGTGCCGTTCGTCGTTCTTCCGGTAAACGTCGGTAAAAAGCTATAAATCCACGATGGTTTTTTTTTTTTTTTAATTTTTATTTAAACGCGTCCGCGGTACTGAGAACCGCGACCCCCCTCCTCCCCGCGTATCGGCGTGTCCGCTGATTTGTAGCGCGTAGTTGTATTTTTTCCTTTTTTTTACCGTCGGGCCTCGCAATATATTATTTTCCGAAACACATCCTATAACTATGTATGCATCTCCGAGTGTGACTTTTTCCCGAACGATCGTCAGTGTTCGCGATTGGCTATACATCGTTATCAGCAGCGCCGCTGATCGAAAGAATAATATGTTTTCGAATAAGTTTCGCCTGGTTTCAATAAGTAGGCAACAAAAAAAAAAAATTAAAAATAAAAATAAAATTGTTTCTATATTTCACTATTTGTACTCCCGGAGTTCATAAAATATTCCTAATGATGAAGAATACTCGCAATCGCAACGCAACGTCTGGTCTGAAAATATATTACGCCTATGACGTGCAATTTCAATTATGAAAATTACCATTGCAATTTATTATTGTGATCCTAGAACCGTGCCGTCACAACCAGTTATCTAGCCAACGTCAAATCCTTCCAACTCGGTCCACCTTCTATAGCTTCAACATCCTTTTTAACTGCGTCTTTCAACCTCATCCTGAGCCTTTCTCAAGTTTCAAACGAAACCATGTTGTCAGTTTACATTTGACAGTACTATCGATAATTAATCGAATATTAATCGATGATGATTTTAACGATTTGCACTGCGATCAAAACGATTTAGTAGATTTAACTATTGTAAACTGCCTCTTGATATCTTCACATTAATTTCACAGTCAATATCCAAAACGTTACCTCTATATTACTCTATGTGTATACCTTATCCGACAGTGGAAATTTTAAAAACAAGAACCATAAAATTCAATTTTTATATTCAATAAATCGAGTATTTTTTCTTGTAACTTGACTGAAATATACATACAGTTTCACGTTAAAATGATTAAGCAATCGTGTTTTTCGCATTTTTAAGCAATTGCGAAAAAAAATTTCGCTCCGATTTTCAAGTGTGGCATTTTTTTCTGAATGGAAATCTGACTGAGGTGGTACTTTAGACAGGTCATTATTTTGATTTTCTCAGGAGTTTTCATAAGAAATGCGAGAAGAATGGGAAAATGTACGAAACGTATTATTTTCAAATCGTAAATATTTCGACTTCTCAAAGCACGTTTAACCGAATTCTGTACAGAATCGTTTATTCGTTAACAATGATTGATCGTTGCGTGTAGATATGCATTGAAGTTCCCAAATTGTCGCCTTGAACAGTGGCTGCACTCGTCCCCATTATCTTAGAACAGTTTTTTTTTTTTTTTTTTTTTTTTTTTTTACTGACTTTTCACCTTGCGATCGGACCGAATCGCGACGGTGGTGTACGCGGTCGGAAACCGCGGCGGACGATCAAGTCACGTAAATCGACCCGAGCGTAGTGGCGGAGGGATCGGTAGAGGAGGGGGGGAGGGAATCGTCGATCACCTAGTTTCGAGTGTGATTATACGATACTATCATTATTGTATACGCTATCTATACTAACTGCTACGCGTACGATTTCGGACCGTCGTCGCGAAACGAGTAACTGCGGTCGGACTAATCGAGCACGTACAATATTGTTGTCGGTCCGGACGGACGATCGTATATACCACCCGTCTGTATAATAATAATAATAATAATATTATTATTATTATTATTATAGCGCGTGCCGCAGAAACGGCAATGCCAAGTGCACTGCAGTATTATATACGGTCCGTCCGTGCTACCCGCTGCATAACGGGGAGGGTTAACGGTGCCAAGTCGTATTCGTCCCCTCCCCGGCGCCCGCGTTCGTCGGCGTCTCCTTTAGCGAACCATCGCGACGGTTCTACAAGGTACGCACCAAGGCGATTCCGGTGGCTGGTAGGGGAGGGGGTAGTGGCTTGTTTATATACATACACACACACACACACACACACACACGGGGTAATTTATATATTGGATTAGGCGGACGCGAAATTGGCTCTACGGTTCACTCGATTAAAGGGGAACGCAGCCCCTCCGGCCCTTTCCCGTGCCCCTTCGGCGCGCGCGTACGCGTATTTGTATTTGTGTTGTACGCTCGTGTGTGTGCGCGTCGGCTATAGGGGCAATAAAGTATAGTGTACGACTAGGTATATATATAGGTATAGGTATCTGGTATATAGTATTATATAGAAGAGTCTCGGTTACCCGCCCCTTCGTCGCCTCCATCCCCCCCCCCTTCTTCGACCCTTATTATATTGTAAGTAAGGTTTTTTCAAATTTACGTGCATTCTAATTGCGAACGCGGCGGCGACGGCGGCGGCGGCGACGACGACGACGACACCGAGGACGCGCGCACGTTTTCCTTTAATCTACGACCGCGTTTTCGCGGGTTTTACTCGCTGCGGCCTTTCGCGCGAATAAGCTGCACGCCGTATTATCTGTATTACTATATATGTATTACACCTGGTGTAAGCATTATTATTATTATTATTGTTATCATTATTGTGCATTAGAAAATAACTGTTTGCGAAATACCCGCGGTCAAGCGAGCCTTAATCGAATCGATAAAACAATATATAAAATAAACTATTATGGTCGAATATAATGGCCGGATCAGGATTCATTCCCGGCGTGGGTGGGGGATTACGAATTTCAAAACAAATTTCCGGACTGGTTTTTAAGGTAATCTCTTTTTCTGTTTCGCTTTCATCGCAACTATTTTCGGTCGTTCTTGCACCCTTGTCCTAAGGCTTTCCTCATATCACACTTAATCGCATCCAATAATCTATTTTTTGTTTTTCCTCTTCCCCTCATTCCTCCTACGATAATCTCTGTCTATTTTTTTAATTTTGTCTACTACCTAAGCTATCTAAGCATTCTCATCTGTGTCACACTCGTTTTCCGTTATAATTTTCTACCTACCGCTCAACACCCCAAACCATACAACATGGTCGAGCCTACCACATTTTTGTAGAACTTCCCTTTAAGTCACATTAGAATTCTCTCGTCGCAGAAAATACCTAAAGCTCATTCCACCGTAATATATTGAATATTTTAATACTTATAAAATAAACGATTAAGGTTACACAGCAAAACTACCAATTTCATTACAAACATCTCTTAAACAGTGTTGCAGACATATTTTGCTCACTCGCTCCAATCAACCAGACCTTTTTCTTTCCGAACCTATACAGTAGTTGTAAATACCGAAAGCGGGCTGCTGTATTCGGTTCTCCTTATCCCATACACCTGGTAATTGTGCTTGTTGTTATTATTGTTTTACCATAGATTGTGTTTATTTCTTAAAAAAAAAAAAACCATATATAATTTTCCGATACAAATATGAATGTACAAATACCTATTAGCCCCTTATAATCCCATACCCCTTCTTCTTCCTTTCCTTTACACCCTTCCACCTATCCCCTCTTCCTTAAGCCTATTTTTATTCTACTACATCACTTTATCCAACCATACTTAATCATATCTTTCACATCCTCGTAGATGCCACCGTTATTTTGTACTAAAGACCCTAGAGATACGTATAACTCTCACCCTCGCTTATTTCGACACCACCGTAATGACCTATCTTCCTCTGAGGTTTTGAGAATAGTAAATTTTTAAATAGGGAACCGGCCCGAGGTAATTTCATATATGTAATTAAAATCATAAACAAATGTTTGCAATAATTGCATTATAAACTACCTAAATGTATTGTACGTATGATTCGTATAAGCAATCTGTAGGGGAGGGGTTATAACCTCAATGGATACGCCACTGACCAGGTATATGTTAATCACCATAACTTTACGATTCATTTTTTCTAACAATTTCGCTTTCGCCGTTATAGTTCTATATTATAATAATGTTTTTTTTTTTTTACTTTCGAGTTTTTTCTTATCAGGTTTATATATAATATACTTCCGCGCTCCTGTTTTGCACTCGTTGGGGGGAGGCGTGATGTGCGAGGGGAGGCAAGTTTGAAGTAGGTACACCGGAATAATTACTTTTTATAAAACCCGACGATGTTCGTTTTCCGCACACCCGATATAATAATAATATTATGTATACATTTTTTTTCTGGTTATTAAAATTGATGCGTTTCGGGGTATAAACTTGAATATAACGTATACATGTATAATATTATATATACTGTAGTTTTTACATCTAGGGAAAATTTTCTATTAGTTTGAATAATAAATGGATTAAAAATATAAAAAAATACACTGCATAATAATTGTATTACTCGTCGGCTTTTTCGCAACAATGAAATTAATAACTTAATATAAGTAGTCTTATTTAATATAAAAAAAAAAAAAGAAAGAAAATTACAATTTTTACGACATAAACGAGAAAATCGGATTTTAATTTTAATAAAACAATATTCCAACAACAGTCTGTTCCAGGGTTACTGAAATTGACGTAGTAACTATTTTACATATTATAATAATTACTCTATCCAACGGAACTATATTTTATTGAAATTCAAAATGTTAATTATATTATATAAACTTGGAATATTCACTATTTCATTATAATAATATACATATAATTTTACTAATATTGATTACGTTTAATATTTAAAATAGGCACTACTATTTTATACATAACACACAACTAGAATATGTTCGAACATTAATTCGAACACATTTATAAAAAAAAACAATCAAAGTGTATTCATAATATTTTTTAGGTCTAGGAATTCTTCAATTTTATGGATTTTTGTCTCGCCCCGAGTCTTCGCCGCCACCGTCACCGCCTTCCATCCATCCCTATCTTGAGTAGGTTCCCTTCAATCTTCTACGTTTATCGTTCTCAATTCTCGCTTCACCCCGTAAAGCCGCCGCTTCCTCGGTTTCTACCCTTCGGTTTTTTCCCATTTGGATGGTATTCTATGACTGCCCTCACAGCCTTTGTTTCATCACTCCTCATAACGTCACCGAACCGTTGTAATCGTTGAGCTTTTTACTATCAAGGGAAATTTAATTAAATAATATATTATTATATATATATATATATTATTACAGTTGCGGTTTGTCGAGGTAATTTAATAAAATCGTTTTAGTTTATGTTCCGCGTATAATATATTATAATATTCTAGAGTGCACCGTTGTATTTTAAAATATCATTTATTTTCACGGGACTCTTCTGTTGCGTTTTTGGACGGCGAGCGATGTAACTTAAATAATACGTAGGTACTCAATGTACAGGGTGTTTCAGCACCGCGTTCTTACCGCCTAGTAAATAATATTTATTCCCCCACGTTCCCCGTACATAATGTTTTTATAACTCTTGGAAATTAATTTTGTTTTTGAGGTATCACGTTTTCAATATAATTTTGGAACATACTACTTGTATACAAGTAAATATAAAAAGCTGATGCTCCTGACGGGTGCGGCACTGTTTTAGGAATAAAATTAAAATGGAAGCGTTTTATTTATACCTGTAATCAACGATAAACCATTGCTAATGAAAAACGATTCTGGGTACCGAAATACCATATTTGTCATATTTTCCGATTGTTGCTCTAGTACATAACCCCAGGAGTCAACATAAATTGCTCGTTTTTCCGATTTGTTAACAAAACTACAATGGAAATCAAAAACCGACCCCTCTGTGCTAAAAAATTCTACGAGAAAGTTCCTATAAAGTTTTTTATTGAAGAAAAATTTCTAGTGAAAAGGTTGTTTACAGACGCAAAATAGTAAACACATTATAGTAAAACCAATACATTCCTCACTTCTCTCATAATCTGAAATTAATAATGTAACTTCAACAAAATATATTGTATAGGAATAGGTTATTTTTTTGGAGTATACGACAAGACATTTAATTTAATACGAGTAAAAAAAAAACAACACCGGGTCTGAGGGAACCAAAAGCGAATAATCGAACGCATTAACAATAACATGATAGTCGATTAATATTAACTGTTACAATATTATTAAGTCCCGCATTTGCCACAATAATTTCTTGATAAATAATAACGCTAATTTTAATTATTTGGAACGACTTGTACCTGGCACCTTTTCAACGTACGCTTGAAATAGTTACGTGTCAAGGTATTCGGTTTTAGACGGTTTAGCCAAAGTTTTAACCTGCAGCAGCTTATTCACAACTATTTTTTAAACACACTGCCGTGCACGGAGGAATTTTTCTTTTGCAGTGTTTGTAATATGCATCATGTGATATATTTATTTGGAGCGTTTATATTTTAAATATTTTATTAAGATGAAATACGTATAAATAAATCAAGAACTTTTTGTTTAGCATCTTCGTTAGATGCTTTTGATAAATTTATTAGCGTTATGCGTTCCAAAATTTTTAGTCAAGTATTCTCTTTTCAAATCTTTTCTTTTTAAACGCGTAGATTGTTATTTTAAAATCAAAAGTTAATATACCATACCAATGGTACCAATAAGTTTGAGTTCATTGAATAAAACTAAAATTTCGAAAATATTGTAATTAAGATAAATATTAAATTCTCTGGATCTCTGGTTCCGTGGTAAACGAATCACATAGCCACCCTGTAAACATATATGGAAATATACGTATCAAGTTTGCAATAAGATGATTTAATATTGGAGACGTTATAGTATTCGGAGTAAAAAATAAATATGTTATTGGCCGTATTTTCTATGTACAGTTTTATCTAGAGAATTTACTATTTAACGTAAAAATATAGAAAAGATATTTCGCATTTCCACAAAACGATTTACTCGAAGACTGTAAATAAATATCAGTTTTATTTAGTTTTCATAAAAACTTTGGAAATCAGTATAAACGTACGTATTTAATTTTTAAATTCCAAAGGATCACCGGGAGTTTAAAATTAAAATCTTACTTAACCACGTTAAAACCAAAAGTAAAAGTTGATATCAATTTGGTCAACAATCGTTGGAAAGGTTGCATAATACTTACTATACTTCTATGTGTATACAAAGTGTTTTTTTTTAAAGTAACTTGACATAAAAATCAAATTTATACTTTAAATCTGATAAATAATCTTCGTCTTGTATTTATAGCGAATCATCTTGTTTATTGCGAGTAAAACTGCTGCTGCACGTGCTGAGTATTAAAATTAAACGATATCGTCGTAATAAAACAAAACGTTTAAATTTAAACTTTTGTTTGCGCATTCATAATATTAATATTAATCATATTCGTGTAAATGTTTGCAAACGTTACGCCGCGTATAATAACCTAACTAACCTTGCCTAACAGTTAATAATTTTACGTTTGAAAATGTTCCCTAAAGCAGGTTCTATCAACACGCGAAAATATAATTTCTAAAATAACAGAAGAGAATTAAGCTAAGATTTGCTATAGTATAAATTGTGCATAAGTACCTATATTATATAGGAAAAATCGCGAGCGCGAGGAAAACGAAAAAAATGTACACGCGCATCATACAGATATCAAAGTCGAAATGATGGTTTTATATAGGTATGATAAAATCACAAAAGTAGAGAGTATTTTTGCAAAAATAAAGAAGAACGTTCAATTTCATTGTTAAACATAAAAAAAAAACCGTTCCAAAGAAAGCAATTTAAAATACGTATCTATAAAAAAAAAAACGAGGGTTCATCGTCTGTGAATCTTATGTGATGTTTATAAAGTGAACAACTTTGTTTAGCAAATATGGCACGCGGTCGTATAAGTACAAAATAAAATATATAAACTGTAATGCAATCGTCTTAGATTACGTACAATCATCATGTTGTATTTTTTTCAAAATCGATCACTGCAGCTCTCAATCAGATAAACCGGCGCATTTTATTCGAGTGTTCATACGGTACAGCCGTGGAGAGTTCGAAATAAAATTTAATTCGATATTCCTGGGAATAAACTCCGCGTGTTGATTAACAATTATCGTCCTTATTTTCGAAAATCACAAGTTCAACTTAAACCGGTTAATTAGTAAAACAATCGTAGACCTACGTACGGGGTATGCGGGGTATGCGCTTGCGTACCCTGCGAGCAGACTTTTGTTTCAATGGGTATACGAATAAAGTCTCATTTCATAATGGGAATGACGATACATAGACTTGTATTGGCTACGGGCGCTGGGCGATTCTTAATAATCGAAGGGAATATTATTTGAATTGCCGTTAATTTTATAGCGTAAGTAAGTAAGTATTGGCCATTTTCATTTTCCCAGAAATGACAATGTTTACGATAACACAGTGTCCAAACAGTATAATACCGAATACTCTTACCGACGGTGGCGCTATCTGTAATCGTCCAATCAGAATATCAATGGTGATAAACGGATAAATATCTTTACCTCGTGGTTGTTATCAAGTTACTTTTTTTTACGTTTAATTTCTTTTTTCTATGCGCATTAAATAGACCCTGCATAGACATAAAATTGGGTTTATAAATTATATAAGAAAAGAGAAGGCTTGAATTGTAAACAATTATGTAACATTCGATTTTAATAAACACGTCTTTATAAAAATATGATTTTATTTTACATTGATAAAAAATCACGAGAAACCTATTGTTTTTTTTAATTCTTTTTGACTCCCGTAGTTACCGTAATTTTTTCTTAATACAATGTCGTGCACGATCATTTCAGGGGCATTTTTATCCTGGGGGGCACATTTTATAACACTGCAAAGCCCGCGCATTATGACTGTGCCTAAGAAAACAACTTTTAACGTGTCGATTCGTTAACTTTGTTTTGCCGAATCGAGTAAATATTATTCATATTAAATCGTTGATATTTTTAATGGGTAATATACGATAGGTTTTTTATCGATTTTTTTTTTTTTTTGTTCATGTCGATAATATTTATATCGCAGTCATTAACATCGTCGATGAAATAAATTTTAAAAAAAAAAACCTATTCACACATAAGATAATCAGGATTGACGGCCGTTTTACACGTAACACATCGAAGCCGTCGGCATATGCGCAAGAGCTGAGAGATCTGTCAATGTGCGTTTTTTTCGTGGCGGAACCAATATTTTTACGTTTTTCCCGGGATAAAAATACTGGAAACCGTTGATTCGACCGTAAAAAAGCAATTATCCCGACGAACACGAATTGTTGCGTTGACGGGGTGTTACAATAATATTACTGTTTTATCAATCCAACGAACTGCGTTTACATAATATAATATCAGTTTCTGGTACAACCGTAAAATGCTGTTCCCATCATGGCTACGTGGTGTTCGTGTTCGTTCCTGGTACGGTTGTCTTTTTTTGTATGTAGAAACAAATGACGCGGGCCCGTAACCTTTTAGGGCTGAAACCGTTGATGCCGACCACTAACGTTTAGAAACATAATATACTATAGGTAATAGATATCAGCGTAATGCCTACGTTCGGATAATGACAACTTTCGTATTTCAGTAACAATTATACGGAGCGTGATAATATTTCGCCGTTTGTACGAAACCAAAAGTTAATTATACTACGATAATCTAATAATATGAAAAACCGAGTGAACGGTAAATCTGCAACGTACGTATACGTCCGTCTCGTAGCACGAATATTCGCATCTCGCGCGTACCTGCGAAACGACGTATTTTCGCCGTCGTCTATACGCGAGAGTTAATTTAATTTAAACGGGACGCATACGGTATTTTTTTTTTTTTTTATTATTGTTATTATTATTATTATATTTTTTTATTCTATCCAATGCAATTGCAGTTTCTGCGGCGGGCGGATTGAATTTAATATAATATATGACGAGTGAAATAATGTACAAGAAACTCTGAAGCGTAGATGTTCGAAACGTGCGTGTGCGTTTTTTTTTTCTTCGTCTCCTCAAAGGATTTGTCTACACATATACATATATAGAAGGTAAACACGGAAAAGAGCGACGCAACAAAGGCGCCCGTTCCCCGACGGCGAACGGCGCGCGGAAAATAAGCGGGAAATCAAAACGGGTTTTTGGCCCGTTTCGAAAAGGGATTTAATATTACGCACCGAGTACTCGGCGGATTTCGTCATTATCAGGTGTTTCCTCCGGAGGTCATTCGATTCGTTTTCCCGCGCGTTTAACCGTTGTTTGGTTTCGGTTCATTATTTTTCGGAGTGCGTTCCACACGGCCCCGTCCGAGCCCGAACGCGCACAGTACACGTCGCCGAGAACGCCCGCGCGGGCAAACGCGGCGATCGGCATAACACGTCCGAGACGACCGTTATCGCGGGGAGTGTTGACCTTTTTTCGGGATTCGATTTATGGAATATCGCGAGCGACGGGCGGCTCTACGGTTTTACGTTAGAATCAACTTTCCGTCACCCTCGGTTTTCGCGACGAAAACCGTTACGCATTATACGTTCGATGTTCGAACGGCAACAGTACTGCTCGCATTGCACATTACGTCATAAACGAACGGAGTATTAGTTAAAATGTATTTTGGTGATGACATTTTTTTCTATTTCCGTCGGCCCGCTGATGAGATGATGTTTTCCGCTTTTTGTTTTTGGTAGGAGCGAGTAGCGGAGCGTATCGTTTGTGCGGCGGCACTGCGCGGGGCGTTCGGACAGCGTTCGACTACTGCTCTCACCTGCCCAAACTTAAATGTGAAATATTTCCTCGGCGGTTCGACGGAAACCAAAAAATGTCAACACGAAATTTGCGTTTATACCGTTTATTGCCGTTTGAAAATCAAAAGCAGCCGGTAATGGTTTCGCCCCGGAAAATAATGGCGACGAAAAAATAACGTAAACGTAAAATCGCAGAGCTGCGCTTATTTCTTGAATTTTTTTTAAAACAAATTCCGAAAATAGTAAATATTTTCCGAGATTATAAGTGAATCGCGTTGTGTCGATTACCCTGTATATTAGTAAATATTATAAATGGCGAATATTAAGCACCCTTAATATTCGGCGGTGCGGGAAACGGGCGCGTGACTGGAATCTGTCAGTAGTCTGACCGCGGCCAATAATTGCGATTTAGTCGGATGTTATATTGTACCTACGTAATAATAATATAATCTCGTTGCCGTCACCCGTCACTTATACTGGGCGGTCCATTTATCACGAGGCAGGCGATATCCTCGGAGGATTTCAAGTGAATTTCGTCTTTGTTCCAAGTTTTTACCCTCAAACATTATGGCATCGTTTTCGATTTATTTTAACATTATTTTCAATTTTGTACACTCTACCGTTTAAATGTATACGTTGGATTTTCAAATATGTAATAGAAACTCTCCCTTTCCAACACAGATCCGAATATCCAGAGAATATTTGTCGAAATACGTCGACGTGCATGGTTCTAGTATCGGTTTTAATAATATTATAAGTAATTCAGAGACTATGAAAATAATGTGAAAATTTTCATAAAAATACCTACTATACAAAACAAAATTCAAAACTCCAAAAACGATACCTGTAAAGTATACGCTTATGTTTTTCTTTTGCAATATACCTAAGTACAAACTGCGTGGTAAAATAACTGAGTGTAAAGTGATGTACTTACAATAATCTTAAACACAGATCTGTTACAGCCGGGGAATTTTTAAAATACAACCTCCAAAAACGCGAACAATTTTCGTTGCAGTATCATTATTTTAGGACTTCCCGTAAATAAAAAAAAATCAAATTATACACTCTGACGATATTAATCACAGTCGCGCCTACTTAACGGAATTAACATTTAAATTTCGTATAGCGTTTAGCGCCGTGTCTAAAACGAAACTGTTTACAAAACGTTGTTCCGGGCAATTCACCAGCTATAAATATTATACAGGATCTTCCGAATTTCCCGCGAAATATTTTTTTTCGTCTAAAAATTGGATTTTGTAAAAACGTAAAAAACTACCGAAATCGGATAAAACATTTGTTAGCGACTGTTGTTATGTCGACTCAAGCACATTGAGTACGAGTGGAGACAAGGACGCACGCAGGTCGGTAATTCGACGTATCGGATAAACCGGGAGATCGGTCGGATAAGATCGGCGTTCCGTGTATGTCCGCGGGGAAAACGCGCCGGGGCGGGAGTGACGATGATTGAACGGCCCCGGCAACGCGGAGAAAGGGAAAAAAAATTCGCAGTTTCTCGGGAGAACGTTCGGTATCGAATCGGGGACCCCGGACCGTTCAGAACTCTGTACAATACGATGTTATTTTTCGCGGCTTTTCCCGGCGGGCCCGTTTCCGTAACGCGCGATCCCTGCGGCGGGCTCCGGTCGCGGCATCGATTTTGTCGGGCCGCGGCCGGACGCAAATCGAAACGATTAATCGGGCGGGCCGCTATTGCTGTTCCGCGCGCGCACGTGTGCGTAGTGTGCGAACACGCCGGGGACAATGCTGTTGTAATTATAACGATAACGATAACGATAATAATAATAATAATAACGGCGATAATAATGATAACAACGGCGACGGGACCGGACGCGGAGATGTCATTCGGACGGCACGCGAGTAATTAACGAGCCGTCGGGCGCCCCGGGAACCCGGCGCAGCAGTGCGGCGGCGAAACGCGCGCGCGAAACCCCGCGACGGCCGGAACGGCGCCGGTGTATTGTGCGGTGACGACGATCATGGCGGCAATAACGGCGATATATTGTCGGTGACGGTTTGGCGTGCGAAACGACACGGCGGCGCGGATTGGAAATTTCGAATTATTCGCCGCGGCCGTTCCGGACCCGCGCGCCGTCCGACTCGGGCGCGTGGCGACGAGGCGGATTTTCCCGGAGCCGTCAATATTGATTTGGTTTTTGTTTTTTTTTTCCCCTCCCGCAATCGTTCGTGCCCGATCAGCGTGTGTATTTCGGGATAAATCCGTTCCGTTAGCGAACCGTTCGGATTTATTATCGCGTTATAAATCGGAAAACGACAGAAATTAAAACGGCCGTTTACGAACGTATTGTGAATACCAACGGCTCTAGAACACCTCTTTGTTTCCCGGCCCCCCAAAAACTCGTACACCGTTAGCGCATCGACGTGCCGAACGACGGGTGAAAAAAAAATAACCCGTCCCGGGATAACGGGGACGACGTCCTCGTAAAATGTGAAAATCCCGAGAAAATCGAAAAACGACCACCAGACATGTAGGCGATTGAACAGAAATATCTTCCGTAGTACGTATACGTTTGAAAAAAAGGATCCGGAAATCCCGGGAATCGAGGACTGGAGAGAAGCGGCTCAAGACGCGGGCGGACGGCGCGGTGTAGTGTCGGCGGCAAAAACTCTCGGAGAGCAACGGCGTGGGCCGGGCGAAGAAGAAAAGCCTAGAATATAACGCCTAGGATGTTTTCGCCTCCGTGAAATTTCTCGACGGGGAGGGGGGGGGAGAGTAAGGGGACGGCCGGCCGTCACTCCGTGGCTCGAAACGCTCGACGCTTCGGAATCGGGATCCCGGACACGGGCGCGGCACGGGACGCGCGTGTGTCCGAGACGCTTTTGCCGTCTCGACGCCGCCCGACGTTGCTGCAACGATAACGGCGTCGCCTCGCTCGCGTCCGCGACCCAGCGCACGGCGTGTCGTTTTACGAGCCGCGCGGTTACGGTCGCGCCTACGCCGGCGTTCGCGCGCACTGCAGTAACACGCCCGGTACACCGGCCGCCTGCCCCGAGCGGGGGCCGCCCGCGTCGTTATTTACGAGACGGCCGTAACACGACAACGCAATAATACAGCAGTAACGTTAATAACATTATTGTTACGACGCTGGCGACTGTGTTGCGCGCGCGCTTCGCCGTCGTCGTTACGGCAGCTCGGCGTGCCCGTTCGCAACACGATCGTCACGCGTTTACGGGCCGGCGGCGGGCGACACGTGCCCGTTATTATGTTTGTCCCGGACTTTTACTGCCGCGATATCTCTCGCGTCCGCCGCCGCCGCCGCCGCCGCCGACGGTATCGCGGCGTAATTCGGCCAGTGCGCTTACGCGGCCGAAACCCAAAAGCGGACCCGCGACTTTGACCCGCGGGTCCGGGCGCCGGAGAGCGTACAGGTACGCATCGGTCTGTGAAGCGCGCCCTAGGCCACGTGCGCCATGTATTTGACTTTCGAAGCATCTCTTTTTTTTAAAAAAAATAAAAAACAGTAAAAATTAAATTTATAATAAAATACGTATAGGCAATTATAATTTAAATATAAACGTACGTTTACGTTATGTTCCGTGATAACAGTTTCTTATTATTAGACACTTGGCGGTATGTCGACCAAAAATATCTTTAAGCGACACAATTCATATTATCATTTGTTCGTTTTATAGAACGGAAACGGGGCCCTGCGAAATCGTGGGCCTTGTGCTCCTGCACAATATGCGCACGCGTAAATCAAGACCGGGTCCGTCGGGGTGTGCTGTAGCTCCACGAAGAAACGCGCGCGTAAATAAAAAAAAAAAAAAAAACCCCTTATGTACAAGAAACAATAATGCGTGTACGTCAAACAAATGCCAATTATAAGGGTTTTGAATCGATTGGAATAGAATTGTCGGTCGTGTCCGCATTTTTCTCCAACTACTATCTTGAAACGGGCACGCGCAGTGACGCTAAAATTTTCCTGGCAAAGTTAGTTGTATACGAATTCCTTGCAACTCGTTTTTCCCAATTATTACGAAAACTCCTAGAAAAATCAAAAAAATCACCTCCCTAGAGGTAATCAATCCAGTCGGTTTTGTTTCCAGAAAAATTGAAAATCGGAGCGTAATGTCTAGAAAAGAAGTTGTTCGCAGAAAAAAAAAATAAACATCATATTGTAAAACCAACAAGTTCCTCGCTCTTCTCAGAATTTAAAATTCGAAATTCAGAAATTAATAAATCTCTAATATTTGTCTACATGGATTTTAGAAGTTTAAACATAATAGTCTGAACCGAGTATTTTTTCAATGAAGAGGGGGGTGGGGGGTTATCAGCATCTCGATAATATTTTACTCTGGAATATTTTGTAACGTTTTCACGTGTTACATTTGTAATGTATTCATTTTCTATTGTTTTCGTACGGGGTTTTAAAGGAAGAAAATTATAAAAATACTAAATCCTTGGCTTAGGTTAACAAATCGAACGATTAACGCGTTAATATTTTTAAATTAACTTAACCGAGTTAACCTCGTATTATTCGTTAACTTGCTCGGTCTTGTCAAAACCTGCAGACCATCGAAATTAGAGATGTTCTTACTTACAAGAAGAATAAATTTCGTTTTTCTAATTTCGAAAAAATCTGGATTCATACCTGGATTTTCCGAAACATTTCTACTGTAATACGCGTATAGCCCCTATATTATATACTAAATTGACGGGCATAACTAGATTTGCGCTGTGAAATGGTCAAGAGAGTAGATTTCGTACACACACGCACACACGCACACGACGTTTATCATAAGATATCCTTAAAACGCAAAAAAAAAAAAAAAAAAACAAAACAAAAAGACGAACGTAATATCACAATTTTGTTTTAAATTGTATAACCGTTTGAAGTAAAACTATCAGTAATCAGTTATCCAACATTCAGCTTCACTCGGAAAATTGTTTGTTGTTTGCGATAGCATCGTGAATGCGTTTAACATATTATTACAACTAAATTACGAATTTTCCACCAACAACAGTGGCCAGATGCCCGCGGTGCGAAACTGTGAGCTCACATCCGGACCTTTTAGGTTTTAGTTTTTTTCTTTCCTGTATTATAATTTATAACCGTGTATACAGTACGGATATTGTATAATATTCATATCAAATTAGGTAGCCCGATATTTATGTTTATTAATCTCATGCGGAAACCCGACCCGATAACTTTTACAATCGACTCGGAACGAATACACGGTAAGTGTCTACGAGTGTATAATATATTTTGGAAACGATTCGTATTATTATTATTTGCATTATCGGTTTTCGAATTGCTACGTCGAACTTTCTATCACACTTTGGCAATATAGGTATACCTACAGTCTGTTTTGATTATACGCCACGTACTGTATAGTGTTGCCTCTGCCCCCCCCCCGCGGAAGTGTATAATAAACCAAACTCGACGCAATAATATAAGGAATACAATATTATCATAATATCGCAGGTACCTACTCCGGCACGGGCAGATAACGTTATCCAAAAACAACTTGTAAATAACTTTACCGCGCGTTTCGTGGTACATTTTATTGATTCCGCTCTGTTGTTGTAAAATATTATTATTACTACACTCCTCTGTATAATAAGCATTGCGAATATAATGTCGATAATCGAGATTGCAATGATTAAAAGAAAAAAAAAAATATCAAAAATGTGCGAATCACGCCATTTTTTTCTCCGTTTCAAAACAATTTCAATTCAAGAATGCAATAAAAATTAGTTAAATTACTTAGCACTAGGGAGCTCTTATTCCGTTTTAGAATAACATATTTTGGGTTTATTGTAACTCTAAGTAACTAAGTAACTCTCACATTGAAGCGATGTGTTTTTTTAAATTTTAAATTTTTAAAGACACTTGGTTTTGTGTTACGCTTGACCGAGGAGTTTAAGTTATTTGCATCTCGTAAGTCTACCTACTGTTCCATTGTTCGATTCCTTCTAGAGTATAACTTAGTACTATGCGATCTCTGTATGGCTGTAGATTCTTCGATTGCTGAACGTGTCCAGAGAAGTAAATACATAATACAAAATGCATTCCGAATTTCTTACCTGCAACAGCGGCCTACCTACGGTACGAAAAATATCTGGATTTGTTGAACATTACATTACTAAATGAAATAAAATTAAGTAATATAATGAGCCTTTATTTATATATAAAAACCCACTTATTTTAGGTGAGTAGGTGGGGGGTAATAACTCAGTTTATTCAGTTATTTAGTTGTAAAAATAAAAAAAAAAACAGCTCACAATTGGTATTTGTGTTTAGGGGAATTCAAAGTTATAACATTTCGCCTCACCAGCTCTTTTTATATTCATTCAGATTAAATTGAATCGATTTGTATGGAATCATTAAATCTTTAAACAAATAAAAACAAAATGTGTCACGCTGCAACACTCTAAAAAAAAAAAAAAAAAAAATATAAATAAAATAAAAAAACGTAAAACGTAAATACGGATATAAAATTTTTTTTTTTTTTCCTTTCTTTATTTGTACGGTCGACAATAAACCCCGAAGCTAATTTTACTATAATAATAAAACGACACATCGATGTTTAACGCAATATTATTGTTATTCTCGGATTAAAATTTTAAAATATTTCATTCGCTAACAACGTTACGCGTTATTCGCTATTCAGTCGTTTCAGTAATTCAGTTATTGTGTGCGTTATTTTCATAATTTTTTTATTCGTTATTAAATCGCATACTAGAATATTAATTTATCATATTGTACATTTGAACGTAATTAATTTTATCGTACCAATCAATCGGACGTTAGCGAAACTGCAGAAACGCAACGGACTCGTTACATTTTAACGGGATATATTCTTAAACGCCCGATTTAGAAACCGAGAAATAATCATAATTATTTAAGTATTTCAAACTTTCCAATAGAAGTCGGTAACGATTCATCGTGTGTTCAATTGAAACCTTTGGACGTAAAGCGACGCGTTCGCTAATATAATTAATTGAATATATTTTACACTTCTAAATCTAAATAAGGGCACGTATAGAAATCGCAACTAATTACGCGATATATTTATTCTGTTTTTTATATATTATTTCTAGAATACTAAATTTGTATTGAAAAATCATAAAAAAAAAAAAAAAAATTAAATTAAAAAAAATATGACATATTGCGCTACTTTCGTTACAATTATATTATTCGGGGAGGTGGTGGTGCGAAAAAGTAAATTGAATGCGCTTTTATAATACTTATATCTAATGAACGTCATCTATATGATATTATACGTTATATTATTATCGTTTCAGAATGTAATATTATTTAATTTTGAAAAACCAGTTAAATAATTGGAAGTGTCGTTAATTTTAACTTTTGGCTAAGTTTATCGCTTTCGATTTTTCGGTCAATTATTTTAGTTTACAATAGTTAAGTATAATACCGGGTTTATTTCGAATACCACGGTAAATAATTAATAATAATTTTTTTTTTAAATTTTAACCACGATATTAACAATATTTGTACAATCTTTACGCTATTTGAATGTGTGCACCATCGCACAAATGATAATCGTTTTTGTTTTTTTTGTACTCAATAAATGAATAACGCGTGCGGAGTTCCGATTTAGTTGATAATGTGATACCCATCGCCGATATAAACCGTTTACGTTCAACATCGATCGTCCGTATTTCCAAACAAATCGCAAACTCTATAGATTTAACCATGTTCACTGTGTCAATAACAATTGCACAGAGCAAAATAACTCTACTTAAGCTAATATAAATTAATTAAATGTTTGAATTTTTTCAATTCACTTAAACCATACCGATCCGAGTTAACAATATTATTACACTCATCAATACTCGCCAGGTCTGTTGATTTTTGGGTGTGCTATTTTTCTCGTAAATATCATAATATTATGTTTAACACTTTACACGCTGGTGCCCGGTGCCTCCGTCAATGTTGCGATGTTTAGTGATGGTTATTCGGGACCTGTGAATAAGTTTCCCGTAGCTGGGGGTGAGCGCTATGCACGAGGCATTTACCAATAAGAATTAGGACGGCTTGTTAATAATATGTTATTATACCCCGATTATAAATATTAGACTTTACCTGTAGGATAGCTAATAACGGATTCGCTCGTGTTGATACGAACAAATTTGAATTCTTTGATTTCTTGTCTATGTTTTGTAGGAATATTTTTTAGTTTCATTTTTTTGTAATTCCATTAAAAGTGCACTTCTTTTTTAAAATATACTTTTAATATGGGAATCGTCAAAAAAAATTATTTGTATAATTCCTACAAAACATGTTTTATATTGTAGAAAATAACTATACGAAGTCTAATCGTTTTTTAAAAATACAAATTGGACTATTGGACGTAAAACGCTTCTAATCGCCTTAAGATGATACGTTTATGTGCTAAACAAATATATTACCTATAGACAGTGACGTGTACCAACAGGGCGACTTGACGGACAATGAGCGCCACGGGCCCATAATATTTAGGCGCCCCAAATTAGGGTCCAAGATGTTAGTTTCAATGGACAAACAGGCGTATAAATGCAGGAAACTTTTTTTTTTGTTTGTTTTAATCCGTATAAACCGGGCCCTGACTCGCACCGTTCACTTGGCCCCCCTCCTCCCCAATGAATTTGATTAATTTATAATATTTTTTTTTTATTAGAATTTATAGTTATTCCATTGCCTATAGAAAACATTTTCATTGCTAGTTTCCAAAGACGCTAAATTAATAACATTGTAATGTTATAATAACGTTTGGTTCTCATTCGGCCCATATTAATAGAATTCGTTAATGAAGTGCTCGGGCGAGAGTTGAGCAATAATATAATATAATGAGTCCGTCAAGATACTACTGTTGTAATAATTATGTTTCTATATAGGACGGTCGCTCGTCTACATCACTGTAGATGTCGGGGGTGTGAGTAAATGTCTACTAAAGTTACGATTATTGTTCACATAATAATATAATATTATTATGTGTCACGTTTTCTCGCTGATAAATTCAAACTCGGGTTCGTAATGTTCTTAATACATTAAATGTATAAAATATCGAAAATTTACGAAATCTATTTGGAAGTCTAGTTGGAAGAGGTATAACCATTGTACATCGCGCCAAAAAAACTGAATATTACCATTGGGCCCGGATTTGAATACATTTAAAATACGCAAAATTGGTGAAAACAATCCCTAGAAAAAGCATATTTAAAAATATTTGAAAAAAAACCAAAATGATAAAGATGTCTAAATGAATACCCGTCAACGATTTTAATTTATTAGACATAATTTTCTTAAACTACAAATATTATTAATATAAAGGCATTTTGTTTTTAAAAAAAATTACTTAGTGTTAATTGTTTTTGTAATGTTGGGAAATTGTGTCCAATTTATTAGGGCCTCTAGAATGCCCTCCTATTCTAGAACAGTGAAGGGTTGTAAACCCGGGGGGGGGGTTTGCAACCCTTCACTATTTTGTTTTGTTAAATAATGTTTAAAAGATTTTTTGAGTAGCATTTTTTTTTTTTATCTAGTTAGTGCATCGAATTAGTCATTTTTTTTTTATTTTCCTTATGGTTTTCCGAATAAATGGGAAAAACTGACAATTTCTTGTACAATTTTTGTCGATGAAATGTTTCTTTTTATTAGAAATGGTTAAACGTTGCGTACAGATATAAATTAAATTACTCTGTATACGCTCCCTTCTAATTTCTTCCTAAAACAGTGGCACACCCACCAGCAGACTAGGTTTTTTTCTTTTTTGGCTTGCGTGAATTACGAACGTCGTCGCAAGGATTATTTAGTAGGTATTATCTCATTATGTAAACTAATTTATGACTATAGACGTTTTCACGGAAACCTAAAAAAAAAAATTATTAAGAAAAATATTAATTATTACCGACTAACGGGTCTTAGTTTTTTTTTTTTTTTTTTTTTTTTAAAACTTAATCGTATTTAATATATACCTATATGTATATATATATATATTTTTTTTTTATAGGCATGTAAGATTACACTCACGTCCGGGTTGTAATAAATCAATTCGAATAATATTATTATATTAAACGAAAAATTAAGTCTGCAGCCGTTATTAAATTTAAATTAATTACTTTTCACGTTTTATACGTCTTTAGTTCAGAAACATTTTCAATGTCAAAACGCGGATTTTGTTTTTATTCTCTTTTCGCCGTTGCGCGCGTACATCATAATGTACGTATGGATCCGTAACCGCCTCACGCATTTGAGTAGGGTTACCTTTTCACTGTTTAGTTAGAGACGTCTAAACTTTCCCATATGCATTATAAGTTGTTGTCGGAACAATGTTTTCCGCAGGTTGTGTGTGGGTTTGAAGTTCTATATAATATTATAAACGCGCGACGAGGATGATACACGCAAACACACACACACACATTATTCTCATTTTAACATTATATAAGTGTAATTATTTGTACCGTTACATGCATATAGTACATATATATTTATGAGAATCGCTAGACGTCGCAGCCGAATGCGACGTTCTCATTGGTTATCATTATTGTTACGACATAATCGCGCTCCCCGCATTATCATAATTTTGTCACAATCGAAATAATTATATTTCATTATAACGATGCGCGATATGAAACCAACGCCAAAGAGTGAGAAATTTAAAAAAAAAAAAAAAACGCGTTTTAAGATTATTACATAATATTCATTCAGTTTGATTTCATAATTTGTTAGATAACTGAAGCTGATCGAATGTAAACGCGTATAATGTACTGGCTCTACTTCTACTATGAACAAATGGTACAGTTTATTTATTATTTTTTTTTTTTTTGTCTGCCTCTAAACATGGTTTCGATCGGAGATTACATAACTTATTGTTTTCAATCCATTTATTAAATACAACAAACACATCGTAATTATACTTAACAATATTTTTTGTGTAGACAGACATACTGATATACTCAGGGACGTATTTGGGGGGGGGGAGTCCGAAGACGTCATAATATTTTAAGACGTGGTGAAATAGCAGTTTGTTTTTAAATATCAACCCCGCCCTACAGTTTACGTTCACTCATTTGTGTCTTAAATGATGTGTTGTGTTAGGTCCTAGAGTGTACAATACAGAATGTAAAGTAAGCAGCTTGAAATTCCAATGTGTTGTAAGAAAAATATGTTTTTATGATGAAAGGGTGCTAAAAATGTAAATACGTCTCTGAGGGTTATATACTTCGTTCACGTAGACTTTTATAATCAGTGGTGTTCCCGTAGGGTATATTACGTGTTACATGCTGTACAGTAGAAATGATTTGTTGAAAAAGCACAGGTAAACTACGTGTACTTTCAAATAGTTTTTCAAACAAACCAAATAGCTATGATATATCAATATTGTTATTTATTGCCTGTTCACATCACGCATACCTCCAAAACCATAATAGCAATATAAATTGAATTTATTTCAGTAATTCAAATTTTGACAGATTAACAATTTTTTTTACAAACATACGATGTATATAATATTTTTTTTGCGATCCTCGAGAACATCGCATATATGATCATCATCTTAAGAAAAACGGACCTAAAATACAACCAAATATAAGATAATAAACATCAATTTCACGGTAAATATCGCGCATTTTAACAATTTTCGCACAAACTGTCACACAATTCAAGTTTTCTTGTTGTTGACGGTTATTAAGTTCAGTGAAAAAAAAAAAAAACTAAATAAATACTATTTTCTAAATGTTTTATTTTATAGTTTCAAGTCAATTTTTTGTCATGGTCCAAGGTAAAAAAAAAAAAAAAAAATGATTGTATAATTTGATATCTATTTCCATGTAACCTACCAATAAACCATACGAAAGACATAAAATATCCCATAAATTGCAGAGATATTGTATTATAGTATAATCTAAAAAAAAAAAGGGGTTGGAACACTACTGTTTATAATGCATTCTGGGGTGTAAGAAACATACGTGGATAAAAATATATATTTCAAATGTGAATGTACCACTAGTCTAAAATAGTAACAGACATTTTAAACCGTTCCTACTCATTAATGTTACAATTCTACATTCCCCTGAAGTTATACCCATCAGCTTGACATTGAGTTTGGTCCGGGTGCAAGAACGGTCGCATTAAGTTAAAACCGCTAGAAAGCGTATATTTTTAAAAATTAAAAACGGAGTAAATTATACACGGCATGAAAAACACCAATATGTCACTGGTTGAACTACCGCTACGTAAAAAATCACGTCTATCGGTTAATTGTTCTGAAAGAAGGACGAACATTGACCGTTAAAAATAAACGTGCTTTCTCGTTTATCAGTAAAGATTTTGTCGGTGATAAATAACAATGCATTTTTAACACGCCGTATCGCAGCACATGCGCCGATTAAGTTGTAAATTTAAAATATAACGATTCGTCGGGCATGCCGTACATTCTTTTAAAATGAATTTCGAGTCATAATTTTTTTTGATATCATTATAAACGGAGAATATTATGCTCACGCGCCATTGTTAAGAGCGCTAATATTACGTAACTTAAGATGTCCGCGGAAGTGACAGTATAATATTACAATTTTTTAAGTACGAATATAGCCCGATTATACCCGTGTACAGTGATAATATTATACAAGTGTCCGGTGAACAAGTTAATTATATCACTGTAAGTCGGTAAATATTGCAATTTACAGGACTATAAGCAAATTGTATACTTAACCACGAGTGCTTTCTTCAGAGAGGTTATATTATCCGCGTCACGCTTTTGTTTTTATGATAAACAGTATTTTTGAATTTTTCTAATTAATTTCAAAACGTACAATCTTGAATTTCGACATCGGTCTACGGTGTACGTATTGATTTCCGTTTGGAGAAACGAGCGCGACTCCAGCAATTATCTCTTATCTCTGTCCAGATACACGGACATTATACCTGTATACGACACTGGTAGGTACGACGGTTGTCGATGGTATGATTGGCGAAACGGTGTATTAAATTGTGCACAACGACTGATTGATAAAAAACGTTCTCCTAGTTTCCCTTGTGATTTCGTGACGCCGTCTCTCGGTTTATCGTCAAACACCGTCACACATCAGACGACCAGCACGGTTTTGGGCTCAAAAACATTTTTATTTTACGGAAATAATTGTCACGGCTCACAGTGCGACCCGATCTCGATGATTATTTTTCTCGATAGAACTACGAACGTAAATTTATTCGACTTCTTTTTACTAAATTTTTTGCAGGTACCGCTATTTTAAATCAAATGAAAAGTCGAAGTTCAACACAAGCTGTAGAATGTTGTTATTTATCGAGTAAAAACAAAATAGCAGACACGCCTATTATGTTACAAATCAGTTATTTCTGGTCTCCCGAAATAATTTTCGTTAGTAAAAGCGGCTGCCCCCTTTCTCCTAAATGGCTATCGAGTGATAAAAAGCAAACCGGCCACCGGGTTCTTTAAGAATCACCGACGAAATCAATTTAAATTCTAATAAATATTTATCATTTTTTATATATTTATATTATTTTTTATCTCGTGTACAAACATAATAAAAACGTCTATTTCATTTAAAATTACTATAAAGGAGAACCGAGGAATAATATTATGACCGAAGACATTTATTTACCGTCTATTGACTACTGCTGCAGCGAATACACACGTATTTAGTTGTACACAATAGGCGCAAAATCTTGAATTCTCGAACGACAGAGGGGTAGAGAGGGTATGGGAGAACGAACGAAATTGGTTTCCAAAAAGTACAACGTAATGGTACGCGCATCTCCTCGTTCGTGTATAGAATACAGATTTTTTATAATATACATGCATAATATATTATTATAACTAGCAAACACCGAAGGGAAATTGTGTACACAAGAATAACTCAACACTGATTATTATTTATTATTATCATTTTTACACAGAAGTAGTATATGATGTATACAATGTTGATTTCGTTTCGGTCTTTTTTTTTTTTTTTTTTTTTTTTTCATCTTCGAATGGTACACAATTATTATTTTAGTAATTTAACTGTGTACACGAGAGATTACGGAGATTATTTATTCAATTATTTAAACACTGACGTCAACCGTATTATTAAATACATGCATATGATTTTATATTATATTTATGTAGTGTAAAAGTCATAGAGTCATAAGTTATAAAGTATAGAAATTATCGGAAACCTATAATACACAAGTGTAATAGTTCATTTTTAATTTATAAATAGCAATTAACCGGGCGGTCCACCACCGGACGCCCCTCCGAAGCACGGTTTTTGTTGACCACGGTTCTTCCGGCTCGATAAACACAATCCGAATATTACGCTTATTATTATTGGAAATCTCAGAGTTTCGCGTAAATATTATCGTTCGTTTTCCAGCAGGTGTATTAAAATTATTATTGTCTGGAGTTATTCGGTTTCTAGGACCGTCGCAGCCGATTGTCCAGCTATTTCTATCAACTCTATCCGTTTTAAAAACCTTCTAATTTTGTCCTTCTCCCGAACTTTCCGAATTATTATTTTTTTTTTTTTTACGCCAACGTTCTCCACCTCATTTTCGGCGTACCCAAAGATTGTTTTCCTATTGGGTTCTGTTGCAGAGTACTGCCCGTATAATAGATAGGTCTCGGCTTCTCCGCGTACGTCCAGCCCACCGCAGTCTTTCTTTTGCAATGACCATTATTTTCATTCGCATCGTCCGTGATTTTCTGTTTTTCTGCCTCAATCATTTTCCGGTTACGTTATCCTTTACCGCGGGTCCAAAAATCATCCGGGATATTTTTCTTTCATGTACCGAAAATCTCATTTCCGTCTATATTCTCCGACGGTCGAGTTTCAGACCCGCACAATACCGCCCGGTCGTACAATGGTATAGCAGTAGTACATTAAGTAAATTAATTTCAATAAATAATTCGCGTGTAGAAATCGTCTGTAAGTGTATACCGTCTCATTGTATAAATTATAATAATACGGAGTGTGAACCTGTCGCGGGTACATTACATTTTAAAATATCGATTGTTGTATAACTATCGGTGAAAATGATGTAACTCGAATTTACGAGAGTAATAATAATTCATGAGATAAGGCCGACACGCAGATGGGAATTCGTTTATAGCATATTAATGTACTCGTATACATAGTTAGACGAGCCGGATGAACGCAATTAAATATTCACCGCATTAATCGGGACATAATTTTGTATTAAATTCTAAAATGCCCCGAGATAAAAAAAAAAAAAAAAAACCATTTAAAATTTAAAAAATATGATTTTTTCGACAAATTGTACGCATGTTATTATTATGCAGTTTTTTTTAATCATCTTCGCTAATATTTCGTCCCTGCGAAACAGTGAGTAGTCGAATTTATTCGTTATTAAACTCACTTTCTCAAAAGGACGCGTGGTACGCGGAGGAATTTGATCAAAAAGTTATTTAAATTTGTACAGCTTGTTTACAATTATTTTACGATTCACGTGTATAATTAAGCACGAGTCATAGATTTAACAACCGTCATTTTCATTGACCTAGTTTAATATTACTATTTGTTCTATACTATGGCAGTTTTACTATCAAGAATGCCGTACAGTTACAATGACCAAATCAATTTGTCGAGGTTATTCAAAACCCCGACTTTTCCAACATTACCCGTGTCCACCAAAACCAATATTATTTAGCTCACTATTAATTCGATAAATGTTTAGCGGTTGTTCGCGCGACCCGGCATAGGCGTATTATTATAATATACATTATATAGGTTAAAAAATATTAAATTTTGTTTAAAAAAAAAAAAAACGACGTACGGGTATTGTATTTATGCAGTATTGTTTAATGAAGAAAATATTTTATTTTATCAAAAAAATTGTCGAATCTCAAAAAAAAAAAGATGATATAACTGTACGGTATACCTTGGCTATATACATTATAATTAGTTGATATATATATTTTTTTTTTTTTTCAAATTACAAGGATATATTTTTCACAAAACCGTATCCGAAATTTTAACCGTCTTGTCGTAATAAATATTTCGCGCGTTATTCCATCCGGCCGTTTTTCTCATTCGGCGGTAACGCGTTGCGCCCATCGTGTCGTACACGCGCGCGTATCGGGACACGGGACACGTCCGAATACCACGTCCGCGCACCGTTTCGCCGGCGAATCGCGGACGTTCCGTCTTGATAATTATTCATCCGGCCCGGGAATATACGCATCGCGTGCAGTTAGGCGGGTACGCGCGTTCTACCGGCTCAGTCGGTATTATAACAGTAACAGCGATGTTTTACACGCCGCCGTACTTTATTACGGATACCGCCGTGCGCGACGCGGTTTAGCCGTGTTTTCCGAGACGGGCCCGGTACCTGTGCCGCTGTGTTATTAAAATATACAGCGATGATAATCATTACGCCCGCGCCTGCCGTAAAACTCGACGGCAAGTCGGCATCACGAGTCTCCCGGGTGCTCCGGCCGCGCGTTACAACGACGGGCGTAATGCTCGCGCGATTACGCTCACATTACGGGCCGTCGCGCGTTGACTGCGGCGCGGCGCGGAACGTCACGGTACCGCGACGACTGCCGGCTACGACGGCGCGTTCCGCGTGCACGACCTCGCGCGGCAGACGCCCGTGGCCGCCCGTCCCCGGGTACGTCGTTTGCGCGCGTCGCCCGAGATCGCCGCGAATCCGCGGGGCTCCGGTGCGCGCGGGCACCGGGCGGGAAAAACGAACTCTACTCCGCGCGAAACGGTTCCCGCGATCATCGCGACCGGCGATTACCGGATCGGTCCCCCCCCCGCCTCTGGCTGCAGGCGCCGCGCGTTCGGGCGGACAATTATTCGCCTTTACCGCCGCCCCCGCGAATAATAATAAAAAAAAAAACGACGCGTTCCGGCGAGTGCGACGAGCACAACGCGAAACGTAAAACGTACGGTCGCAGACGAACGCGCGCTAAAACCCGGATAGCGTAACGAGAATCCCGCGATCGCGCCGCACGCAACAATTGTACGTCGGATATCCGATCCGGACCCGGCAACAAAACAGTTTTTTAAACGAATCGGGTTTCGCCCGAACGCCGGAAACGCGCACTCGTTGCACAGCGGTTTGGTTGTTTGTATTTAGTACCGGTTCGTGTGCATTGATTATCGCCGGTCGCGCACCGAATATTTATTTATTTATTTTTCGAAATACGGGGCCTCGCCGACAGAACGCGTGTTTTAAACGCTACAAGTACACACGGTTACAATAGTAAGCAATAGTAAAATTACAACGTTAAAGAGCGCGTTAGTATTTAAACAGCAGACACATTTCGATTAGTGTCTAAACAGTTGACATTTAACATTTATGTTATATAAAAGGCCATCCTATCGTCGGTTCGTTCGGAGATTCCGATTGCCGTTGCAAGAGTTTTATTTTATTTTATTTTTTTTTAAATAATTTAATCGGAAGATACATAATGCAAGGTGGTACGGGGTTGCATAGTTTAGCGCCAATCGTGTCAAAATGTCTACTTGCGGTTGTTCTTTTAGATTCTTTTATTAGCGAATAGATTTTAGCGTATGATAGCGTGTGTTATGGGCCGCAGTAAACTACGAGTTTTCATATAAATAGCAGTGATTTTGAAAAAATTTGATCGTAGTAATAATGAACACGCGTTCACTACAGTATACGAGAAACAAACAATGCGTTTCGATTGAAAATGTACAACCGTATTGTGGAATTTACAAACGGTCCCAGGTGTGTCGAAATGAGCGGGAAAACGGATTTTTATAAGTCACCCAAACACATTACGATATTTAAAAATCACCGGCATTCTGGAAAAATGCCCAAACGCAAACCGCCCTCCGTCTATACAGGTGACGCGTATACGAGTCGGTCTCGAAATGAACTATCGTCGCGGTAATAACGAAAAAGAGATGACGCCGCAGTGGGGACGGGCGTGCCAAAGTTGTAGACTGATAATCGGGCAGGCGGAATGCATAAAGTTATTTAGTTTACGCGTCTATACGCGTCGATAAATCGTCGATGACGTAGTACGAATTCGAACTGTGTTTCGTTAAACGCGTTTGCAAAATTTCGCGATTTTTACGGTTTTCGTTAAAATTTGAACGTTAAAAAAAACCGTATAAAAACCGCTGCATAACACTCGGCGTTTTGTTCGGTTTACCACCGAGTACAACCTCGTGTATGATGTTCAAACATTACTGCTCGGCTCAAAACAATTTCATTAAATAAATACTCGGACTAAAAAAACGTGAAAATGTCAAACACCTATAAATAGCTCAAAAATAACCTGAATATTTTTTTGTTCTTTTTTCTTCAAATTATAACCGACAACAGCGAAAGGTATGCATTTACGGAAGCTACTGTTTTTATCACGTCTAGGAAAGAACAATATACGTCGTTCTGTAAAAAAATCAAGCCTTTACGATTATTATTTTTAATTGAATTACAACAATAAGACCAAGTAATCTAAAATAATGGGACCGTTATTGCCGCGTTATATTTGTCCGTTTTTCCTATACACTTTTTTCCGATTGAGATAACCCACTCAATGCACCGATTAGATCCGAAATGTTGTAAAAAGTCTTGTCTGTTTTCGATCGGAACAAGATTTCTGGTAGAAAAATCGTTTACAGACACGGCAAAAAAAAATCCACTCACATCGTAGTGAAAACAAAATTACAAACCATCGAGAATATTTCCTTCCATTTTACCCAGACTTATTTAGAACTGTTTAGAAAACCTGCTGGAAATCCGTGCTTAAGGCGATTGCAGTTGTTGAAAAAAAAAAATTGTATTTAAACCGAAAAGCTTGACAAAACTGTAAGACATGGGAATTACGGATTTTAGTTTTAAAAACGGTTTTTCGATTGTTTAAAAAATTTACTAGTTTTTGACAATAAGGGAACGAACTTAATTTTCGTTAAACGTTTTATAATTTCAACCTGTTTCACGACCACTTAATGTAAAACTCGAACAGTTTTTTTCGAGAACCGATTAGAACGTTCTGTTTTTCGACCGGGTAATCGATCCCGTATCAATCCCGTCATTCGTCGTATACGTAATAGTTCGTTTTGAACACTGTGCGAAACGAGGCATGTTTATTTACCATGATTTGCTACCTAACCTAATCGGATTTTTTTTCTTTTGACCTTAAAAAACTTTATTTCGATCAAAAATCTTTTTCCGGCCATTGACTTTATACCGTCACGGTTTCTGGTAACAATATTTTTCAAGTTGTTAAATTTAGAGGTTGATGCACTTGGACTTAAGTTTAATTTCCCTTGTAATTTTCTTAACAATTATGAAGAAAAACCGTCGGAGACACGGACGTATTACAAATAATTTGGTAAAAAATAATCGTATATATTACCGAGACGTTTCACCGAACACTTATATTAACACTTTCTAGACGCGGTACGACTTTGAACAATATATATTCTGGCGTTCCTTGCGTTATTTATACACCTATATTTGTGTGATTGTTGAGGTTTTTTTTTTTTTTTTTTTTTAAATTTTTTTTGGTT
>CABPRJ010001907.1:370979-409004 GCA_902439185.1 Cinara cedri | reverse complement strand
GGTTTTTTTTTTTTTTTTTTTTTAAATTTTATTTGGTTGTATACGGGTTACGTTTATTTGGCTTCGTACACAAACGCTCGAAAATATAATAAACATTTTTACAACGTCTTGCGCGTTACGTATATTTTTACAATGACATGAATATAACATATAATACGTGTATCGATACACGCATAACCTTTACACGGATAGGTTGCTTGTCGCGATTATAAAATTAAACGCGAATTTAAAAAACAATATTTCATCCCGTCTCGTATACAAATATAATATTTATTTTTTTTTCGGTATTTTACAGTGGATGCTATCAAATTGTAATTTTCGAGGTATTTTTTTTAAAAATATTTTTGGTTTATGCGATATTTAAAATGTATATTTTATTTCAACGTAAACGAGAACGGTCGAACAATTATGCGTATTATTTTACCGTCAGGTATAGAAGAGGCAGTTACTTATTTTTCGATTACTTATAAAAACTTTTTTCGTTATCATATTGCAATTTATAAATCGTATTTTTCAACGTTTTCAAGCGAGAGCGCATATTATACCCGCATTTGATTTCTGTTAGTCTGTCTAACGAGCGACATAGCGAAATGACGTTACTTGGGAACATGTGTCGTAGCGTTTGATTGAAATTAGAGTTTGAACACGGACAGTAAAAATTTAAACGGAAAAATACGTTGCTGTTTTTCTAACATAATATTGCCAATCAAAAACATTACTGCCGCTGTGTTAGTTTTTACTGGTTTTTTTTTTTTTTTTTTTTTAATTTTTTATAACGTACATTAATGTTGTAACGTGATTGGTGTTCGCCCGCAGATAATATGCAAGATGAGCGATTAACGTGTTGGGATTTTAATACGCAAGTGTCTGTCCGGCTTTTTCAATATTTTCCTTCTTACTTAACCGCTAGTGTAATGTAATTATTTTGGGAGTTTCGGTTAATTACTTCGAATTTCAACTTTTTAATTAATTCCCGTCCGGACGGTTATTGCAACGTTTAATTATATTTCGCGAAATAAATTATCTACGCGAAAACATCATCAGAAATTAATTTTTAATCACTCGCGATAAACGAAATAATTATATTTACAAATTCGTATTTTAATTAAAATCTATAACGTAATTCGACGGCGCGACAATCTTAACAGATCGATACAGTGTTACACGCGTCGTATGTTATAAATTATAATATTATTAGGATCTATGTACGCGGGCCAACGATTTTTCGCGTTAAATTGCATCGCGACGACTGACGAGTTCCGGTATCGAAAATTGTAACAATTTTTATAATCGACAATATTAAAACAATAAATCGACGAAATTTTAGGGGCGCGTAATTATTTGAACGCTAAACGTTCGTCGTTTGACGCGGTACCATAAAACGGTTTGAATAAAACTATGGTCAACTTATTATTGTTATTAAAAAAAAAAAACAAAACAAAAATAAAAAAAGACTTGCAATAACATAATAATTACGAAATTGTTTATACTAGTTTATTATTCTATACGTATAGTTTAATTGATGTTTTTTTTGTTGTTTGTGTTTTTTTTTAGGTAAGTCGATCTTGAACATCTTTCACAGTACACGTTTAGGAATTTAATGTCCGTGGTCCAAGTACAGGTAATTCATTCGACGAATATATGAATGTGTTTGGAAACCTATAGGTAAGATTGCAATATTAATTGAATCCGCCTTAGTCGTGTATCGTTTGTTTTAAAAAATCAATTTGTATAAAAATAAAAACCTCTGTACCGTGCCACGCAGTAATTGCCCATAATTTATCGTCAGCGATTTCGGCTGTTCGATTGTGTAATATTGCATAAAAAAAAAAAAAAATAAATAAAAATCGAGCTGATACTGGTGCAAATATTGTTAGTGGGAAGTTACGAAGGCAAGAAATGTTTAACAAAATATTAGACTATAGTATCTAAAACGGTTGAATCGGTAAGGAAATTTTATTAACAAATGACCTATACAACCCTATATGATATGTTTAGCATGATAGCATTAACGACGTATTTTTTTATTTTTTTTTTTTAAATTTACCAATCATAATCATTGTTTATAAACCAACATAGCTGATAATTTTTGTATTATATAGATAACGCGCTGCTGCAGTAGTAATTTGTCAAACACAATAAATAGTACAATAATTTCATTACAATATTATTGTGTTCACTGTATTGGACTATCTATAATGACGTCTGTGTCGATGGCGTTAGGTGTAGGTGCTCTTTGATTTCACAAGCGGCAGGTTATTACAGAGATGGAAATTGCTGTTAGACATTTAAGTTCCGAAACTATACTCGAATAGCAAACGATGCAGATATTTTACTGGGCCACTCGAAATCACTTTTAATGATATTATTATGCTCCGAATTCGCGTTTAGACGTCTGGTACCCACAGTCTCTTATAATAATAATAATAATAATATTATCTGTGAATCGGAGTTTGATCTGCACTTTACGCCGCGCACTTTCGATAAACTCTTATTAAAAAAAAACTTCACAACGTCGGCGACATCGTATCGATTCGCGTGATACGAATATTTCGACCGGTCGGGGTCGGACAAATTACCGAATAAGACACGGCGGGAGTGATTTTATATATTTTCAATTGTCTTCGATAATAGTACGTATAGTTTCTTTACCACGGCTATTACATTGATATCTCATACGATTGCACAAATCGATAGGAGTTTTATATACTTACCACTTGGACACCGCGCCGTCTCGGAACTCAATAAACAGTTTTATTTATCCGTTGTTCCGGATTAATTAAAACCGGATTATTTCACCCCCGAGTCGTAAATTATTTCAGTACTAGCGTACAAGTCCTGTGAAATACATTTTTTTTTTTTTTCCCCCGATAAACCCCTCGAAAAAGCTTTAGTGTCAAACAAATGAATACGGAATGGCGTAGGTCGCTGGACGGTCGAAACCGGAAAGGATAAGTAAAGGACAACACGCTATCCCGATTACTGTAATATAGAATGTCGGTCGCCTTGTCGGGCGGAAAATAAACCGTATACTATAGAAAATCTGCGTGTTTTATTTTACAAAGTAGTTCGATTATTTTTTTTTTTACACAGACGCGGGTTATTTTCTGAATCGAAAATCACAACGGACCGTATTCGTATAATAATTACATATCATAACATTATTGGGTCGGATTACTATTTTAACGCGTACGTTTAACCGAATAATTTACGCGCCAGAGATATGGATGATAAATTACAATATTGTTATTTTTAGATTTTGAGAGGAGCAAGGAATGCACCGGTTTTATAATAATATTTATTTTAGATTATTTTTTTTTTCGTTTGAGCAAATTTTCTACCATCAATTTCGCTCCAATTTACAACGATACCGCTTTTCCGGAAAGGTAACTTGACCGGTAAGGTACATTACGGAGGTTATTTTTGATTTCCCCAGGAGTTTTGCCAATAAATGGAGACAACGTCGGAAAAATGGAAAAAAAACAAATATTCATAAAGAATATATATAATGGATAAATGTAATTATTTTACCGTAATATGACATATGTTATATTATTGACAAAGCAACACTAACAACCGAACTCCGCTCACAATCGTTTTATCGTTATCAATCGTTGCTCACGAATATACATTGAATTTCCCCTCTACTGTCTTCCCGACTTATTACCTATAACAACGGTGGCTGCACCCGTCCCCGTTACCCTAGGAAAGATTTTTTTTTTTTTTTACTATCGGAATAGTTTATTAACACGTTTTTTTGGTAAACCGTACGGGGAACATGTTTTTATTGAGAGACGCGGGATACTTCATGGTTTTGTACGTGTTAGTCCGCGTATGCGCTTTGTCCCTCAGACGATCGCGAATTTCAAAATGCTGTTTTCGCTAAACGGTTTGTTCGGAAGCTTGCCATTGTATCGTATTACTCGTGCAGTATTTATACTTAACGATTTGTTTGTACGTAAATGAAAAGAAAAATAAAAGCAGATTGTCGCCAGACAAATTTACAAACACTAAACAACAGTCTGCATACATCTACCGGAATCGTTTAATTCGTCGCAGAGAGTTCACCCGGTACTCATGCGCGTCCGTACCGGGTCATATGGTAAACGCGTAATATTTCGCGATAGTCGAGCGTAGCTCATCATAATATGACAATAGTGTTATTTAAATTCGTATTAATCCATTTAATGACGAACGATGACGTTATCATATAATAATTACATTACCGTCCGCCACGTCATATATACATATTTTTTATTTTTCGCGTTCGGATAAATGCAATTATTTTTGCACGCTTAACGGGGAGAAAAAAAAATCATATTTATTATCAAATAATTCGATGGCACGCAAAATATATTATCAGTATAACGCACGTGCAAATACGGTGGCGGAAAAAAAAACGAACGAAACGAGGGGTGGCTGTGTGCTGATAATTGATATATTTTACGCCGCCGTTCGTCGTGTGTACAATAATAATAATAATAATACGGTTTTTAATTTTCGTATTTAATCGAGTCTTTCGCGGATTATTGCTCAACGGTTTAAAACGTCACCCGACTCCGGCCCATAAACACCCCGTCCGCTTGTTTGTTATTTCGTTCTTGTTTCGCCGTTTCCGCGCGCGTTTAAAAATAATAATATTATTATCAGGTACAATATGTCATCGTTATATTAGTGACAATAATATTATACCCGCGGCCGCGAAATGCCGACCTGACGGACAATATGAATTATTTAAGCGTAACGACGACGAACATAAAAAAAAAAAGTGACCAACACGATAACATTATAAAGGTCAGGGAAACAGCGAACGCGCGTTCCCCGCGGCGAAATGCCACGGGGACATTAAAATAGAAATGTATTGTTATGATATATTATATTTCACATGCGTCTAGAATAACTACCGGGATTCCCCTCCTCACCAACCCCGTATATAACCTGCGAATTTTAACCGGAAAACCAAGAAAAAATACAAAATTCGAAAATTCAAGTGTGAGCAGCACCCCAGTATACAAATCTAATTTTTGAAAATTCCAAAATACTTCGAGAAATAAACTCCGTACAACTCACTTAAGTACTCCTGCATTATTTTTTACCGGGACTGCATTTCTCCGTGGGTCGAAAAGGTGTCTTATACATACGATAGCAATGGCATTAGGAGTCTATCGGTAATTCGCAGTAAAATATCGTTCTCTTGCAAATCTCGTGGTAATTCGAATAAAAACGATTCATTTAAGTACACTCGGTAATTCGAAATTAAATTTTGGGAAAACTGGCCGTGAACACGTGACAATCCGGAATTTCATCCGTTAAACGCTCGGTAATTTGAAGTATATTCAATGTATTTCTTACATTTTCATTGTTTTACTATTATTTTCAATAACTATAGAATTATTATTGTGGGTACTTTATTGTAAGCATTTTATTTCTTAATCGTCTCTCTTATCGTATTTTAACTCGTCGAAAGCCGACTGTAGTTGTAGTTTAGTTTCGTTTTGTTGGTTAAGAAAAAAAAAAAACTCAAGTTAGAAAAGTTGCGATATCAAAAAAGGGCTGAGTAATTTCTTAAATTTCTTAGTATAGAAATTGTTTATGGTTGTTTGTATTTGATGAAGTGCGATAATTTAGTACAAAAAATTTAACTTAGCTCGGCGGCTACTCATAGTATGTACTTAAATAGTGTTGTGGTAATATTCATAAATTATAAAACGGGGATGTAAATATTCATGTTGGCGTTGTATCTTTACTTGTCATAAATATGAGTAGCCGCCAAGCACAGTTAAGTTATTTATATTAAAATATTGCACTTCATCAAGTACAAACAATTGTAAACAATTTCTATACTAATGAATTTAAGAAATTACTTAGTTCATTTTTGATATCACAACTTTTCTGGCTCGAGTTTTTTTTTCTTAGCGAAGGTTTTACACGTAGTTGATGGAGGGTTTTTGTTTGGATAATACATATATTATAACCATGATATAAACGGTATCCGGGTGATAATGGTTTAAAATGATAACAAACAATATAACTCATTTGATACTGACAAATGTCAAATTTACGAATGATAATCGATAATAGGACTTAAATAGGTACAAAATGTTTGATCACTTCCATGTGATTTTGGTTCGTTCCATTGTTTAGGTCAGTTTTTTTGATTTTCGAAGCGGTATTCAAGATAAAAGCGATTAAGCGGGAAAACCGTACGACTTCACGATTTATTACGACATTTCAAAATATGTATAGTGGAACTGCGCTCAGAATCGTCTTTCGTCGTCAATGGTTTATCATTGCTTACATAAATTCAATAACTTTATGTATCCTACCTTCCCGACTTTCCACCTACAACAATAGCTGCGCCCATCCCCGATATATTTTTTTTACGAACATGTAATATATGTATTCATAAAAAGCTGTCCTAGGATAATGGGGACGGTTGCAGCCACCGTTGTTCACTGTTGGTGAGAGTCTGGAAAGGTGTGATATAGAGAGGAACTTAATTTGTATCTGTAAGCAATAATCAATTTGTAAAACCAATAAGTTCTTCACTCAACGCAGAATCTCAAAAAGGAAAATTTAAAGGAACGAGTTCCGTTTATGAATGAAGAACGAGGAACGGAAAATATTCAATTTTTGCAGTTGGAAAGAGGAACAGAAGCGAATTCCTTTTTAAAAGGAACTTTCCCAACACTGCAACCACATAATATAGTTAAGGAATTTTCATAAAATTAGCACCCGTGTAGGGCAACACGGGGATCTGCCTTTCACGAATAAAATGTTATACGTGCACGATGTTCGTATAAAGGATGTACCTTCGTAGGGAGTTTCAACTTTCAATCTCCTCTCCCAGCACACTAAAACGGCTTTGAAATATTTCACCTTTTTTTTTTTTTTTTAAATAATGCTAATTATATAGTTTTAATTGTATTATTATTGGTCATTACGTTTTGTTTTGCGAGGAATATTTTTTTTTAATACAAAATAGGCGAGGAATATATATATATATATACAGTAACGGAGCTGTGCTGCTCATCTGGGGTATATTTTTTTTCTTTTCGATGTCACCTAATATGCGGTCCATGTTAAAGTTTTATCGTAATACTTTACCAGCCGGTGCCGAACGTTAATATTATAATAATATTAACGCAGCATAGCATTCCTCGCTACGTTCAAAAATGTTAAAATTATATTAAAGCGAAATACCTATACAATACTTACCGCCCACCCGTTCCAGTGAAATATTCCCAAACTTTTTACGTTACACCCGGGAAAATATTCGCGGATTTACGCCGTACATTAATACTTACATAATAACAATTAACAATTAAAGGCAGGCCGCGGGCCGATGTTTAAACCGACCTTCGACATCGGCGGTATTGATTTTTCAAAACCGATATCCAACCTGATGTTTTTGGAGACAAATATCCGCACAATTTCACGCCTTTGGAAAGGACATGCGTGTTAAGTGAATCGGGTTTTCAAAACCGATACAATAATATTATATCAGTTGATTTTAAGCATCGTTGTTAAATTGTTTGATTTCGGTCAACCCGTTACCGAGATACTTCACTCGGTATTGCCACAGGATATTCCTGAAATGTTGTGAAAAATCTAATCATTCAAAAATATCGGCTTTGAGTACATTTAAGAATTCCGAAAATCAGAATTCGAATGCATGCAAAACGTAAACAAAAAAATTAGGTGAGCACGCTTAGCGAATCAATTCGTATGCCTATGTGCACAGGAAAATCGGATATCGGTAAAAAATGGTATCGGTCCGTCCCTGCAACAATAATAATACCGTCTATACATTGTATACCGGAACCTTCTTATCGACTCTACCAAAAGCTTTCCGAATACCGGAGAACGGAAAATTTATTTCACCGTTTATATTAATATTATGCACTGTGCTCGCGTTTCCGGGTAACGTTGAATATTTCTCGGACTCGAATTGTTCTCCGGCGACGACAGAGGATTTCAATAGCTTATTTTTGATGCTATATTCGAATGGTTCTATTTTTTTAGTTTTTCAAGCGACTTTGATCAATACGACAATTTTGTCTTGTTATCTCAAAAATCTAAATTTGATTAAAAATGATTGTTCTTAAACCCGCGGTATGTGATATGTACGTGTTATTTTATGATTGTCTTTACGAAAACACCGTTTTCCCCGGAAAAAAGCGCGGTAAATTCTCTCCGTTTTTTAAGTCGTGCATTATAAATTCTTTTTTTTTTTTTTAAAAAAAATCGATAAAAAATAAAATCATATTTTTTCAACAGACTCGAGATGGCTCAGGTAATCGTCGAGATACTTTTTATTCATCAAAACCGCTCGGAATGGAGGGGGGAAGAACCGGGATTATTCGAATTTACCGCGTCGAAAATGGCCGGTGGACGTTCGATAAAAGTCGTTTGCGTTGCGCGCGTATTCGAAATCATAAACGTGCCCTCGAGTGTCGCGTTGTTCAGTATCTCGCCGCCGTAGTTGCCTCCGGAAAACGGAATTCGTGTCCGAAGATATCCGACTGAAATATTTAACGTTACCCGGAAACGAGAACGCGCCCTCCGACCGAGGTACACGGCTAACAGCTATGGCAGATTTCCGCCGGCCGCCAAATTCCGTAGGTTTAAAATAACAATAATAATAATAAAAATAATAACACAACGTTACGTTTCGGGAAAACTTTGAAGCTCGCAAAAATTATTCCGTTCCCGTCCGCCATAAATTACTGGCGCGTACTGGCAGCGGAAACGCGCGCGCAAATTAGTCGTCTGTCCCGCCACCGCCGCCCGCCGACCGTTTTCGGAAAATCATTAAAAACCTGTCGGTCCCGGCGGATCGGGCGTCTGTTCGGTTATTATCGCAGCGCCCGAGTGCCGATAAATTACGACCGTAATTAGAGTTCTTGAGCTTTCGCGAGGCCGTTCAAGACGTCCGGGGCCTCAGATTTCTCCGGTCGCCACCGCCGTTTTATCCCGCCGCCGCGCTCGCGTAGAGCCCTTAATGGGTAGCGCGGGTACGACCGAAAACCCATTCCGTAATTATCCGTTCGCGTTTATCTGCATGTGCATGTGCGTATACGGCGCGAGCGAGTGACCCCGCCGCGGGTCCCTAGGTGCGCCCGAAACGCATTTGTTTTTACCACTACCACTACTTCTGCCACTATCACTACTACCACTACTACTACTACTACTACTACTACAGGTAAATATGTCAAATTATCAAAGTACATATACGTTCCCCACCCGGCCGTATAGTGTACGTAACGTACAAATTATCCGCGCGATTTACGAAACAAACGTTTTATGAACATTAATATTTGTACTTTGTCCAATATAAGTGCGGGCAATGTTGTGCTTGGATAGGAGGTTCGTTATGGGTCGCGTACGTTGTGGTCGAAAGAAAAAAAAAAATTGTCCTAGGATAACGGCGACGTGTGCAGCAGCCACTGTTGTTGGTGAGAAGTTGGGAAGGTAGATAGATATAGAGGGGAAATTAATTTGCATCTGTAAGCAACAGTTAACCATTGCTAAAAAAACTAAAAAGACGATTTTGAGCGGAATACGGTTGATTAATGATGTGCTTTGTCGACAATACACATGTCGTATTATGGTAAACTAATTAAATAGGCAGTATATATTTTCTTTGATAATAGTTGTTTAACATTGTACTGATTTTCTCGTTTTTCCTACGTTTTTCCCGGTTTTTCACATTTACTGGGAACACTCTTAAAAAAATCGAAAAATTTCCTCCTCAAAGTATTTTTCCAGTCAAACTTTCTTTCAGAAAAGGTGCTATCATTGTAAATCGGAGCAAAATTATCGGTATAAAAGTTGTTCACAGAAAAAAAAAGCCGAAATATTTTCAACTTATAGGTTTATTAATAACTAATAGGTCAGTTCCTCCGTTTTTTTTCGGTTTTTCACATTTGTTATTGAGTATAATAAATTGGGAAAATAGAAAAATGATCTCCCTAAAGTACCACCCCAAGAAAATTTCCTTTTAGCAAAAAGGTGATACATCGTATATATTGAAGTAGGCTTTCTGGTAGAATGTGATTATAAAAAAAAAAATAAACATCTTTGTAAAACCTATATGTTCTTCGCTTCACTTAAAATCTAAAAATTAAGTGTAATATAGTATTTTTTTTTTTTTTTTACAAGAATTTTAAAATCAAATTTTGACGAAAAACCATAAATATCACGGCTTTTCAAAACATTTATTATCATCGGACTTCGCTCCGATAAATTAAATAACTTTATGTATGTTTCCTACTTTTCCAACTACCCGCCTACAACAGTGGCCGCACCCGTTCCCAGTATCAGCTCTTTTAATGTCACCACGATTTAAGATGATACAATAGATTATATTTTTTGATATCATGTTCATCAATTACAAACATTTAATGGTTGAGTAGTATTTATCCGTTCGGAACAATTTATCGACAATTTGTATTGGATTGAATAAACACGGGATTATTATAGAAACTACGAGATGGTTTCCAATCACAATAACCTGATTTTTTGGTGATATGCTTAAATTTCGGGGGAGAGGGGGAGGTGCCCTGGAAATATACTCTTAGCTGCATTATAGTCCTAGTTTTGATTAATCGAGCTCGTCATAAATGCGTGCCTTGTATGCATTTTTATATACGCCCTCCCCGTTATCCCGTCCTGGATTCGCCCTTGCGTTTGGCTACGCGCCAGCCAATTCGAACAGTTGAATGGAGATAAGTATTATTATTATCGGGAACCAATTCCTACACTTTATTTGACCCGGAATCCAATTCCATATTACCCACTCGATTGTCTGGTTTTAAATGACCGGTTTTTATAAATCGTCCGAAAAACACACGACCGCTGTTTGGGAAGAGCGGGTTGTATTAACACGGACTCGGCACCATTTACATAATTTAATTTGTGTATAAGTTTTATTAGACTTTAGGTAAAGCAGTTTTTGAGATTATCGTTAACATAAAAACAGACGGCGGGACCGATGGTAGGAAGTTCAACCAAAATGTTGTCACTTCAATTCGCCTGTAAAACAACTCGCCGGGAGCCGCGTGAAGTGTACAAATGTACCGGGGAAACGATATATATATATACACGCATAAAAAACAGACACAATACAGTGTAATAATCTCTATTTGAGGCGAAAATTCGACAGGAAAAAAATATAGGTATATTAACTGCGGGAAAATCAAGATTATATTATATTGTATAACAGTGTGTACTGCTGGCGGAGCAAATCGAATTTATGAAATACGCGGGTTTCCCGTTGTATGTAAAACTTTGAAAAAGGTATCGAAAAACGTAATGAAACGCTTCGTGTTTTATATTCACGCCGTATCGGCAGCGAAAACGACAAAGCACAATAACAAAGCTTTGACGACTTACTTTGTTTTGTTTTTTTTTTCTTTTTTCGAGAAAAAAAAATTCATTATTCTATTATTATTATTATTATAATTGGGCGGGCTTGTAGGTAGGCGTATTATAATTTTTCCGTTTTTAAATATAAAAGGTTTTTTTTATTCAACGCGGAATTCTGAACAAGTTGTGGACTGATGAATGATGTATTTACTGCGCACGCGCTCACTTGGGCTGATCATAGATCCGGGGCTTTGTGGGGAAGTGTTGAAACGCGTTTCGGATCAACTCTCGAATAATTGTCCGCGATTGCGGAATGCATGTAAAATCAGTAGTTTTTCGCCGCACTCACATAGTGGAAAGTCGGAGACGTCTCATTAGCGGATATTATAAAACAGATGTACACGCCGGGCTTACTCTGGCCTTGTTACGCGAATTCGAATTACGCGGTTTATTGAGTTCAGAGCATAATGGAACTCGTCCGGCGGCGATTCTAACGTGGAACCGATCTCGGACGTTTGGGTTTGCACGCGTCGCCTCCGTAGTCTCGTCAGAGAACACCGATTGCCGTGCACAGGGTTTTCGGACTAGGGTCTTTAATTAGACGGGTGATCCACACAGTGCATATCCATATTTCAGTGATCCGAATTTCGTCGGAGGCAGTCTACGTGCATCTGCAGGAAGGGGCGGTCGGAGAGTGTCGAGAACGTTTTGTTCTGCCGTACGCGTGTATTACACGGTATAGAGCGCGCGGGGCGACAAAATGTAAAGACGGGGTTTTTTTTTTTTTTTTAAAAAAAATTGTATTCATTATTCGTTTACGTTTATTAAACGGAAAGTAAAAATAACGAAAACACGGAAATTCCGTACGATACCGTCGTCGTGCGGAATACGACCGGGGTACCGAGCCGACGGCGGGCGACCGGCCCGCAGCGAACGCAGTCAAAAACGTAGTCGCGGTACGCTGCGGAAAAAACAAAAAAAAAAACAAAACGATTGTATTGTACCCAACGCGCCCGACAATAACGCCGCCGCAGTGTTATAAATCCAACGGTCGAACACGCGCGGCCCGCCGAGTCGCGGAATATCGAGCCGGGGCGGTTCGGTTGTTTACGCGGGCCCGGGGAACGGGAACGTCCGCCGACAGCGATTCCGGCCCGTTCGTCGGCTCCCGGACAAACGTCACGCGCGTTTTTCGCCAAATAAAAGTCCGTTCGAACGCGTCGCGCAATACGGCAGAGCGGGGCTACCGTATTTTTATTGTTATTATTGTTCCGTTAAATTCTCGCCCCGGACCGGCGGCGGCGGCTCTGGCCGCGTGATAGGAAAAAAAAAAATAAAAAAACAACCCGATATTTCCTACTTGAATTATTGATGTCCGCGCGCGTATATTATTTTGTGCGCACAATAGATAATATGTGTAAATAAATAAACGTAAAGCGATGAATGTTATTGGCAGTTTTGAGAAACGGCGGCGAGTAACGGGCCAGGGAGAAAACGGAGTGTGCCGACACACTGCGTCACACCGTATATAAATAATATAAATCCCGCGGGTCGCGTAATATCAACTGACTGTCCTTTTCTTACAAACGCCCGTAATTCATGAGTAACTTTATACGGCGCGCGCGCTGCGAGGTCTTGTACCGTTATAAATAGTTTCTGTTTTCAATATTCGAAAAAATCACCAATATATATATATATATATATATATATATATATGTATGTATATACGTATATACTTAAACCTTTTACGAGTAACCAACGACGAGACGTAAAAACCGTCCGACTTTTAGTGTAGGTATGAAAAAAAAAAAATTTAAAAAAAAAAATGCTACAATGTCATCATCGGGACAATACGCGCGATTAATGTTACGTCTTGTTATCAGCTGATCGAAATCCTTGTCGAGTACGATTGGATCATACGAACAAACGAAAATGTTACGGATGCAAATACAAACGCGGTGCAAAGTAACTCAAAACGTTTTCACGTTCTACATTTTACGTACTTCTATGCTTATATGGTTGCGAAAAATCTCAATCACCGTCGCTTAACAGTCAAATCTCAATGTGCAAACACTCATATTTTAATATAATATGAGTGTTCAAATATATACGGTGTGCTTTTTTAACTGTACAGTCGAATTGTTAATGATAACAGTCTGATAAAAAGCGCATGACGGACGTCCCAATCAAGCGTATTGAATCGGTTCCCGAACGCGGGAAGTCGATATTTTACCATTGAAAAGTACCGTTAACTCGGCTCCCGAGAATTTACCGTGATATTAAATCGGTGGTGCTTTTTTTTTTTTTTTTTTTTTTTCAAAAATAATTTATTGATTACCGAAATTCAATCGTTTACACGAGTTTAGTACGGAAGCGGGTTTTCACCGCGTACGTATATTTAGACAAAAATTATTTTCCGTGACTTAATAAGCTCGAATAAGTGTGAATACGATTTAATTGCTAACGATATTATTTTCATCGAGATCGGTTGACAATAAATTATATGTTACGTTGGATTCTGAAAGTTTTAGCGAAAAAACTATTAATGTCACGTTTTACTGTCGATGAAATATTAAGTACATTGCGTACTTGATTTTAACATGTGTATTTGTTCTCGTAAAACACCGTGTCTGTTAGTAGAAGTATAATCGAATTTCCCACGTCACCGTATCGTATTTTATTCCTAACGGGTTTTCAACGAAATGTAAAAAAAAATAAAAAAACCAAACATAATATGTCGATACGTCGGTTTTATTTTATTGCTCGGTTATGCGACTCGGTCAAAAAGAGGGGGGGGGGAAATACGACTAATATCACAATCATAACCTAACCGACGCCGGTGTATCGAGCTCCTCTCGAAATCGTTTTTCGATTGCGACGATTTATCGTTACTTTCGGTACGTACACACCGAACCCGCCTTACCCGCATACCTGTATTAATGCGTACGTTCCCGACCGTTATTATTCCCGCCTCTAAGAGCGGCGTATTTATTGACGAGAAAATATTTTATCTTTATACCGGCGGTTGGGTCGGGGGCAGGGGTGCGGTTGATGGCGGTTTCTTCTTTTAGGGTGTACGCGTAATTTGAAAAAATAAAAAAAATAACGCCCGAAATGCTAATTCGAATTTCCGCGAGTACGCGAACGTAAAATTGTTATGAAAATTACGACCCGAGCACCCGCATCGCAGATACGTGACCCATATACCGTACCGTTATAATACCGGGACTGACCGTGTTTATGTTTTATTTATAGACGTTCGAGGTCCGTCACAACCGGCGGCGTGTGGCCCGGAGCCGCGTACAATTTCACGCGGCCGCGCAATCGTTTTTTTTTTGTCCGGTGTACACCCCGGTCGTCCAGACTTTAAACGCTTATAAATAATAAACTCCGCGACATATTATCACGCGGTCTCGATACGCGATTTACTCGCGCGGCAAAGTTTTCGAAAGGAACACCGTTGTGTGCACCGCCGGGACACGAAATTTTAACGGGTCGCCGTTTCAGACGCGACTGAGTATACGGGGGAAAACGCGCAGTTTATACCCGGACGGGCACTAAACAATATTACGGCATGATATGTTTATGTGTGTGTGTGTGTGTGTGTGTGTAATGTTTTTTTTTTTTTTTACAAAAATGTCGTATTACAATCATCGTCGACGGACGATGGAAATTTACCGGTAAATAATGTTCGGTAAACTTACCGACAAATCCGGTAAATTATTATTATTATTTTTTTTTTTAACGAAATAAACATAAATAATATATTAATACGAGCATATGTGTAAAATAAATATTAATGAGCATGGATATTATTGATCGGGGTTGGTTTTTTTTTTTTTTTAATAAATTAATTATTGATTAATTTCTATACTTCGGAAAAAAAAAACAAATAAAAATTACACAATAAACAACGAAACACGACAGTGTCCGCAGACAACTAATATAGTTATTAGAAAGCTCCGCATTTGAATGTGTAAGGCTAGGGAAATTATTGCAATTATGTACACAAGACTGAAAACTCAACACCGCTTGAATCTGGTTCACAGCTCAACATTTTTTTATTAATTTACCATGAGTCCACGGGACGGGTCCTTTGAAAACACCCGTATAGAACACACGACACACATCAGCTCCTTAAAAGCGAACGAAAAAAAAAAACATTAGAACAACGCAAATAACAATAAAACTTGTAAGTATTCGGGAGGAACGACGATGGGCCCGTCATTGGCTAATTTCGTTGTCCGCAGGACGGACTCGTTGTAAAAATATAGTCATCCGCACGCAAAGAAAGAATGTACACGCCTATTTAGCACTAGGGACCTTAAAACCGACCTCGTAATTAACAGGTTCGGAGCATACATTGCCCCGACGATAAGTCCGGCCGGGAATTTCGAGTTAGCCTCGATTCTTCTGTTACTTAACGCGTCAAAAATCCATTCGTTCAAATAACCGGCCGCGAATTCGCACTCGTTTAATACAGACAATACAGTGTAATTGTCATTACGCGTGCCGGAAGTCCAAGTACGTATTCGAGAGTGCGACGACTTTTCACTAGAAAATCTAGTGGAGCGGAGAGAGGGGGGGTTAGAAGAAATTGCGCGTAATATCAAAGTATCCGGATTTATTGAAAATAAAAATTAAAAAAAAAAAAAACAAAACCCCTGTAGTTTACAGTTCCCCCCCGTTTTTTTTTTCACTCCCCTCGAAAACGAACGGTGTGATTTCCGTTAGTTGCCGCGTTTCGTTTCTAGTTTTTAAAAAAAAAAACGCCGAGCGCGAAAACGCGTACACGTGCACACCTATGGCGCAGTTAAAATCGATTTTCGCGGTACCGAACGACGACGCGGTTTTTCCCGCGGTTTACCCGGGCGACGAAAAGACGCGTGACACGAACACCGACAACGCCGCGTTACGGATCTCGTCGGCCAGAAAAAAAAAAAAAAAAAAAAACCCCGGTAGTTACCGCACTCGACATGGGGAGGGGGGGGGGGGGAGCCGGCGGGGCCGAGCGTAATAACGATAACAACGACGACGGCGACGACAATATGTTCGCCGCCGCGTTTCCATTCCGTATTTCCCGTCTCTCGTTGTTCGCGCGGCCCGGCGTTTCCCGGCCGGCCGTTTTTAATATTGACAAATTAAATATTGAATAATTCAATTGCGCCCGGTGCGCGCCGCAGTCGGCGGACGCCAGTGACAGATGCCGTGACAATAAAAGTCGCCGCGTGCCGTTTTTAATATCCGACCGTTCATTCCGATACGGCGCCTACGGGAAAATGGATTTCGCAGTTAGTATTGATATATATGAAATATACGTATAGAGTGCAGACGTGTTTGTGTGTGCGTGTGCGTGGGTGTGTGTGTGTGTATACATATACGCGCGGGCAACAAAAGTTTTCTCCGCTTTATTTCGCCGACCGCCTCGCGCCGCCGCCGCCCCGCCCGGGTCCGCTTCTCCGGGGGCATTTTTTTTTTTTATTATTATTTTTCGCGAGTTATTCGGAACAAAAAAAAAATACGCCGAAAAATAACACGGTTTTTTTTTTTTTTTATTTACGCCGAATTATATTGTAATAAGAGTTTGCGAGACGCGCGCGAACCGTTTAAAAACCGTCCTCCGGCGCCCTCGTACCCCCCTCTCGCCCCCTGTCCCGCTCACCGTTCTCCGCGGGCCGCGTTTTTCGCGCCACGAGATCCGTGTTTCATTCGAGATTCCCAATCGCTTTGCGCAGCATCGATTTCCTTATGCACACGATGATGTATACGCCATTCGCGACACGCGATTTTCCCGCGCGCCATTATTATCGCATTATTATTCATAAGTTATAACGGTTTAATCCGTTAAACGTATTAACAGCGAAAACGTGTAAAAAATACAGTCGGCCGCAGACGCGCGCGCGCTGTATAAAACTGCCGTGCGAGAGGAAACGCGACGGACAATTTTCGAGGAGCGCAGCGCCCGAACGGACGGTTAACCGGCGATCCTGTTATTTTTAAGATTTTTCCGTCTTTTAACAGCGCATTAATAAGCGCCTGTATAATGCAATTTAAAATATATGATGATTTGTTTTTTTTTTTTTTTTTCGTAGGATTTTATTTTTTATTTTAGTAGGTTTAACCAGTCTAAACGTTGGTTAGGCCACGTTAGTACCGGGATTAATATTGAAATAAAGTTTTTTCGTAACGTTGGTCTAACCAATACTGCGCAAACAATATTAATTTATTCGCAACTCTTTTTGATGATACTATACAGTTTTCAGTACGGAATAATAACGTTTTATAACAGTATGATGGTTATAGAACTTAAGAAAAACAAAACAAAATAATAAAAAATAAACTTTGAATAATATAACGATAATAAAGATATTAAATTGTACTTTTATAGTTAGGTAATTAATCCGATAAAATAAAATATAAATACCCTTATTAACAGCGTAACATTATAGCTACTATAGTATCGCATAATATTTTAATTTACAGAATAATAATTTATAACAGTGTGATGGTTGTTATAAAACTTTACAAAATTAACTGTTAATGAACGGGCGGATTAAGTTTCGTCTTTATCGTTTTCATTAAAAAAAAAAAATTAATGAGTCATCAAATAGCGTATGTTTGCTTGTAAATTTCTGTGAAATCGATGTTTGATTGGTGGTACAAACGAAAACGGTTATATAATTTTTTTGTTTTTTTTTTTTTTGTTTTTAACTCAGTTATTTTGTGCTCGACAAATTAAATTTTTTGTGTAATCGTCGAGTAACGAATTTTTTTTTCGTGTGTGTTTACCAGCTTAAAATTTGGTCTCTGGGTTGTTATTAATTTGAAAAAATGCGCGTTTTTTTTTTTAAATTGGAAAAAAACGACATAATCCACTATCATACGGTGTAGGGCTACTCTGGTTCCGAAATAAATTATTTATGTGTCAGTGTCAAAATTATGTTCTGCCAGATTTTCGAAGCCATAATAGTTTACTAAATACATCATATCAGTTAAAGAAAAAAAATCGGAGACTAATTGGATACACTACACCGTAGAATCTTGGGACAAATCGAAGGCAAAAGAGAAAGAGGACGTCCTAGAGCAACAGTAACCAACACAGTTATTAAAGATGGCGGATTGGAAAGTTACAGGGAGCTGAAGAGACTGACCTGTGACCGAGAAGAGTGAAGAGGAGTGCGGAAGAATGCTGTAAAACTAACCTTAGGGTTGACTACTAAAAAATGAATATATATTCATCGTCGAGCTGTCGTAGTTTTTTACTAAGAGATAATTAAAAAAAAAAAAAAAAACATCATTATTTTATTCTTTCGGTATTTACAATATAAAATATGGAACGTCGTGCGTGATATTTAATAATGTATTTAATGAATATTTTAAGGAAATTTCGCGTAAAACTGTACTACACGTGCTATAATAATATTATACTGCCGGTGACGTTTACTTGACATAATATCGTACAAATACTTATCAAATTAACGCGGGGTAATAATTGAAAAATTGAATCCAACCATGGTATCACGGTAGCGTTAGGTCAGGTGTGGTTAGACGGCGGCGGTGGTCTATACCGTTTCCGGGTCGACAGTTTAATTTAAACATTTTTAATCGAGTTCGCGTTTAATAATTAACAAAAAACATATTATCATGTGTTCGGGACAGGATTGAAACGCGCGAGGGGCTGGGAAAATAAATATTATTTTTATCTGCCGCCCCGTAGTAACCCGTTAATTAGAATAAAAATTTATACTCGCGAAGGGGAAAAAAGTTTTTCTTTAATTCCGTTATCAACTGGCACGAAAACTTTATTGGCAATATATTTATTCCTGCAGTATACACCTACCCTCTGTAGTTATAGGAGGGCGAGAAAAAAAAAGAAGGTAAAAAAAAAAAAAGGGAACGAATAATATCATTAATAAACCCGGCTCCCGGGGGCGATAAGATATTCAGAAATTTTTGGCCGCCAGCCTAGAAAAATGTCGGTCGTTTGTTTTTTTTTTTTCTTTCCAAAATATTCGCATTGTGTTGATGAAACCAAAACAACACCGCCGCCGCCGTCGCATGGTTTTTACGGATTTAACGAAAATATATATAAAAAAAAAAAAAAAAAAAAAATAATATAGTAAATCCCGTATCGCGGTTAAGCGTACGGCGGGGTGTCCGCATGTGTATACGTTGCGAACGTCAAAAATGAACAGAAAACTTGCGCGCGGGGGAAAAATGTAGAAAAAAAAAATAAAATAAAAAACGGTTTACCGCAATGACCTTTCGACCCGTGCGCGAAACCGATTTTCAATCTTTTAAACTGATCGGTCGTCGGGCGAAACCACTTGGCTCTCGTAAAACGCGCGTGCGACTGACATTGTAAATTGGCTCTATCTTTATGCGTGCACGGTCGTTTTGCCCCGTACCCGTAAGTACCCATTTGGCCGGGACAAGAGGGTAAACGAATAAAAACGCGGGCGGGTTGAACGTTACGCCGCCGCTCTTTTGATTTTATTCCGCACGCGCGTGCGAACATCGTAACAACGATGATTGGCGGTGTGGTGGTTGGGGGGGGGACGTTTGATTGGGTATCTCGCGTTGTGTCGTGCGCGCGCGCGCACCGCGGCGAACGTCGTAAGAAATACCGGCCGACTTCGTGTTGCGGTTCCGATTCAATCCGTTTCGTGCTGTCCGTTTTAACAACGCCGGGTCGTACAAGTGGCCTGTCGACCGACCCAAAGTGTAAGCGCGTTATCGTTTCGTGTTTGCGCGTGGGTATTTCTCTCGGCGTTTTCGTCTTCGGTCCGTCCGGATTCGACGGTATTCGAATCGCGATAATTCGCGCGTTCGCAACTCGCTCGAACCGTACGCTAACGCAGACGACGTTGTTACGTTTGTGTTTGAGTTCGCGTTCTAGTATCAAAACCGACGGCGCACAATCCGTTTTTACGTCCGAAACGTATAAACGTAACGACATCGGCCGAGTTTACAACATTAAACCGTAACACGTATACCACGCAGGCGATAATGACAACGATACGCGCAGTGTGCGCCGGTTAGACTCGAAACGTATTCCCTACACTGTGGCGACGGGAAAATTCCGGTTTTGCCGAAGTTCGAACATTTTGAAACGTTGAATTGGTACTGAGGTCACATAACTTGCAATCGGATTTCACTTTGTATCGAAAAAATTGGATTATTTCAATCAATTAGCATACTGTTATCAACAATGTTTAACTCGAAATTCGAATTTAGTAGCCTGACATCCGAAATTTGAATTTTTCGGATTTTCGGATGATCCGGATTTCGGTCGCATCACTATTTCCTACATGATAATATTAGAACGACGCGTTTAAATTTACAGCTTCGATATGAGAGCGCGTTTAATTTCCCGTATACGACTAGCTGTCCGCCCGCGACGTGACGGTCTGTGCCGAAAGACGTTATAGAAAAATCGTCATTTCGATCGATTCGGTCGGTTCGTTTTTTTTATTTCATCCGCATCACTACGCACGGCCCTCTCAAATCTACAAAAATAACTCGTACCAAAAGTACCGATAACCCTGGATCATCACTCTTTGAGGCTTGGATACGGAGTAGAACGTAGTCTATAATATCGTGTTATTTTCAACACACCTGCAAAGCCTTAGTTCGATCCGTTCAGCGGTTTGGGCGAGACGTGGTTGCAAACATGCATACGCCCGAACAGACTTTCGTATTTATATAATATCAGCAGGATTAGTTATTTTTAAGCATTACAATCAAATGCTAATACCATTTCTAAACGAACGGCTGAGCCAAAGTGCGTTTTTCGGCCGTCTCTGTTCACGTAAGACAAACGAAAAACCCTTTAAAATCGGTTCTATAGATAAAACCAGAGCTTGATCAAGGGGGGTTGGATTTAAGGGGGCTGTAACCTCGGACCGCAAGTTGAAGGGGCCGGACAATATGTGTTTTTGTTGATGACCATTTTTTTGCTTATGAGTTTTTTATACGAATATTATAATATTTGTAGGACATTATACGATTCTTTTGTTGATGACCTTTTTTTTTTTTTTTTTTTTTGTGCCCCGGCCCGCAGTATAATTTTAGTGTATACAAATCGAGCTTTGCTATAATATATATATATACATATATATAGCCATAATATTATCATAAAAATAATGAACATATTTTTCTTTAAATGTGTAGTAAATGTTTTTCAGAAAATATCATATATAAAAAAAGTAAAAAAAACGATGTTCGCGGTGTTGTCCGAACGAAATCAACGTAAATCCTTTTGGAAATGTCCTCTCGTTTCAGACGCGGTTCTATACAGCGGACATTTCAAATCACAAATGTCATACGCCACAATTATTTAGTATAACGTACGATTCCGAAGTATGTACACGGCGGATATTGGCGTACGATACAATCATCGAGACTAGATAATTAAAACGATACGCGTGTGTACCGTGCACAAATATAATTATTTGCAAAATTATCCGCACATACATTACATACGAACCCGACGGGGTTTACATATTATTACATGTTATTTCGGTCTCTCGATAATCTCATTTACTTTTCTAGCACGCGATTGGAACGGACTAATGTTTACTCGCCACACGTATGTATACACGCCCGCACACGCACGCACGCACACGCACACACACATAATAATAATATAATAATACACGTGTAGTGCGCGTTCTATTTTGAAAATATATCTGCAGCCTCGAAAGTTTTGTTTCCTTTCAAAGAGCCGGGGACCGGCCCCGCGAAAATCTAATCAGGACGAGTCGCCTGACGCGCGCGTGTACTGAATTACATTAAAAACCGGCCGATCCTCGAGAAATCAACCGCCGGAGTGACGGTGTTTTTTTCCGCCCCCCCCCGAACATATTATTATTGTTATAATATATATTATACATGCTAAGTATATAATGATAATATATAACGGCGTTGAATTAAAGGGACGTTGTGTTTTGCCGCCGCCGTCGTATCCCACGTCATTGTCTACGCAATCTATTTTAATTAATATACATTTGTAGCAACACGACATTTTGCGGGAAGTGCCCGAAAACAAAGTTTTCGCGATCATACGTTGTTTGACGACGAGACGTCCTCTAATTTTATAACGAACCGACAGCCGACATTTTTTTAGATAAAAATACAAAAAAAATATATATATATATTGCGTTATTTTATTACCCACTTACTGACAAGCATTATACTATAAAATTGTTCGGAATAAACGAGATTTCGTGTTGTCGGCACGAACAATTAAAATAAGACGGAAAAAAATTAGCAACCGCGTACGTTAGTGTTAATCGAATAGCCTCACTGCGAACACTGTTGTATTATATCCACAAAAATCGTTTTAAATCTTAATTAATACACTGATAACTATTTGAATAATAATATATATATATAGGTTAAATACCATTAATATGGTCTACGAATTAACTATATATCGACAACGTCGCACCGGGTGCGCAACTTTTTAAAATTTTTAACGTAACGCCATACGATTTATTCGTGTGCCATATCTGAGCCAATTTCAAGTGGCACAGAAAACTCTGAACTAAACCACATTTCTATCTGCCGAAAATCGTAGTCTGAAAAAATCGATACCGGAACTTTTTCGCAGGATTTTTTTATCGGTACGTTGGCAAGGTTATTTTTCGTTTTTCATTGTAGCTCTCTCGTAATAATTTGAAACGCTGGTGATTTCGGGCATAATTTTCGTCGATTTTGGATTACCTCGGCGCAACGAGGAAAAAAATACTAAAAATATAAATAAAATAATACTCTGCTCGGAATCATATTTTCCATAATATGTTTTCAAACTGAAAGCGTGAAATTCCGATTTGTATTTGTATTTTTTTTTTTTTTCAAACGCATTTTCCGAAATACACAACAACACTGCGCGTCGTATATACGTGTCGGGTAATCACAATAATAACTGCACTTTTACTATTGCGATTACACCGGTCGATTGGATTGCATTATTTACAAATGCGCAAATTGCGTAATAACATTATATAACGCTAATTCATATAACAGTATATATAAAACGTACTCACTAATGATATGTTCCGCGGCGGTTTTCTTGTGTAAAAGGAAAAAGAAATTACGGCAAAAGGCAAAATCCACCGCAGGCTCGTTCACCGTTCCCTATATTATATTCGTATATATATATATATATATTATTATTAGTAGTAGTAGTAGTAGTAGTAGTGGTTGTAGTAGTAGTAGTTGTAGTAGTAGTAGTAGTAGTAGTAGCGGTTGTAGTAGTAATAGTAGTTGTAGTAGTAGTATATTCTTCGCGTGCGCCCTGCAAACTAGACGCATAATATTTCACGGGAAGGTTTGAACCGGGCGAGAGATAATAATAATTAGGGTATAGGTATCCGAAAAATTTGACCTTTTTACGAAAGGCGAAAAAAAGGACCCGGGATTTTCGGGAATTCGTCGTCGGCGTACCCATTTCAAATTAAAGTTCATTATTTCTATAAATAGAATCGAGAGAGAATATTTTTGCGGCAGTACTGTCGGGGGGTTTTTTTAAATTTTATGCCCGAGGGGAATACAAAAAAAAGAAGAAAGATAACACTATAAAATTGCAGGACGAATCCCATTCGACCGTGTATAATAATATCGCGCATATTATTATTATTATATTATTCTAAAATTTTCGTTTATGTACCGCGTGCATGCAGTTCATTTTGCGTGACCAGTGCAATTTGCCAATCGAGCATACAATATTCATAATCATAAAACGTACCTTAAAATAAAATGTACGTTCTTTTTTTTTTTTTGTTTTAGTTCTACTATGGTGGGTATTTTTTTTTTGTTTTAATTCGAGCCAATTATCAATATCAAGAGTGGTATTTGTAATATCATATACTGTATAATAGCTCATTTTTTTTTTTTTTTTTTAATAACCGTAGAAAATACCGGAAAGACGAGNAGCATACAATATTCATAATCATAAAACGTACCTTAAAATAAAATGTACGTTCTTTTTTTTTTTTTGTTTTAGTTTTACTATGGGGGGGTTTTTTTTTTTTTTTTAATAACCGTAGAAAATACCGGAAAGACGAGAATATTTACTCGAGAACTATGCGGTTTCTGTTAATATAGATGGTGTGTTTTTGTTGTAACTCAGTGGAAAAAAATTGTATACAACTGAAACTTTATTTTCGAGTTTTTCAAAAATGTTATCCATATAAAATCAAAAAAAAAGTTTCACTTTAAACAATTCGACAATTGTATGCTAGCTATAAATAATACAAAAAAATCATGAAAATATTTCGAAAATCACAGTACGGCTAGAAAGTGTCGGCAGTATAAAATTTTAGTTGGTAAATATTGTAGGTCTCTACGATGATTTTTATTCGGATTACAAAAAAAAAAAAAAAAAAAAAACCTCTTTTAATAGAAACCGTTGTACCGGAAATATTTCCGTTTTTCCAACGTCTTTTTTGCCGAGTTTTTACCCTACTACAAATAACCAGTACTTGAATCGGAAAAATAAAGAAAGAGACTATATAAGACTTAAAAAAAAATTAGCATCCCTTGCCATTATCGAACTCGACGTAACCCGTAGGGTGCTTCGCCCCCTCGCTTCTTTTATACCATTTTCTAAACGAGATTCAGTAATAATAATTTATAAAAAAATAAAAAACTCGAATTAATAAAACACTATGGCAGGCTAAGTTTTTGTTTATATATACATTTATTTTACACCCTGCTATGATATACACTGATAATAATAAAATAAGTCTAAAATATATCTATCTACGTTGACATACAGCTGAAATGGGCTAAACACATATTTGACACTTTTTTTATTATTTTTAGTGGTTATAAGTTAAAATTTCGTTAAAAACAAATTATTCATAAATTCAAATTTTGACTTATTCCAACTAATTTTTTTTATTTTCCTTGTTTTTATTTTAATAATAGAAAAATACATCCTAGGATAATGGGGTTGAGTACAGCTACTATTATAGCATTATTATCTAAGCAAGACTTTTGGACGAATTTTCGCACATAGTATAAAAAAATAAAAAATAAAATAAAAATAAACATCTTAGTAAAACCAATACATTCTTCGCTACACTCAGAATCTAAAATAAACTGAGAAAAACGTCAGGAAACCTATAATATTTATTTAATAACCAATTATGTTTGATTAGATTTTGTTTTATATATGTAATTCAATGAAAAATAATCGTAGAAACCGGAAATTTCACTAAATTTTTATGTATAGCTCTTTTGAGACATGGTACGATTTTCAAAATATTTTAGCAATTTTTTAAACTATTAATAGCAATTTAAAATGTTCGAGTTTTTTAGATTTGTATGTGATTTTACGTGATTAAAATTGTTTTGGCCAGACGAAAATGCTCGAAAATTAAACATAAGTTCTAACCAAAAAATGTAAGCGTAATGTAGTATTTTTTTTTTTTTTTTTAAAGAATTTAAATTCAAATTTTAAGGAAAATGTGTTTTGATTATAACGAAAAAATATGTACCGTCCCATGCTTTCCACTTATAATAAATAGTAGAGATACGTTAAAATTTCTGAAAAATTCGTTGAGGACCGGAGTCCTCTTCTTTCCAATTTCAGCACTGCAAATAACACAATAACGCGATCCACGGCGAAAAAAATAAAATATTAAAATTGATCGGTGACTACACAGTTAAATTTCATACAAGGGTTTGACAAATTAAACCGTGAAAACGTGTGTGTGTGTTTTTAAACATTTAATAATGATCATTTTTTAGTTAAAAGTTCGAATGGACAAGACCACCAAACGATCAGCAGTTGACCGTATTATTACGTTTGAACTAAAATCGTATACACGCCGAACTGAAAACCGGCGATGTCGAATGTTCAATTTCCCGTGATACTTTTTGATGATAAAAAAGAATATTCATAATGCTCCGGCATTTAAAAGCTTAAATGTCTGTATTGCGTTTAATGGACACGATTCACGCGTCGTAGGTATCCGAACAATCCCCGGGACGCAATTTACGTTAAAAACGTGTTTCGGGACGCCACTCACGGTCGGCCCGAGCAAATTTCCTGGCCGCCGATTCCGGCCGAGACACCGGAACCACAAAGGGGGAAAAGCGCGCGTCATTACTAAAACCGCATTATATCGTAATGCATCCGTTGCTTCGCTCGGAAACTAAAATATTGCCGTTATTGTACACGGTGGCCGAAAATATTGCCGGAGTTGAGATTAGCCCGCGCACGATATTATGTGTAGTGTACGGGCCGACGACCCGCGTGATTTATAACAGGTCGCGGTTTTTTTTTTTTTTTTTTCCTAGTGATTTGTTTGGAACACACGACGTCTGTGCTCGTACAAATCGCCGACCATTATCGCGACCCGCCCCCTGTACTCGTTATATTATTTCGCCCCCGTACACGCATATTATATTTTGTTCGCTCGTTTTTAAAAACAGCTCCCCCTCACCCGTCCCCCCCCCGCGTTATGTCCTGACAAAAACGGACGGCGCGAAATATGGTTCACGATTTGCGATCCGTTGTAGTACTACTTACGCGTAAGTATACATATATATTGTATAGGTATATAGGTATCTGGTATATACGGGCACATATACAATAATAATAATACACGCAGTCGAAAACGAGCGTTATTTTATTACTCTGCCTGGCAGCTCTCCCCGCCCTCGCCCACCACTCTGCCCAAAATATACAATATTTTTTTTTTTTTTTTTTAACGCCAGAGCTTATTTCCACCAAAGTGCCGCCTCCAGGCGCTCCCCAGAGAATTGCGTAAAGTTTCGCGAAAAGTTTTCTTCCTATTTTTCCGACCATTCCCCTTCTCCGCCAACACCACCGCTTCCCACTCCCCCTCGTAAATATACATATATTCCCGTTACGTACCTACGCGTTTTTGTTGTTTTTTTTTTTTTTGTTTCTTATTTTTAGTCGTCCGACAACATGGTATAACGTTAAACGCGTTTTTAAATTACGATTGTTTTGTCCGGAAACACATAATTCCCGTAAAACCTATAAAACCACTTGCCCACGCTACTGTAATACAGCTGCCCTCCAAGTATATGTTATTGCACAAACGGACGAAACACATAAACAGACACACATACTTCGGCCGCTGTCGACCGTTAATTTTCCGAAGTATCGCGCGAAACTCTCGTATGTTAATATTATTACCTATACGTCCGTAGACATATACATAAAGATGAAGCATTAGTTCCGAGGACCGAGGAGGGAGGGCACGGTCGTGCCAAACAGAACAAGTGATAGAGATTGATAACTGGCTGAGACGTTAGAGAGAACGATTCTGCAGACTCGAAGACAGCCAACTAAAAACAATCCGTGTTTCCTACATATAGTCCTCGCAAAGAGCTTCCCCCACTTTCACCCACTTTATCATCATTGCTAGGTATCTACTTTAAATATTATTACTTCAACTTAAATCTTGCTTGTAGCATAAACAGGTTGACGTGTATATGCCTAAAGCAGAGACCTATTTACTGATAGGGGGGAGGGGCAGATCAGGAAGATTTATTTCCTCCCTTGATCCTTTTTCAGTATTTATACGGCTACCTTTTTTTAAATTCTAAGCGGAACGAGGAATGTATTAGTTTTACAATGACGTTTATCTTTTATTTTTTTATCTGCTAACAACTTTTTACCAGAAATTTTGCACCGATTGTCAAGTGTAATTCTTTTTCTGATAGGAAATCTGAATGAAGTGACACTTTATGGAGGTAGTTTTTTGATTTTCCTAGTAGATTTCAACCATAGTTATATAATACGAGAGAAGTTAAAATAGTACCTAAATAGTAAATGAAGTAAATAATTACTTGCCTAAACTTATCGATAGATATTTATTTTTAATGGTACTTTTAGAGCAAATTGAATTATAAATTACTTACAAAAATAAATAAGTTAAAAATTGGACAACTCTTTTAATTTTTAGCTTGGGTACACGTTAAACGTTATACACAGTTTTTGAATTTAATATATTTTTCCTTAGCTAAACTCTAAATACGCCACTTGTCTAGAGTGTAATTTTATTCAAATTTTAGATTCCGAGCGAAACGATAAACGTTTGATGTCTGTGATCACTTTATTCGGAATATTGTTCTTGATTATCAACAGTTATTCTGAAGAATTAAAAAAAAAATAAACTCATAACAATTATCAAAAGTAACATAGTTTCAAACAAAACCTTTTACACTATGATATTTGACATTTTTAACATAGTCAGACAGAAGGGCTCATATTTGAATTTTTAATCGCTGAGTTTAACGTGCTTTTGTTTGCAACGATTTTTCGTCTTTGCGTTCAGTATTCAAATAAATTTACACTAGTCAATTGTATATTCCAAACTTTCATCCAACAACAGTAGCCCGTACCCCTGTAACGTGGAAAAAAATTGTAATCAGACATGGAACCAAAATGGTGTTTCAGTCGTTTGTGAGTAAATTATGAGGAAATAGGAATTTAAACTAACCTAACCTAACCTAACCCAGGATATTCGAGTTTCTGTATAGTACATTTATAGTGATGAGAGAATAAAAATACCTGGTGTATATAATTTATGTGAAGCACATTCAGGGACCGTTTGTGAAAACTCACAAGGAGATCAGCATTGTGTGTTTTATAAGAGACGAAAAAGAGGCAGCTTCGATAATAAGGTGAACAATTTTGTTTTTATACCATTTGTATATTCTATTTTATTTTTTCAGAATAGCGTCCGTAACTTATTGCAATAGTATGATTACAGTATACACTTTTTTTAAATTTTTTTTTTTAAATAATTTAATAATACACTGCATTACACGTTCAATAATAATCACAGTTTTTTGGTATAGTTACTTTTACGTATCGTTAATAAATATGTCACATTCCATTTAGGTCTCGAGTTCGGTTCTTTTACTCATTAAAATATCTACGTGACTGATTTAACAGTATCACAGCTCCGTATTGCCGTTCCGTAAATGTCACGCGGTTCGCCAATTACTCTAAAATAATTAAATAGTTCGCGCAAGAAACTATCGCGCAAGAATTCATAGGTACCCAAGTGTGTGCGTCAAACAGTTATTCATTTAAATTTGGATTCCTTAACTACACCCAAAACAAATAATGTTAAAAATCTTACAGGGTACATAAACTGATTGGCGAGTAACTTTACAGCTCAAACCTGTGTCGCGCCGTTAAAATTTATTATATAAATGAGAAATAATTAATAAACGCGACCTCTAATAATAGACACCCCCTAATGTATAAAATAGTTCTCAGTAAACTACTATTTAGTTTAAAGGTTTTCTACATTTTAAAGATCACGTAAAAAAAATTTGCCGATGAAATATTTTAACATTATTTGATTATTAACGGACTATATTAGATAAATCGCTATAAATTCAATAAGGGCAAATATTAAAATTTAATATCTGCCCTTATTGCATTTAATTATGCATACAATTTTTCAAGAAACATAAAATAGGTACTCTCAAAGCACTTAGTTGTTAGATTTGTATAATGTTTTATAAAATAATTTAAGAAACTTATTTTTAACATCAAATTCTAAGTATAAGATTAATTATTGAAATCATGATTTTTGTTTTTCACAGGTAATGAGTATTTTTTTTCTTTCTAGAAAAATGTATAAATTCTAACGCGCGTCCTTATGCATTTAGCGATTCTTAGAATTTGAATAACATCAAATATATAATTTTCGAGACTGAAAATTGTGTACGGGAAATTAAAATAAATTCTAAATTTCAAGTATTCGATGCCGTTACAGTCACATTTTCAACGGCTAAAAGAAATTCTATACAATTTAACTTAATTATATATTTTGACGTGTAATAACTGTGTAAACAAATTTTATTCTAGTTTCTCAAATTATAAAATTTAAATTATATCAAATTCAATTCGTTAAAAAACAAAAACAATTGCGTATCAAAATCATCAAAAAACACATTGTTGGTGTTGGTGTTGTGTATTAATCTTTCGCAAGTTTTCGTGCGTAATTAAACTGATAATAATAAAAGTATACATATGTATAATATATTATAGTCGTTATGACAACAAAATAATTAATATAGATTTTGTTAAAGTACTTCAAGCATGTGTGGCAGTGTCGTAAATTTCACCGGTTTCCGGTTATAGTTTGTCCCGATTCCCAAGAAAAGTATCGAGAAATTCTGCCACATTCGTTTAATAATTCTCCGTTTATAAAGTTGATATATGCAACTTTCGGAATGGTTTTTTTTTTTATTTCCCCGGTTATAAAACGGTTTAGGTACACGATTCATAATATGATATACGTATTATGTTTATAAAAAATATTTTATTGTAACATGTGTAACATAAAAAAAGATAGACATAATTCGCACGATGGGTGGGCAACTGTTGTAGGTGACAAGTTCAGAAGGTAGAGTATAGAGAGAAATTTAATGTATGTACATCTGTATGCAACGATTAATATTATTGCTAACGAAAAACGATTCTGAGCGGAGTTCGAATATACATGTTTTAAAATTCTTATAAAAAAAAATGACGGGCATACTTCGCACGTGGGTGCAGCGAATGTTGTAGGTTGGAATTTGGGAAGGTATTGGCTACAGGAATTTAATGTATATCTGTAAGCAACGATAAACCACTACTAACGAAAAAACGATTCTGAACCGATTCCAGTTGATAATATTGCTTTGTCAATAATGCAATAATGGTATTATGATAAATTATGGTCAAATGATTAAAATAATATGCGTTTCCATGACAACAATGATTGTTTAAAAAATATTAAAATAATAAAAATTAAATAATAACAATAAATAAACAAAAACGGTTGCCAATGACAACCCTATTTTTAATCTTTCAATCTTTTTTAACCTAAAGACCGAGGTTTTCCTCGTTATTTCGAATATTAATGAGAATTTTAAAAAAAATGACCTCTCTAAAGTACCACTCAGAGAACATTTCCTTTCAAAAAATGTGGTATACTTTATAATCGTAGTTTAATTAGTTTAATATAAACACCATTGTAAAACCAATACGTTCCTCGTTCTGCTAAAAACAAAACAAAAATCCTATATCCACTACTGGTATTGAGCCACGAGCTAACAGGAGCCAAGAGATGTCGACGTTGTTGGCCAAACAACAAAGATTTGGATAACCTAGTTCATCAGCTTTGGAAAGAAACAGTGTAAGTGAAAAAAAAAAAAAAAAAAAACAAAAAAAATGTTACACTAATGTAAACGTGTTTTTTTCTCCCTATATTGGTCGTCGGTTCGTAAATTTCCGCGCGTCAATAATTATCCGTTGTAAATTCTGAATGTTTTGTAAACGGACCCACGCCCGTCGGTTACAATAAATAAAATGAAAAAAAAAAATAAATAAATATCGACGATCGTGATTATTGCGTATGTAAACTAAATGGACTTTGAACCGAACGCGCTATTTGATCGTACGGAAGTGAAACATTATCGTTTTGTCGTACGGCCGTTTTATACGGTAAATTTTAATATAAATTCTTCGCGAATACGGTTGGCGCTGCACGGGAAGGTGAACAATGAAAACCATATTACGCGGTGTTGTTCGCCTAAAAATCGCCGTGTATTTCTCCGGAGGACATCCGAAACGGGCGTATAGGTGTGTATATATATACACGCACGACGGCCGACCGCGTTCGCACGCCAAGACTGCCCGGCCGGCAACGGACATCGTCGGTATTCACTCTAAAGGGCGGTGCATACCGTTTGCTTCTAACGGACATCCACGCCGATCGTTTTTATCGCGCGGGTCGAGTCGGCCCCGCCGGACGTTTATTACAGCGCGCTCGGACGAGACCGGGCGGGATCGTGCGATTCGATTTACGCCCGCGAAAAGAATTTCGATATATACGGCCGCACTTCTTTCCGCCACCGAAACCGTCGTCGCAATGTACCGATAATGTGTTATTTCGATTGCCGTCGAAAACCCATTCGTTCAGGCGCGTTTTCCGATCCATCCCGCGGGGTACGGAACACAACAACCGTGTAAGAGCGCCGCCGGGCGAATAATATCGGGTGTGCTCTAGAGGCCGCTTTATGTAGTGGGTTCGGATAAGTGTCGTTTCAAACGAGAAAATGTATATCCGCGTTCTTATTTCCATCATGTTATATTAACTTTTGTTTAGTATCTGCCAACACATTTTTTTTTTTTTTTTTTTTAATCTGAAAAAGGGTTGAATACTGTATACGAAATTTTAATTTAAAAAAATAGGCTGCCATTTAAAAGAATAGATAAGTACTAAAAAAAAATTTTAAAAAAAGGACAGAGGAACAGGCGATATATTTCTCTGATCTCCCCCTTAAATACGCCGTTATAGGACCTCTCGTCGCGCAGTCCGAATTTAATTTCTCGTTCAATCGATGATCGCGATTTAGGTCTCAACAAGGCTCGGAGGATGCGTACACGCAACCGCCGTCAATGTTTAGTACGATGGAAACTTATAAATATATTATGGTCTCTCGAGTCGTGCGTATATACACAAATTCCGACTTTATTACTATTTTTGTTTTTTTTTTTTTTCGTACACAAGACTCACTTAAACATAAAAGTTTCTTCGTAAAAGTTTCGTCCGATCGGTGAATGGTATTTTAAAAACGCGGGCTGCACAATGTATAGACAATATTACGACGACTATAATACGGTTTGATTTTAACAACCGCGCGAGTACGACACAATATAGTAACGCGTATTGCTGTATAACTTGTTTCATAACGGCGATATAATATTTTCATTCGTGTAAATTTAATTTCGATTTCCGTTCGTTTATCGCACGCGCGCGTATACGTAATACACGTGTTATAGTGATACACGCGTGTAAGCAATAGATTTAGATATGTTATGTGCATACGACTACTGCAGGATGGTCGACTCGTTGTTATCAATGGGCTTTCCGCCATTTGCAGCGGGTGGGGCAGGGATATATTTACATTACACTGTTTTGTTTGATAACGCGACCGATGTATAGGTACGCCCGAAATACGAAATACAAAGTGGATATCGATTTCAGAACCGTATGAAACGGACAAGTAAATAGTTATTTATTCGTTTGATTTTCTAGAGGGTGAAAAAAAAATTTAATTTTTCTTTGTACATCTAAAACAAAATCCGATTGGGAAGAACATTTTCAAAACAATTTAATATTCACAGACATACAGAATCCGGTCAAACCTGTTTGTTAATGTTAAACTTATTATCGCATTCTCTTCTTTTCTTTTACAGTCGAAATTTAAATTGTGTAGGTATATTATATATTGTCAGCGATAAAAATCATGATTAAAAGCCTAAAACCGACGAAAATTATAAGCCGAAACATTTATAAAAGAAGGAGAATAGAGTTAATTTCAAAATAGAAAACATAATACAGTTATTTGGTACAGCAGTCTGTACGCATTTTACAGTCAAATATCATTTATCATTTTATGCAAGCGGTCTTGAGGGTAATATGATCGGGTTTAATAATAGTTGTTTACAGTAAAATTATGTATTACTTTTATTTGACATGATTCGCCATCGTGGTCGCGACATGATATACTTTAACAAATAATGCTGTACTTTTAAATAATCCAAAATGCTGAAAAAAATAACTATGGACCAATTAATTTCAAGTTGTATTTAAAAAAAAAAAAAAACCTTTTTTTTATAGATTGTGAAAGTTGTACTTAATAGTTCTTATTAGATAGCAAACGGGACACGATTATAGTCAAACACTCATATATATATTATTATTTTTATAATATCTGAATTTCTAAAATAAAAGCGGATTTGTAGGTCCGGCCGAAAGTTTGTATAGAAAATTAACTGAAAAGATCCCCCGCAATTCAACCGATAGTTTTTGGAAACTTAATACGGTACAAATCGTGTAATATTATACGTCGTTGTACTCATACATTCACGTTAAATTACTCTGTATTGCGATAATGTGAAAATATTGAAAAAACCCTCAAAAAGTTGATTCATGATTTTATTCGACTGACCACCAACGGCATAAATGAACGACCCAAATATAATTTGCCAATCAATAGAACAATTTTATTATGATATAATATTATTTATACTTTTGTTTCTGCCGTCTAAATTTTTTTAATCATACGTACGGGTTAAAGCATAAAACGATTTCGCGTGCAAAATATTATTTGTCGTCTACATTCTGAAAAAAAAAAAAAAATCAAAAATCATCGACATGCATATATATTAATGATAATAACTATTCTTCTAATTCGAATGAATTTATTCCGTACGCTTATAATTAAATCTAGTAAATACGTAATTTGTATAATATTATATCCACAGTGTTTCCGTTTAAGCGGTCAAAACTCCCTACCCCCTCCTCGCATAAAGTTAATCGTCCGTTATGAACAGCTTTTGTCCCCCTTCTCGCCGCGCCCGACCGACGACTATATACTGTTCTTACTATATATTTTTTACTCTTCTACTTTTATATTCTTTCTATAAGTACAACCGGATCTGAATTCCAAATTAGTTTTAAAACTATACTTACGCTTTAGCCTCTCCACTACAACGACTGCGGAATGTAAAGTATATAATATATATATGTACATAGGACAGGAGTACAGCGAAATATTGGGTTTCTTCATATTGCTATTTTCTTTAATACGCGTACAATATATGCATGTCTCGACCGAGCATATCCGTACAGGGTCGTTCAAATTTCACGATACAGTCAAATTGTCCATGAAATACTTATTATTTAAAAAAAAAAAATTATGTAAAAACTTTTTGTAATCATACGTTCATGGCGATCTATATTAGAATCTCCATAAACAGATTGAGTTTAAATGCATTTTGGTGTTAACACTTTTGATTTCCGTCAGCCCGTTGACGAGATATTCCAATTTACTAAGTTTGAGTAAGGGGAGCGTAACAGAGTATTGTTGAAATGCCACGAAAAAAAATATTTTATTTAACGAAATCGTTATCACCGTAAATCCACTTTTCCCAGTTATTATGAAAACACCAACGCGTCAACTAGATTCAAAATGCTACAAAGAAAGCTGTTTTGTAATTTTATGATTGGTGTAAGATTTCTCGTAAAAAAGTTATTAACAGACAGAAAAAAAAAACCCACATGATTGTAAAACCAATACATTCGTCACTACTCCCAGAATCTAAAATGTGTAAAAATATAAAATAATAATCAGTAAAACGTCTTCTTGGTAAGATGTTATCGATAGTGAAATGTTTAATTATAATAAAACTACGTATCCACCTTCCTTAGTTTTATATTAGTTTGACATGATATTTTTTACACGATCTTCATAAATAACTAGTCAATTTTGAATTTCAATGTAATTTTAACACAATATTAAATTAATTATTCGTACACTATATACTTAATACGTTAATTAAGTTTTCAAGTTAACTTTTAACTTTAATTAATCAATTTGATAAAAACTTTTAACGTGTTAATAACATATTTTCAATTGGATTAATTTAACGGAGTTAATATTGTACATTAACTCGTCTAGCCTTGAATGTATTATAACAGGACAATATTGTAACGTTTTATTTAAAATTTAGGTGAATTAAAAACAAACAAATATTATTTCTTCGTACTTATAATTATGTATAAAATACTAAGAATAAAAACAACGAGTTTTTGAAATGAAGTGGTAAATTTACGAGTTTCGCAGTTTTGCTAGGTCAGTTAATAAATTGAATACAAATGTTATACGTAGATACGTATATTTGCATGGTCAGGTTGCATTTGATTATACAATATCAAACCTACTAATATTAGCATATCTACATAATATTTTGCCCTTAAATTTTTATGATATTTTCATTTTTTATGGCTTTCATAATATAACGTAATATACGACTTTTAAAAAACCGGACGCATTTCGCATGTGAAGAGTATTTCGCACAATGTGCAGTGCCTACCTTGGTGCTCAAGTCAGGTACATAATAGTTATATGTTATTGTATTAAATTTAAAAGTTTATCATTCCGTTATAAAAAAAAATTGTACGCGTGGTTACTGTTACCGATAAAAATATTCATGTTTTTCTAACTCTAAACGTGTATTCGAAAATTAAGTCAATATTCGTAATTTTATTTTGCTTATAACTACATTTTTTTTTTTATTGTTAACAAAAAATAACGAACATCAGTACATCATATTGTAAAACCAATAATAAAAACTCTTCGCTAAGAATCTAAAAATTGGGTCAAATAAAACAAATAACTGATACAGCTACTGGGAGTACTACTATCGCAGACGTAAAGTTGGGATGGACATATTATAGGATAATTTAGTTGATATATGTATACGATAAATCGTTTCTAACGAAAAAATATTGCAAACGAAATTCTGTTCAACATGTTTATGTTTTGAAATACCTCGAATTTTTCGATTTTAATGTAAATTTGAACTTAATACAAAGAAAAAAAAAACATCGTGAATGCGGAATTTTCTTATAGCCGTAAAAATAACTGTTAAACCATAAAACATGATAAAACATGATGTCAAATGTTCGAGTATTTTTGAAAAGCCAAGAGTTATTATATATACGCAAAACCAATAAAATCAAATAAAAACTTATAGATAAATATGAAAATTTCAAACGGCTACACTCTCGTGCGTGTAGGTTTTAATATGTCGATCGTCATTGCATGACCCTGAAACTTGGCCGGAGTAAAAACTGACGGTAAATCTTTCCTTGAAGGTCCTTACGCAGGACGATTCACTAAGCGTGTGCTCACCTCATTATTTTGGTTAAATTTTGCGTATATTCGAATTCTGATTTTTGGAATTTTTAAGTGTATAGTTAAAGCCGATATTTTCGAATATTCAGATTTTTCACAGCATTTAAGTGGTATCTTGCGGTGACACCGGCTTTGGTTTTTCAAATGAGAACCTGTGTACTAAAAATTCCATAAACAGACGGATTATCACTACTCTCGGTTGAGTATCATTTGTGTGGCGGCACGGCATGCGGCGTTTTACCACTGCTCCGCTATACTCTAATTGTTCGAAAATATCGGCTTCAACTACATCATTTAAAAATTCCAAAAACCAGAATTTAACCAAAAAAAAAAAAAAATTGGGTAAGCACGCTCGGTGAATCACTCAGTACATAAATAACGGGAACGTTTTTCTACGAGGAATACGAACCGGGCGGTTAAAGTCTGGTCGGGAAAGTGCCTCATTGCTTTGATGTTTACCGAGTAGTCGGGTACTCGTTACCCGGGGAGACAGTAAATTAGATTTATTTTACTTACGAAAAGACCTGAAGATTACAGGTTGTATTATACTTATATACTATAAAGGTACCCAGTTAATTCTGTAGCGGGCTTTCAAAGAAAACGATTTCTTTTGATACGTTTTAATATATCAAATTGTACCACGGTACACACACCAGCACATTATAATAATAATAATAATAATAATAATAATAATGAGTGATATTGTGGTGCGGGTGCGTGTCGAAAATCGTACTTGACCGCGAGGCGTTTCGCGTTTCGCTCAAGTCGGCCAAATAGTTTTTCAGAAGAAGACGGCGGCGCGAGAAACAGAAGTTCGCGCCTAACTTTTTAAATGTTTTTTTTTTTTTTTTTTTTTTTTCACGATACGAGCGATAAAAATTCGCCCGTTCGACG
>CABPRJ010001907.1:359107-370938 GCA_902439185.1 Cinara cedri | reverse complement strand
TTTTAAATTTTTTTTTTTTTTTTTTTTTTTTTGCTATACATTATTGCTCACTTACACTTAGCATGCCGTCAAGCGAAATCAAAAATAAAACGGATATCCATTTCGTGTAATACGAAAAGCAATCGTATCGTGAAAATAATGCATATAATAACAATATTATTAATATGCTTTTTTTTTTTTTTTACACGATACGAGCGATAAAAATTCGCCCGTTCGACGAAACCGATATATTGCGTACTCAATTGTAACGTTATTATCGAATGATAAAACGGGGTTTTATTTTTAATCGGAATATCAATGTTAAATTTATCGGTTTTTAGAAATTCCTATTAATAACGATGTTCACGAACAATCAAATTTATCGATAAATAGTTAAACGCAATAATTAAAGTATCTTTTTTTGAAATTTTTAGAAGCCTACCCGCCCAACGACGTGGTGATTGATAATATTCGATTTAATTATATTTTCTAGTACGCCTGAAAATCTATGCCACCGATTCGTAGACAGCTTACTGCTGCATTTTGATGTTATTATATTATGTAATTACTAAAAAAAAAAAAATGTTTGCCGAGCTGTTCAGTACCAATCGGTTCTGTAATCATGATTACGGAAGGCTAGGTTAGGTTAGATTAGTAAGGTTAGGTAAGGCAGTGTTGGAAAATGTTGGCCGCGCGGTCAATGTTATTCAATCTATGCTCGTGACGCCATCGAAATCGTAAGTAACTTACCATTTTTATAGAGCACCAAATTGAAAGTAGTTTTTTTTGGATTCCGAATGGTTCGAGGAATATATTGGTTTCACAATGATGTTATTTTTTCATCCGTAAATAATTTTTTTTACCTAAAATTTCGCTCCGATTTACAAGCGTGGCATTTTTTCCAAATAAAAATCCGACCGGGGCGGTATTTTAAGGAGGTCGTTTTTGATTTTCCCAGGAGTTTAAAAATAAATAACCTTTTCAAAAAATGATGGTAAAAATCGGGAAAAAATGGGAAACCGTACGAAGTGTAAGTATTTTTGTTGTTTTTTTTTTTTTTTTTCATTATTATCATTATCATCTAGAAAACGAACTGCCGGTTATTTAACTTTGTCTACGTAGACAGTTGATTCAACAACTATTATCCATCCTTCGCCCCCGCTGTCGTCCAGACAACGTAATACGCAAATTGTTATTTTGAAAATAGTAACAATAGTATTGTCGTTATTAGCAGTTTTGTATCGGTATCCTGCGGAAGTTTAAAAACGTATATTTACACGCGCTGGGACGAGACAAGCTGCGGGCGCCGTACCGCCGGGAACGTCTGCCGGTCGACAGCGATATCATTATCGTGTTACGCGCACAATAATAATTATAATGCTCAATAGTATTTCAAACAGCGTGCCCGTCGCGAGCGGTCTCCATTGCGCCGACTTTTACAAAATTTACGTGTACGACGATCGAGCGACACGCGCGCGGGTCGTAAATAACGGTCCTAAGCGCCCTGTATACGTAATATGCAAATCTTTCCGTAGCACTCGGGCCGACTGTCGTGCGAATCCGACCGTAACAATATTATTACGTCGTGGGCACACGTCCCCGACTAGTTTTCTTTTCATTCGGCTAGGAACGTATCGGTTTTTAATACGATGACGCGCGCGCTCGTACATTTGTCGTATCCGTTGCCGACTTTACCGCCGGAAATTTTACTAAGGTCGAGCCGGTCGGTTACAAACGATGTTTAGGGATTCGTGGTGTGCGACATTTTTCGCGCGCTTCAATTTTCAAACGGGTAATTCGATTTTTCCGTGAATATTGTATAATTTGATAATATTTTCATCGTATTAATTTAAACTGCGAGTCTGACTAACGTTTATTATTTTTGTCGTTAGTAAAACAAATAAGAAATAAATTTGAATTTTAACAAACTTTAAATTTGCTTTAAAATGAACGACGTTACCGAACCGATAGTTCTGAACACCAACAGTAACTATTTTGGATTATAATGAAAAATCTGAATTTTTTTCATTTGTAGTTATAATGTAATACAGCGAAATATAAAATATAAAAATTATAACCCGGAACTCTGGAAATTATTAAAAAAAAAAAATAAAACATATAAAAACCAATACCTAAAAATATTCAATGTAAAAAAAAGTAATAACATTTGTCGGTCCAGCTAAACCGTGTTTACACTGTATCACTTAATTTGATCAACGTATAACGAACGAATATAAATAACGCGACATTTATTGCAAAAACGAAAAAAAATAAAATAAAAAGTCAGTGTCGTAAACGCATTTAGGGAGTGACGTATCGCCCGCGTCGTCGCCCACGCGAGAACGCCCCTGAATCGAATGCGCTTTTCGACGACCGGGTTACCGGTAACGACGAACAATTAAAGGACCTGCGTTCGCGCGTCTTCGGTTACCGGTCGCCCGATCGGGTGAGACGGTACCGAACGGTAACCGCAACTGGTTGGTCGCGTGCCGGCAACCTGACCTGACCCAACCACAGAGTGGCGGGCGGACCGCGTTCGCCGATAACCGGACCGCGAAAACGTGCCCAACGTATTGTAATGTGTATAACAGCAGCAGAGCACGGAGCCCGGGAGCCGCGGCGGTGGGTTGTTCCGAATTCGCGCGACGACGGCCGCCGTTAAGAGCACACCCTGTACAAATCGCGATTTCCCGTCGCACTCGCCGTCACTTTGCGATACCGTACGTGGCCTGACCTTTGTGTACGTCGCATACAGAGCGTACGGAATTTCATGTTCCGGCGATATTTTCCTAGAAAACATATTATGCAAAATAAAAAAAAAATAAAAAATGCGGGTACCACGAAACATGTTTATCTAAATAGAGTGTAATATAAAGTTATGCGCGGGTTTGAAATTTTCAAACGCCCTCCTGCGAGAGTGGGGGATTCGAGGGTCTAGAAATATAAAACCCGCGTATAATATTTTGATATCACGCTATTTATTAAAAATATCTCGTTGTTCTCTGTTTTGTGTGCTTACGTAGGAGAAAATCGCTGTAACGTAAAATTCCGTACTCTCCGTATGCGTACACACCGCAGGCTGATTCACTAAGCACACGTTGTTTTTAGTTAAATTTCGCATATATTCGAATTCTGATTTTTCGAATTTTTAAGCGACCCGGCACGTGGCGTTTTATCTGCGCGTCACCGTGTACTCTGCCCTCTACCTAAACTTAAAAGTGGAATAACTCGTAAACGGGTTGACGGATATCAAACATTTTAACAACAACATTTATTTAAAGCGCAAACACTCCGTCGATTTATCGCATTTTTATTACGGGTTTTCGTTTGAAACACCATAGTCGGTATCGCCACAGGTATCGCCTTGAACGTTGTGAAAAATCCGAGTGTTCGAAAATATCGGTTTTAACCGCGTGCACTTAAAAATTCCAAAAATCAGAATCACACGGAACACACGTAAAATTTAACAAAAATACAGAATGTGCACGATTAGCGAATCGCCCTGTATAAATATATGTATATTTGCATGCAGTACACGACGAACTTTGGCCGCGAAGTTTGCGCAATCCGTTATGCGTGCACTCTAGAACCACCGTTCGACTTGCGCCACACGTACTCGTGTTGGGTCCGCGGTGACGCCGACGGAGGCTGTAGCGGCGACGAATGGCTGCGGAGGCGGTAGCGGCGGGAGGTCGGCTTAGGAACATCCGAAACCCGCAAAAGGGCAATAACGCATAATCCCGGAATAGAAGTTTTACGCGATCCGTTTTTAGAGAGCAGATTTCCGCACAGTTTAACACGCAAATTCCATTATTAATTATATATATGTATACGCGCGCGCGCACCAACACTCCCTCCGACACCCCCCCCCCCCCACCCCCGGGCTCCTATTTAATAATATACGTATTATAATAATAATAATAATATAGAATATTATGTACATTACATTATACGGTTCGGCGGAGCTTTTTAATTTTCCGACCTCTCCCGGGGGTCGTATTTGCGACTTTTTTTTAACCGCGATTTACCATTTACAAACGAAAAACCAACATCGAAAATAACGAACAATTTAAATGCCTTAAACTTTCCACTATTTCCTACCGCTTTTTCCCCCGTTTTTCACAATTATTATACGAAAACCGGTTGGGAAATAAAAAACAATTCATACTTACTCACCGACTAGATCCGGAGCGCAACGAATAACGCCTCTGGTTGTTTATCGATTGGAGCGACATTCCCGGTAGAAAAATTGTTGACGGACACGATAAAAAATACGTGTAACCTGCAATACACTCCTCACTGCATTCAGAATTTAAAATCGGCAGTCGCACGAACAAAAGACACATTATGGGCGCAACTAGACCACCGATTTTGGGTATGTTAAAATTATAGTTACATCACAGATCCGCGAAAGTAATATACCCACGATCTCATTTACTACATTACGTTTATAATAAGCAACTATACATTTCATTTACACTCGTGTGTATACAAATACATCGTAACTTTTTAATTTAACTTTTTTTACGCATATTAATTATTGTGTGTACGGGCAATTTGTATTTGTCCTGCTTATTAATTCTGAAATATACTCATAAAATATTTAGTCAATACTTTGAAAACAATGTATTGGGTTTTTTTTTTGGGGGGGGGAGGGGTTGCCGATTTGAGGGATGCTAAAGACTCTCTAGCACCCTATCCTAGTTGTGCCCGTGTAGATACTAATAATAGAAAGCCAATTCAGGAGACACTTGTACTTGATCTCCCCCCCCACCCCTTGAATACGTTACTGATGCATATTAATGTCGACAGTGAGATTATTTAGCAATGCCCGTCTATAATATCATAATAGTTTATACGATTTTAAGTGTTCGACTTGAAGTCGATTTTGATTTGATAAGACATTTTCAGGCACTACGAAGACTGTATGACAGTACTCTGCAGCTGCACGTGAGCACGCGGCGGAAACGCATCGTAGTACGGCGGCCTTGTACACTTCATACACGTCCGCAGCTCCTTAACATTGTCATCGTCGCTTCTTAAATTTTTATCACGTTTCTTTTATCCTATACGTCCGACAATCGGACACGTGTATATTATTGCGACCGCCGTCGCACGCCCGACAAACGTTTTAAAAAAAAATTTCCATTTTATACCCTTCAGGACGCCTTTTCCGAATGTAGCGTGTTTTTTTACGAACGGTTTACGTTTCGCCGGTGTCGGGCGTGCGTCTTCGCACAACAAGTGCCCCCCTCCCCCCCGAGTCCTCGACCCTATAAAATATTACAATGCATACTACATATTTATACACATTACTGAGAACGTTTTCCCGCGAACGGGCGACTAGAGACTAATGACTTGTTTTAGATTCTGAACGGAGTCTCAGAACTTATTTATTTTTTTTATCAGCGACCCATTTGCCCGCCGGCCATTTTTACTCCGATTTTCAAGTATAGCAATTTTTCCGAAAGGAAATCTGACTGCGGTGATGCCTTAAGGGGGTGATTTTTTTGATTTTCCCAGCCGGTTTCACAATCGACGGGAGAAAAACGGGAAAATAGGTACGGTGTCGTTAAAGAAAATGTACCGCGCGTCATTTTACCGTAACAACGTTACGACGCATGATACGTACCGTCGACGAACCGACGCTATAATCAACCGGACTCCGTTCAGAATCGCGTTTTCCCTCGGCAACGGTTGACCGTCGCGCGCGCGCGCGCAATAATTTCACTTCCGCCGCGCCCGGTCAACTGCGCGCCCGCACAGCGGCCCGCGCGTCCGGTCTGTTTTTCAAGTCGACGGCCGTAAACCGACGGCCCGTCGGCACTGAGACGTTTCGCAACACGCGGTCCGTGTGATCGATACGCCATCGCCGCGACCGACGACCGCGAACAACGTTGTCCGCGCCCGTCCACGACGGGACGATCGCAATGACGGTATTATCGTCGCGTTCGGCGTTCGGCCCGCTCAGGCCCTCGCCGCGCTGCCGCGTTACGCGCGCTCGTTACGCGTAACACGCCCGAGCCGCCGCGCACGTACTCGCGCGTACGGACGCCCGTGCAAACGCGCGTGACACACGCGCGCGTCCGCCGCACTCGAATGACGCGCGAACGTGCCGGCCGCGGCCGTTCGTCGGGCGCGCGCGCGTGTGTGCGCGCGTACCGGAGTACGTACGCGGGGTCCCGTCAATCGACGTGCCATTTAGCGCTCGCCCGGCGGTAGGGGGTGAGAGATGGACGGGGGAGGGGAAAGTGTATTACGATTTCGAAACGTACGCGAGCACCCGTATTGCCCGCATAGACGTACGCGCGCACACACACGTACACGCACACACACACACACACACGCACACACACACACACACACACACACACATATATATATACGTGTATAAATACGTACGCACACACACACACACACGTCATATAAATGACGCCGCGTGCACACAACACGGACCGGCGTTTTATTATTCAGCCGATTCCGACCGCGACGAATATTGGATATGCGTGTATTTCCGTCGCCCGCGCGCTAATGGAAAACCACTTTGCCGTGCGCGAGCGCTCCGCCGAGGGTTTTCGGCCGTCGGCACGCGGGACGCGAAACGCGCGGACCGGCGGTTTTTTTTTTCCGCGAAGAAAACCGCCACCGAGTCGTTCCCGGAGCGGGCGTTCCGCGCTCCCCGCGCACACCCCGCGATCCGTTAAAAAACAGCCGTCGGTTTCCGTACACACCGCGGCGCGGCGGCGCGATCGTCGCGAGTGTCGGGCGTGCGGTCCGCAGGGGCCTCCGGTTTCGGAAAGCCCCCCCCCCCGGATCTCGTATACCGTTTTCCTGCTGTTCTTCCTATAGGCCTATCCCATTATTGTTATTATTTTTTTTTGTTATTTTCGTTTCGATGACGAAATTGTGCAGAAAATATCGATGAACGTGGTTCAGGTTATTGGTGTCGAATCGCTACGGAACGGAAACGGTACCGTTTCCGTTCCGTATCGTCGCACACCGGTGCGAACCGCACGATTTTATTCTCAGCCGTTAGCTGTTGTCTCAATGCGCTCCCTTTACTCCCCCGCCATTTCTCCTACACACATTATATTGTTCGCTTTAATAACAATAAATAATAACGTCTTTACCCGTTTGGGTTTCAATTGCGACTCACGAGTACCTATGCGAGAGACCTGTGTACCGTACAGCCGAATACTTTATGGGTACCGGACATCGGAATGCGGGTAGTGATAGAGTGAAATAGACTATAATTGAAACGTGTTATATTATTATACTACGTTAATATGCATAATTTTGTTAGTGCGTATAAGTGTAAGTCATATATATATACGTAACTGATAATTATCGACTATGACACGTGAAAAAAAAAATATTTTTTAAAGTCGTAATAATGAGGTGTGACTGTTTTTCATTTTTATAAGCCGAATCGTCATTTGTAATGCGCCGTTTGAAAAAAAGGCTCGGCACAAAAACAACGCGTATCCGTTTTCAATCGAAATTGTTTAGAAAAAGAAAAGTGACACTGTCCGTCTAGCGCGGAACGCGTTTTCTCTTCGTCCAGAATCCTGTCGAAACAGACAAGTCAAATTGCACAGCATTTATTGCATTTACTCGGAACTATTAAAAAATAATTTCATACTTGCCTTGTGGCCTTGTGGCCGAGCTCTCCAATTATAACCCCTACACCGGTGTTTCTCAACCGTTGTTTCGCTGCTCAAAATTGAATCGCGAATAATGTTGAACGGATCGCTAAAAAATTAAAACAAAAAAAAAAAATGCACCATTTATAAGTCAATTTTAGACTACCTGTACGAAATTGGTTTTAAAAACAATTAATGTTTCATAAATTAGTTTTCTTTTGCAAACGAGTATAAATTCATAATTTTGGACTACGGTCTTTCAACGCTATAAACGTAATCTATCGGTTGAGGTTAGGTTGACCGCATTTGTTTCGGTATCATTTATCGATATTGCGAACTCCACACAACGTACCTGTTATACTCCTTTAGTCGCGTATATTACTTTGAAAATAAACGAAAGGTAATTTAGTGGAAATTAATGGTTTTTTTTTTTGGTATGGTCGTTGAAAAATTAAATGGGTTCGGATAAGGCGGGTAGCCACGCCGTTGAAAATTATGTCCGAAAAGGTCGAATGAAAAATTGAGTAAATATCATCGGGTCGCCAGCGCACAAAGGTTGAGAACCGCCGACCTATACCGTCATTGTCCTGTATGTTCCTTAAACGGGCGCACTAGATACACAACGATTAAAACGGAATTTTTTTTTTCTTTACGCGTAATCGGATACGTACAGTCTATGAGTGATAACCGTTATATATATATATAATATTATGTTGCATTATGCAGATATGCGCTAAAGCTATCGAAATATGTTCTGAAAAATAAAAAACTACAGGGGACATTATCATATTGATATTTTTTTATCTACAGTAAATTGGAAAATCCGTAATGACCTATATGAGCGAAACAGTTTTTAAATAATAATAACATGTTATCATCAAAAACGCTCAAACACCGCGACTCATACTAACGTCATCGGTATTTCATATACATCTCGAGCAATTATTTTCCGGTTATCGATTCGTCGGCTTGGAAACATACAATATACGAAATCCTTAAATGCTGTATTCCGAATAACGTATACAAAATCTTCAAACATGCTCTGAAAATCCCGAAACGCCAAAATATGCTGAACAGAGTGATTGTTAGGCCGCGAAACGCGTTCCAAAATAAACCAGTCGATTTGATCAATCGATAAAAATGTGCAAACGCATATAATGTGTGCACTAGTTATGACAATTTAGACACGCAGACAGGAGGTCGCAGAGTCATAAATTTTATATCGACATTTTCGGAAAAACATTCTCTATTCGAAACGTGCGTGAGTGCGTTTGTATTGCTGTTTTGAAAACTCAAAGTGATACCGGACATTTAAGGTATACGATGAAAATTGGATGTTAGCGTTACTGTAAAGCGATATTAGGTGTATAATGATTAAGAAAAAAAAAAAAGAGAGTTCACTCAAAATGCTCCGATAAATTCGTCGGATCGCGATGAAATAATCACCCTGTATTTTACCAGTCGAGTGAAAAAATCGACGATAAATTATTAAATACATAATTTTCTAACACGACACAAATGATTAACAAACAGTTATTTCGTTTAAGTAAAATTTTACGTACTGTAAAAAAAAATAACTTTGGATTAACAATACTTGTGTATAGCGTTAGAAAATCCTATTCAAGTTAAAGTCACAATATCGTGAATATTTAAACCGTTTCGGCCGTTTTCGATTTTTTAAATATTTTTCAAGAGCTTTTTTCAGAGCTTTTTTGGCGGTTTTTTGTGGATTTTAAATTCAATAAGTTCCGAGCCCTAATAATTACTATACGGTGTTTTCGGGTTATTAATTCCCTAATTATTTTGTAATGCTCGGGTAATCGTATGTTATGTGAAGTTTGTTCAAAGACGTGTTTACGCAAAATAGAAAAACATATATACCTTTCAAATCGGTACAAAACCCCGTGATAAAATCGATAGAGGACAATATTCCCGGCGGAATATCCGTACCCACTATCTACGGGTATATCCCTGTCTATTTTTCTTGTCGAAGTTCGGAAAACCGCATAAACGAGCTAGTGACGTTAGCTTGAAATCGCGCTGTTAGCAAACATTTTCAACAACAACGTTCAAATAGACTTGTTTAATATTGTTGGAATTTGTTGGAGGCTCCCTATTTAATTATTTCACGTTAAACTTTTCACTGCAAATTTCACACCTAGCATTGCAATAAATTTTGTTAAAACGTTTTAATACGATTTTAATGCTATATTGCCCTCTTTAAATTTTTTTTTATAGTAATTTTTTAAATCTGATATCTTTTAATCGCATTGATTCGAATTCAAATTTATAACTAAATCTCTAATTTTAAGTTCGAGTAGATCAAAGAGCAGATTTTTTTCAAAAATGTATGTATAATTGACGTAATATCGGACTGGGCGTGTTAGGTAGGGAAATAGATAAGACAGATTTAGGCACCCAAAAGTTTTTGTGTATATCTCCCCGGTGTTTATCTGTAAATGAATGACTTTTTTTCATTTCGCCTTAAGATCCAATATTATACTAATCTTAGACCTAATACCAAACAATTTTAGCGTACTGATCAATAATTTCCGAACGTCCTGTACAGGTATAAATAGGTATGATTAACGCTTTGTCCAGTAAAATAAGGTTCACGGTGTAAAACGTTTAAGTATTTTGTCCTGGTCCTCGTAATACCCACTAATTTCTAATTACCAAAAAAAAAAAAAAAAAATGTTTAGAAAAATCATAACCGGAACCGGGTTTTCTCTCGGTGTATTAGAGGAAAGTAAGTACAAGGAATATGCGACATAAATGAACGGCGTAAATAGTCGACGTCGATAAAAAAAAAAAAATTTGCCACCAAAAATCAATGTCGGCCTGGTACATTTGTACAATAGCCGGTGTAATCTGTCGATGATATTTCTGCGGATAACAAATGGTTTCCCAGAGACGCGGAGATAATAGAATATTCTATACATATTTATAAACGGAATATTCACAAAATCGATTTTCAGCGACATTTCGGTTTGCAGTATTTCAGCATTTAGTGGATATACATTTACATGCACCAACGATTATTATCAATTTCAAATGATTATACTTAATTATTTTACTGTAGTCTGCAATAGTCGTCTAATGGCTGAACAATAGTATATTATGTATATATCTGGGCACAAAAGACAGTCGGTATAATTAAATGACGATATTTTATAAATTTCCGGGCCCCTGCAGCAGACTGAGTTCGCTGTTTAATCGATTCGTTTCAAAAAAAAAAAACTATTGTCATCTGGCATTTCAGGGGGCGGTAATGCTCGAGCCCCCGGCTACGGCTCTGGGAATAGGCATACGGGGAAGGCGGACTTCCGGTCGAAAAATTTTTCACGGACGGAAAAAAAAAAAGTTAAAAAAGCTATCCTAGGATAACGGGGACGGGTGCAGCCACTGCTGTAGGTGGAAAGTGGGGACGGCAGTATATAAGCGGGAATTTAACGTATTTCTGTACGCGACAATTACCCCGTTTCTGACCGAAAATACGATTCTGAGCGGAGTTCGGTTGATAGTGTTGCTTTGTCAACAATATATATATATGTACAATATGCATACGTCATATATGGTAAATAATTGCATATGCATTAAACGTTTTCTTTAATAACAAATGAATTGTATAATATCGAACTTATTTTTTACTTCTCTGAAGTACCTCCCCGGTCAGGTTCCTTTCAGAAAAAGTGCTATGGTTTTGGACCGGAACAAGATTGCTGGTGGAAAAGTTGATAGCGGATAAAAAAAAAAAAAAAAAAATAAACATCATCGTAAAACCAATACATTCCTCGTGCTGTTGAGAATCTAAAACAATTAGCGAACATCTTAGTAAAACGGCTAATATATGCTCATTTGTTCACCCATACCGTCTAAAAGTTTCGTAGGTAACAACTCGAAACTCAAAAACTTAAAGTCGTTCCCGTGCATATTGCGGTTACTAATATTATTATTATTATTATTATTATTACTGACCAGCTTAGTGTAATGAACTCGGTTTATCGCCGCCGACCGAACCGCCGCAATAGACTTAGCTAATAAATTGTATACCGCTAAATAATATAATTACAAACAAAAAGTAAGTACGAGTACGTTCGGGTGTATACGTTCCGCACGCGAGAACGCGCGTAGTTCATCATTTATCATAATTATTGAACGACCGTTCGAAACGTTTTTTTTTTTTTTTTTTTTTTTTTTTTTTTTTTT